>CM032493.1:3537114-3617113 GCA_019059595.1 Marasmia exigua
GTGTATCGACACCTTAGACGATGGTGACGGCCCCAGCTTTATTGGATGCAAACCGCGCTCGGGTGGCATCCTTTTGGCGCGCGCAGATGAGGACTTGAAGGAGTGTCTCATCCGCAAACTGCCCATCATTAAACCCTGGGATGGGGCTAATCTCTCCATCGTAAACGAAGAGGAGATGCCCAAGCCCAGGTACCGTACGGCCTGGATACAGGAAGCCAAACACGACGCCGATACCATGCCGGACCTCTCGAGTTGGAGGGTAATCAACCGGAAACCCGAAGCCTACCTTTAAGGAGGTTGCTGGGTCCGTTTTGCTTCGGGTTTCCGGTCTACCTATCTACCGTCCCTAGCACAAGAGCACTCCAGCAGGAAGGCCGCAAGAAACCTGCTTAATAAAACACACCACCATCGTAAAGAAACAGACACAACCAAGGCACCTTTATATAATCCTATCCCATCCCTCCGTCCTCCGGATCCGGTGAACAGGGTGACGCCGTTAGTGGAATATTGTTTGGAGAGAGTAACCCAGCTGTTGGTGGGTACCGACTGCAACTCCCACCACACATCATGAGGCAGCTCCGACATGAACGCAAGAGGTGAGTCCTTGTTTGACTACTTGCTCACTAACAATCAATTTGTTTTTAACGTGGGTAGCAAACCAACCTTTACCACACGTTCTAGGCAGGAAGTACTAGATATAACTTGGTATTCAGGTAATCTCGCACACCGAGTAACCAATCGGCACGTCTCAGATGAGCCGTCCATGTCCGACCACACCCATATTAGGTACGACATAATATGCTCGGGAACAAAGGAACCGAACAAGTACCGAGACCCCATGGGAACAGACTGGGGGGGCTTTAGGAACTCCCTTAGGTTATACTTTGGAGATTTTAAATACATTAAAACTGTGGTCCAAGTGGAAGCCGCAGCAGAGGACTTAGGCAGAAGCCTAATGAAAGCGTATCTAGAAAATTGTCCTCTTAAGACCACTAAGAGCAATAGGAACGCGCCTTGGTGGAACAAAAACCTGGAGCATCTGAGGCAAAAGGCCCGTGCCTTATTTAACAAGGCAAAAAAAGACAAGAACTGGGATGCTTACAGGAAGGCGCTAACACGCTTCAATAGGGAGCTCAGGAAAGCAAAAAGGAGATCCTGGCAAAAATTTGGCGGGTCCATCAAAGACACTGCCCAAGCTGCCAGGATCCACAAAATATTAGCCAAGACACTTAAATCCCATCTAGGCCTGCTAAGGAAAGTGGATGGATCTTTCACGGAACCTGCATACAAAGCACCCACACAATCACATTCACAAACGTTAGACTACACACAAATTATCACACTCATCATCACCGCATCCGCGCAGTAAGCAAATCAACGAAAATGGGCACTTTTAAATGGTAATATTTATCTAACAGCATTCCAACTTCATACAAACGACGCGCACGAGCTATACCTGCGCGTTCGGATCTCGGCATGTGAGTTTCAATCAATAACTGCGCGATTTAACGGCCGTGTCCTTGAAATCCTCATTATAGTATTAGCGTGAATTTGGCTAATTCCCGCGAAAAGCTGAGATACGAAAGAATAAACAACACAGTGACTTAAATTTAAAAGTTAAAACTTATATGAAATGACACGAAGACCTTTTTTTAATTATGACTTGGAATTAATATTTTTTTTTATGCAAAAAAGACCTAAACTTAAACATTACAAAACAGATATGTAGTTTTTTAACAAAACAGAGACCAAATTCGATTTGAGTTATATTTTGTTTACGATTTAAAAAAAAACATAGACCTAAGTAATAATTTGTCATTGATCCTATAATACATTTCAATAAAATAAAGACTCAATTTAAATGGAGCCCATATCAACTCAGAGAAGTTTACTAAAACAAAGTCCTATGCCAAAACCAGTCATTTTTACAATAAAGATATTTAACAAATTTACCGATTTTTTTAGTAAAACACTGACGCATCTCCAAATCTGCCGGCGTTTCACAAAACCCTCGCGCGCAACCGCCGCCGCAAGACTGAATTGGTCGATATTCGATGAACGAATGAGGTCTGCGGGGCGGGAAAGATAGTGACTCATCAATTCTATACGTTATTGTTTACAGAATAAGGTTGCTTTTTAAAGAAGTATGCTGTGACCCTTGCTCCATAAGGTCGATTTTTCACTAAAACTCATTTAACCGAAATTTTGAGTTAAGTCGTTATCTTACTAAGAGTGCGATATATCAGAACAATTTTTTTTAAATTGAAGCCATTCTATATCTGTATTGACGTGCTCATTATATATATGCTTTAAATTGGTATCATCTTGTTTAAAAATAATTAATAGGTTTGCATTATCTCTCAATAGTTGTTTAGGTATTTTTGAATAGGTTTGAGATAAATAAAAACAGTCAATTTGTCTGTGTCTTCCCATCGAAAAGTAGTTCCTAATGTTTATTTGATTTTCACATGCAACATCACCGAAGATGATTACTGAATCAGTCAAAGCATCATTCGGGTGTATAACCTCAATACTATCATTAAATACAAAAAATTTGGCCTCTGGGATTCTATTCATAACACAATTTAGAAAACGATATTTTGGTTGAAAAGTTGTTTTGGAATACAAATAAATGTGCTTAAATTTTAAACCATTTTTATGTTATAACAAATTTAGCATAAGATTAGTTTTTCCACAATTAGATGGACCGCAAACTATGGAACGAATAGTATCAGGTAATAAAGGACTATGCTTAATTTTTTTCGCATTTTCCTCTACTTTTATGTTGTTTATACCGAAAGTATGGGCTTGTTTAACGAACTTCATTTTTCAAATGAGAAAGAGCTGAAGTGCATAATATTTATATACTTAGGCATACATTTACCTATTATGTATAGTCGACAGCACGTCAATACTACAGTAGAATATCGACCTTTATTCCCCCCCCCAAATAAGGGTAGTTCATAGTCCGCATTGTAAAGAAGGGCATGTGCTGACAATGCTAGTTTAGCGGCTAAAATGTATCGAGTTAATTTTATACGTCTACGTAATAGAGTCTATTTTGTCATACAAAAATTTCGATCTCCTTAATATCTTCTATAAGCGATCAATGTTTTTAACACGTGTGCAGATCTAGCTAAATATTCTGCAAGTTAGCAGATCATTCTTTGCTTCATAATTATTGTATTCTTCATACCGAGCAGACGTCGTATTATAATATTGGTAAGTAATATAGGTTGGGGTGTAGCAAAGGGTTCCCGACACTTAGCTGAATTTTCGATCGTTTTTGTATGGAGCTGGAACTTGTAAAATTTTTCACTTTTAAGTGATTATTGTGGCTGTTTGGATAGGTCAGAAGTGTTTTATAAGGTTAGAACTTTCGACCAAAACAGAAGTGAAAAATTTTACAAGTCCTAGCTGCATACAAAAAACGTTCGAAAAATCGGCTAAGTGTCAAAAAAATATTTGTTTGCCAAAAAAAAATTGTAAATAAGTCTATCGTTATTTAAAAGCTATGTTTCTATGATTTTCAAAAAATATTTTTTTGGGGTCCCCTTTTGTACACCCGACCATAATATATTTTTTTGTTTTTATTTAGTAAGATTTGTATTAACTTCATATTTACTTTATTTCTTGCAGATCATGTCCGGTGCTGAGAACAATATCGATTCGAACCCTATTACTAATCCGTTTTATTATGCCCAAGATGTGGATGCCTTTGTGCTAGATTACTACAGTAAGCAAGAGGATCGACTTCAAGATTTGCCTCCGAATAGATTAGTCGTAAACGATGAGCCACAATCTAAAGTAAAAAAATCCTTATCCTTGAAAAAAAGAAAGCGTTCCCAAGAATCTTCATCGTCGTATATCGTCAGAAATAAAGATAAACGAGGTCGACATCTTATAAGAATTCAAATTTATGAACTGAACGATCAGGTAAACAGTGATAATAGTGATCAAAGTCCTAAAATAAGTGTGCAATATGTGACGGATGCTGATTATGACGATGTAATAAAATAACATAGCATCCCAGCTCAATGAAAGTGATGATACATAATAACATGGATCCAGGCTGTAATATTTTAAACTCATGTCTCTAAATTTTTCGAAGGTATCACATAACAATAAAACATCGCATTTTAGATATAAATCGGTGTATTCACCTAGGTTGCTGATGTTAAAATCATTCCAAACTTTTAACGCGTGTTTATAATCTTCATCTGAAATCGATTGGGCTGTCAGATTATTATAAAATTCAGTTTGATCTGGTAATCGATTTTCATCATAACGATCCCATGAATCTATGTAATCATAACAATATACACCTTTCTTTTGAACCAAACTAAATAAATGATCATCATCAAAGAACTTTCGTAATTTTTTTAAATCTGTAGGTCTCATTGTTTTAACTAAATTGTCCAAACTTGAGCTCAAAAAATTTGAAGGAGTCTATGAATTTTAACTGAGCAGTAATTTTTTCCTCAATTGGAATAAATTTGGTAAATGAAATGTATTTTTCTTTGTTTCTCGGTATCAAATTTATACGACCACAGGTAGTCGAAAGCTCTTTTATGAACAGATGACTATCGTATCCAGATAAGTTGTGAAATATAATAGGAATGTACGGACATGTTTTTGCCTTTATATTGCATGCGGCATGTGCCGCGCCTCTATAAGATCCTGTAAAGTGATCATGATCTGCAACTTTAACATCGGCATCATAAATTTGTTTCTTACACAAATGACATATATTTGCTTTTTTAAAAACCTCGAGCTCAGTTTCGCTGATTACCATGGGTTTTGTATCTGAAATTATTAAATGTAACCTTTTCACATCTTCGCTAATTAGTTCTATAAATTTTTTTGAACAATCTGGTCCTCTATATGAGACAAACTTATTTAGCTTAGGTCTGGAACGACAAAATATATAATACGCGAAACAACTTGCTTCATGAATTTGAATGTTTTCAACAAAAGTTGTTTTATTTTTGTCTGAATATTCTTGTAATAAACTTTCAAAATCACCGTATATTACAATGGAAATTCTCTGGGTCTTTTCATGATTTGAAAAAGAAAGTTTAGTGTTTGCTTCAGGTAAAATAGTCTGCACTCGCGCGCATTCATGATTTAAAAGTTTTTCAGATGTATCAAAGTATAAGAAACATTCTTCACATAAATGTATTTTTGATTTATGTTTAGTCAATTGCTTATGTACAAGTTTATCAAATTTTTTTATCAAGCAGAAATGATGTTTGTTATTTTTATTAATGTAAAGTAAATTAACATGGTTTATTTTTCTTTTCGAGGTTTTATATAATGGCCCTGTTACTTGATTTTTTCTATCTAAACCATAAATATTCACGCTCACGTTAACGTTCATATTTTCAAATAATTTGATGTCCTTAAAACTTGGGGGAAATGTCATATTTTTAATTTTTAAAATTTTTGAGTAATGTGGGTAGGATGTTACTCTATTAGGACTATTTGTGGTTGGATATAAATGAGCTACAATACACCATAGAAAGCAGTGCTCATCTTTGTTTTGTAAATTTAAACAAGACTTTGTATTACTAATTTTTTCAGGTAGAGGTATGTAAGAACCAGCTCTCAGGGGGTTGTATTTTAAAATATTCAATTCTAAATGACTAATTGACTCGATTGTCCAGTTTCAATTGAACTCTGAACACTTATTCACAATTTTTTCAGTAAATCTCTCATAAAAACATAATAAATCCGTATTTTGGTATATAACTTCGTATTTAGTATTGAATGACTTCAGAGATGATTCTCCGTTTTTTGGTAAAATGTAAGAAATATACAGTTCAAAATTTACTTTTACAGTTGTAAATTTTTCTAACATTTGTTTAATAAGATGACAAGAAATTTGGGAAATGTCTGTTAAAATGTCTTCGGGTGAAATAGTAAAATTCTCTGGGCTAATTTAAAAAAAGTAGCAATTCTGTTTTTAAAAGCACTGGCTATTAAATTCACATTTTCAAACTGTGTTTTTAGTAAACAGTTAGACTTGTGAATGTTAGACTTTTTGTGAGATGAATAATGTTTCACGTGTGTATTGCAGGATTTACAGAAAAACATTGTGAGTATTAAATATTCAGTAGGTGATTTATTGAAATAAATTCATAATTAGATAAAACAATAATGTTTGTTTCTTATATAGCGAAACAATAAAACATAGCTTGGTAAATAGGTAGTAATATTCAAATATAATAATATTAGATTATAAATTCTAGGGTTAAATATTCATACTAAAAGCGAATATATTTATTTAAGTAGGTACTCTCGTTTTATTGAACGATATTGTTTGTAATTATTGTACTAATTATTCTCGTTTATTTTTAGTTTTTATTTTTTGATTTTAGTATTTGTATTATCTACTGAGTAGATAGGTGCTGTAAGGAAAAGCTCAATTAATTGCGAGTACACGATTACGAGTAAAAACAAATATAAGCAAAACAATAATACCTGGCTAGGTAAGTACATCAAATAATAATAATTATTATTAATAAAATATTCATATAAAGATTGTATTTATCTAAGTACCGGTGTGTGACGCCGCAACTATGGTTACCAGGGACTGTCTAATGAATGGTAGAATAAAGTATGCAAGATAATGTTATTTTATTTAGGCGGGTACAAAATTGGTCGAATATTTCGAAAATCTTCCTTAACAGATGAAACTAACTGGGTTACTGCCTTCCAAATTGGGGTTTTGTCGTCAGTAGCTGTTTTAAAGCTAACGAGAGAATGCTGCCATCGGTTGCTTTCTAGGGCCTCCAACTCGCGAAAATTGGATATGCGCACTTCTATGTAGTACTCGCCACGTTTGGTCGGATTACTTTGGTGCGTATATCCTGAAGCCGTTCGTCGTGATAAATAGTTCTTCAGCGTAGACGCCCGGATCGGCTGCGGCTCAGGTTCTTCATCCTGAAAGCGACAAGAAAAAATTTTTTTAAATAGCATATTACTTACTGAAACAAGTTATGGCAGAATTAAAAAAAAAATATAGATATATATATATATACATATATATATATATATATATATATATATATATATGTATATATATATATATATATACATATATATATATATATATTATATATATATATATATATATATATATATATATATATATATATATATATATATATATATATATATATATATACATATATATATATATATATATATATATATATATATATATATATATATATATATATATATAGATATTTGCCCCCGGTAATCAGTAGGTAAAATTATCAATGTCAGCCCGAAGTCTGGAAGCTGGCGGTCTTATTCCCGTTCCTCGGAAAGCACGTTAAGCCGCTGGTTCTGCGCCTGATCCCTCTTCGGTTGTGTCACACTGGTGTTCTATTAAAATATGAGGAGCAAGGGAATAGAGAGTGCACTTGTGTACGCGCAAACACTTGTGCGCTATAATATGTTCTGCGTTGATGGCTGATTGCTGAGATTGGTCGCCATAACCGAAATATTGGTACTCATGGCTACAGCCATGGTGGCTTAGTGGTTTCGAACGCTCCTTCCATACAAGGACTGTGGTTCGAATCCAACATTCGCTTCGGGATTACTAAAATCAATTTGCGTTTATTTTACCACTAGCTCGGCGGTGAAAAAAAGAATCGTGAGGAAACATATGTGCGTTTCAAATATTGTCTATAAAGTTAATTAACAGATTTCCCCAAATCATAAGTCATGGAGCATACCGGGGGGTTCCACACCTTGTATTTCACGATAGAATTTATAAATCCAGAAAATTTTCAAAAAACGAGATTTTAAATTACAAGCCTACTTATACTGGTAACTGGGGTAAATTAACATACGGACCACTCTAAATTGAACCTCGTCAATCATCACATGATTCTCAAAGAGTACATTCGGATGCCATATACGAATAACGCTTCGGATTACTGCGACGGTCGGGCGCCGGAGTAGAATCGCCTCCAAAAATTAAAGTAAGGTAAGTGTTCACCTTTATGCACCTGAATTACATGTACTGTTACACAATAATATACCTTATGTTAAATACAAATAAAGGTCATTATAGATTAGGCAATTGAAGTTTTTTCTACTATTAAAAAATATTTTATATTTCAGTTTGCCTAGGTGGTCACAGGCTTATAAATTTAGGGTATAAAACAGGATAGCGGGACAGCAACATTATTCACTGTTCATTTTAATTGCCGCCCGACGACATCTCCAGGATACAAGTATGTATGTACCATTTTTTTTTTTGACCGTCTCACATACTCAAATAAATATTTATTTATTTATTTTCCACTCTTACACTATTTACAGTCACTACCTCACTTAAGTCAAGAGCCAATCAAGCTTTACACCTTTTCTTTAAGACCGGCAACGCATCAGCGATCTCTCTGATTTAGCATAGTCATGTTCATTGGGGCGGCGATTGTTTTTACCATCAGGTGACCCACTTGCTCGTTTGTCGCCTTTGGCATAAGATAAAACACTTATATCGTTAACTTAAGAGGTAATAACCATAAACTCGTGCATGCATCAAACAATATTTTTATCGCAAGTGTTAAGTGTTCTTCATACGTGTACAAATACGAGTGTTAAGGCTGTGCGGGCGTCCCTCTAGCGCTGCAAATTAATTTTTAATTTAAATAGGTAGGTATATCGCTTTGTGGGGGCGTGTGTTTCGTTATAAAGTTAGCTGTCACACATCACTCTGACTGAAACCTACCAAATAACCTCAATTAATTTTACACCCTATTGTTCTGGTATCAGTCTGATTTGAGCGGATTGACGCATTGAGATCTACATGCAGGTATAAAGTAGGTGTGTTTCGGCAATAGATTTATAACAATGTTTCATTTGTTAATGTTGCAGGTATTCCAACCCGTTTGAATCTGATGCTGAAGTTCGGCAAACCACTTCGCAATCGTCTCATAAAAAGAAAACTGTGAAGAAGTCGCCTGTCGCACCGAAGGCGGTTAAAGCAACTCCCAAATCCAAGAAACTCGTCGAACTTTTTGGCAGTGAGACGGAATCGGAGACGGATACCCCAACACCACGCGCGCTTTCTTCGACTTCTAGCAAGAAACGAAAATTGAACATCTTCCCGGATTCTGAGGTGAGTTTAGTTTTTTTATGTGATAGATGGCAGACGATCAGGCGGATCACCTGATGGTAAGCAATTACCGCCGCCCATGGACACCTGCAACACTAGTGGCGTTACAAGCGCGCTGCTAACCTTTTATCCCCTTCCCCGGGTTGGGCCTCCGGTACCCACACTCACTCGGCGAAACACAGCACAAGTGCTGCTTCACGCCGGTTTTCTGTGAGACAGTGGTATCTCTCCGGTCGAGCCGGCCCATTCATGCCGAAGCGGGGTCCCTCCAACAATTAAAGTTTAGATATCAACTTTGTAACAAATTTTTTTGACAAAAACACTCTCACATGTAATTTTGTACTTGATTATTTCTTTTATCATTTAACCTCGATCTATTATCCACTTTTACAATTTTTTTAGATAAATATAAGTCAGAGCCAATGTTTACTTTGATAATGCCCTCTAGGGAATCACCCAGTATAGCCAGTTATTACACTAGTTACACTGCCCTTTCCCCGAAACACAGAAATGCTTACAAAATTCTACCATTAAGATGGCACGGAACAGAAACCAGTATAAGTAGGCTTGTAATTTAAAATCTCGTTTTTTGAAAATTTTCTGGATTTATAAATTCTATCCTGAAATACAAGGTGTGGAACCCCCCGGTATGCTCCATGACTTATGATTTGGGGAAATCTGTTAATTAACTTTATAGACAATATTTGAAACGCACATATGTTTCCTCACGATTCTTTTTTTCACCGCCGAGCTAGTGGTAAAATAAACGCAAATTGATTTTAGTAATCCCGAAGCGAATGTTGGATTCGAACCACAGTCCTTGTATGGAAGGAGCGTTCGAAACCACTAAGCCACCATGGCTGTAGCCATGAGTACCAATATTTCGGTTATGGCGACCAATCTCAGCAATCAGCCATCGACGCAGAACATATTATAGCGCACAAGTGTTTGCGCGTACACAAGTGCACTCTCTATTCCCTTGCTCCTCATATTTTAATAGAACACCAGTGTGACACAACCGAAGAGGGATCAGGCGCAGAACCAGCGGCTTAACGTGCTTTCCGAGGAACGGGAATAAGACCGCCAGCTTCCAGACTTCGGGCTGACATTGATAATTTCTCAACAGAAAAACTCAGGTACAAATTTTTGGCCCAACCCGGAGATCGAACCCGGTCCGTTGCTTTAAAGTGCGACCCCCTACCCACTGCGCCAATGAGTACCCCCAAATAACTGGTACAGGCATAGGTAGTATTATCGTTTTAATCCTTTGCCTCCCATTGCCTTTACATCAGCAGAACAACGTTTGCTCTACGACTTTTTCCAATTTTGACTTTTTTTTTTTAACTTATAGGTATACTAAATTCAGCCGGCTGCTTAAATTTTTTTACAGGAAGTAAAAAAAAAATTCGTCTGTATTAGAAAATCTGTTTACTTATATGTACATTAAGTATTAGCATGCAATGGGTGAATAATCCGCTAGATGGCGTGATATAGGACTGTGGTCCATTTACAAGGTGATTGGTTATTTTTGAACGTGATATGTCAAAATGTCAATTTGACGAACGAAACAACCAATGATGTTGAAGCTGGACCTCAGTGCAATAGTACGCCATCTGGCGGATTTTTTCACACGTGATAGCCCCGTTAGATGTGTTATTATAAAAATGCATACATCATACACCCCCGGATTTTTTTAAAATTTTGTACGTTATTTTACCAATACCTCGACGATGAAAGAAAACAAGAAGAAACCGACTCGTTTCTAAAAGGAATACGCATATAAATTTGAAAAATCCGGAGGTGCATGCTCGGATTCGAACCCACGACCCCGCGGTCTGCTTTCTTATCCATTGAGCTACCATCACTCGCTGATATATAATATGCGTTTGTTAATACGTACTTTATAACCACTCAGATCAAAATATACCTAAATGTTTACGCATGTAAATATTTTTTCTGTGCGGGGATTCGAACCCGCACCCGAGTCATAGTCAGGGTTTATTATTACCACTGAACTAAGTAAACTTAAAAGCGCAGAATGTAAGACTTAGAGAAATTTTTTTTCAAGATACTATGTGCATAAAGTCATCATGTTATCAAGGTGTGAAATCGTCACAAGTGACGATTTCGCGGGGTAGACAATTATAGATACAAATAAGAAATCATGAATCACATTGTAGGCTATAAAACGCAGATTAGTTATTATGATTTCTGAGTCAAGCATTTGACCAGCGCGGTTAAAAGCGGCCGCGCGCCGGTCGTGAGACGAGAAAGGGAGAAGTACTCTTTGAGACGCACTGGTCGACACGGTGCGTAAGTCAACGATCATTTAGTTGCTACTACACTTATTTGGTTAGGTTGCCCAATCTTTACATATTTAATTTTAGTGAAATATTTTATACAGACAGGCTGGTGTATTTTGGGGCGAGCTGCAGCCCATCTCGAGCGAAGCGAGAGATGTGCTGCAGAAGCCCCAAAATACACCTACTTACCTACTAGTGGACATGCAGGAGTAAATAGAATGTTAAACAACATAAAACAATATTATTTTTGGCCAGGATTAAATAACGACGTGAAACAGTTTGTTAAAAATTGTCACGAATGTCAATATCATAAGCACAGTAACAAACATATTAGACAACCATTAACAATTACATCCACAGCCCACTCTTCTTTCGAAAAAATAAGTTTAGACATCATGGGTCCGCTCGATGTTGACGATTATAATAATAAATACGTATTGACATTACAATGTGATCTAACAAAATTTGTAGAAGCATATTCATTACCCAGTAAAGACACAATCATAGTTGCTCAATCTTTTACCAATCATTTCTTATTACGATATGGTATCCTTAAAGAAATATTGGCAGACCAGGGAACCGAATTCATGTCATCGGTAAAGTCAGAAATATGCTCTCTTTTACATATTAAAAAGTTGAACTCTACGGCTTACCATCACGAAACCGTAGGAGCTTTAGAAAATACCCACAAAACCCTAGGAGCCTTTCTTAGAATCCAGTGCAACAAAAACAAACATAATTGGAGTACTTGGATCCCTTATTGGTCTTTTTCTTTTAATACCACAGTACATAGCGAGACAAAATATACGCCTTTTGAATTAGTTTTTTTAAAAGTCTGTAACCTCCCAAATAACTTACAAACAGAAGTCGAACCTTTATATAACTACGATAATTACACTAGAGAACTCAAGTATCGTTTGCAACAAGCTCAGTCAGATGCACGGCGAAATTTAGTTTTAGCAAAAGAAAAAAGGAAATGTTTATACGATACAAACTGTAATCCTATTATCTATAAGGAAGGTGATTTACTGTTGTTAAAAAATCAAGTAGGCAATAAGTTGGACAAAATATACAACGGTCCATATAAAGTGTTAAAAGATATGACGTCAAATCGCACGCCCCGGCGAATAAAGTGGTAAGCGATAGTACGACTTTTTTAATGTTTTTCCATTTTTGGCCTCTAGGGTCACTAACCTATCACCTGAATTTATTTCATATTTTTAAATGCAATATTATTACAATTACAAAACATAACCACTTTTTTCTAAGAAAAATGAATGGCGATATTAAACGAGAATATTGTAGAAGTCTTATATTACCGTATAAAACTTCACAAATCTATTTTGTATTGAGACAATGCGACATTATTCTGGATAGTTCACCCTAGCGCGAAGTCAGTATTGGATTTTACCACTTTATTCTGGTAAAAAGATCGTTGTGCTACCTGTGCTTTATACGAAGAAGCTGTTGAATCTAGAAAAAAAGATCTTGAAGAAAACTATAGAGAACATCTGAAGAATAAAGAAACAATACGGAAAATAAAGAACAATGAAAAAACTAATTCTGATCCTAAAGTTACTACAGTTGCCACATTTGATCTTCAAAAAGTATTAAACGGAATCAAATGTTGGAATATTTTATTACAAGAGAAAATATCCAATATACAACTTCACAATTTTTAACTTATTAAATTTACAAGGATATTGCTATGCTTGGCATTATGAAATAGCGAAAAGAGGTGCAATTGAAATTGGCAGTTGCCTTTTAGATTTTATTGAAAAAGAACACAAGAAGGGTATACAAAATGTTTCATTTTATTCAGATAGTTGCGTTGGGCAGAATAAGAACAAGTATATATTTGCTCTTTAATTGTATGCTGCCAAAAAGTATCATATTAACATCACACACCGATTCTTTGAAGTCGGTCACAGTCAATCAGAAGGGGATGCCATGCATTCTTGTATAGAAAGGGCGAAAAACAAACTGAAAATTTACACACCAGATCAGATGTACGCAATAATACTAAATTGTAAAGTTGAAGGCAATAAATATCAATTGAAAGAGATGCAGCAATGTGATTTTTATAACATAAAAGCGTTAATAGAAAGTCGAAATTGGCTGCGCGATTGTGACGGCAATAAAGTGATGTGGTCAAAAATAAGGCAGGTTAACACATTGAGCTCAGACCCGGATACTTTGCATTACAAATATGAATTTGAAAGTGAATATAGATCCTTAAAAATCTTATCGACGAAGTCAACTCGAGGAAGAAAATCAAAGAAGGCAAATAATTGTTTACCGAATATTCCCAACGAAGACTTGAAACAAGCATATAACAAACCATTTGCTTTACCAAAGCCATTGTACTATGATCTCAACAGTTTGTGTGCAACTGAAGCTATCCCAAAAAAATACCACGGATTTTGTAAATCCCTCCGATGTGATGAAACCACCGAACTAAATGAAACTGATTCTGATGAAGAAAGCAATTAAATGTGAAATAAAAAAAATTAAGTGTAAAAAAATCAAAATGAATGAATATGAAAGATGTTTGTGACTATTGAATGATGAAACTAATGAATGATGGCAGTACAGATTGATTGGTTTGTTTTGTATAACTTATTTTACCATTGATACTCGTATTTGTATATATTATACAATATGAAAGAAGTTTGTGACTATTGAATGATGAAACTAATGAATGATGGCAGTACAGATTGATTGGTTTGTTTTGTATAACTTATTTTACCATTGATACTCGTATTTGTATATATTATACAATATGAAAGAAGTTTGTGACTATTGAATGATGAAACTAATGAATGATGGCAGTACAGATTGATTGTTTTGTTTTGTATAACTTATTTTACCATTGATACTCGTATTTGTATATATTATACAATATGAAAGAAGTTTGTGACTATTGAATGATGAAACTAATGAATGATGGCAGTACAGATTGATTGGTTTGTTTTGTATAACTTATTTTACCATTGATACTCGTATTTGTATATATTATACAATATGAAAGAAGTTTGTGACTATTGAATGATGAAACTAATGAATGATGACAGTACAGATTGATTGTTTTGTTTTGTATAACGTATTTTACCATTGATACTCGCATTTGATTATATTATACAATGTGGTAGTTTAATTCCCACAATGGAAGATTAGATAAATAAAACATTTTTGTATGGAAATTAAGAATGCCAATTTTTAATAAAAATGTTGATTGATTTTTTTCTTTTATTTCTTTCCTTTTACATTTAATTTTATACTGGATGCCGATCAAAGCACTTTCTATTTATATCTATTTAGACCCCTATTGTATTCTACAGTACAATGCATTGTATTGGGTATATATTATAAAATAAACTTTGTTTTTACTTATACATACAGTCATTTAAAAATTAAACTAGTAAAAATAGTGTTCAGTGTACAAATTATAGAATATTTATATGTACTGTGGTCAAAATCATAGTTTGAAACATGAATTTGAGTTAATGATAGAGAGGCATTTGACTTAATGATACTTTAATTTCGTCTAATTCATATTATTTATGTTTCCTTATTAATACAATCAAAAAACACAAATTAAGCAATAATAACTTATATTTTTTATGTTTTTGCATTATGTTGTTAAAGTAATGATTTACATAGAATGATCCGCGAATATGATAATAATCAACGTTTACAATAAAACACTATTTTAAACTTTACCTGAATAAAGTGGTAAGAAGTTCTTACTCACAGTACTTTATACACAGAAAACTAACGAATACTGTCGCTAGGCTTCGCTGCGCTGGGAATAATGATAGAAAGCAGCAGAGAATAAGGTGGTTATGTCATCTACGACAAATAAAATATATATTTTTTACGGTATTACATATTTTTGAGTTTTTTTCTATGAATTTACAATGATATTATCTTGGTTTTTCAATAATATGTAAAGTTATTACTCTTCTTTCATTTACAGTTAAAAGTATGTATTTGAGACTAATAGTTTCAGAGATATTAAACGATTTTGGTTTTTTGCTTCTCATGAAAAATTGCAATTCTGCGAAAACCACTTTATTCGCCGGGGGGTGCGAAATGTTGAAATTTTGAAAGAAAATAAACCCATTATTGTGCATAAAAATAACACGAAACTGTTTAATGAATGAATATGTATTTAGGTAATTTAGAATAAACTTAGTATATACTCGTAATTATCATCATTACAATAGGAAAAAAAAATGTGAAGCTTCCATTTATAATATTAGTTAATATTTGTCATTATTGTATTAGTTTTAACACGTTTTAAAATATATATAAGATTATTAAATTGTATGGTATTATAACAATGTTAAATAGTAAATATTGTTTATAATGTAAAATCTGTTTGTTTGTGTTACGAGTCTGTTCCTTTTGCAGGGAGGGGATGATCCTTTCGCTTTTTCAGGGGAGATGAAGTAACATTGCAAAAGATAAATGTGCATAAGCAATAATTAGAATTGGGACACACGCGTAGCTTTGTAGGCAATAGACATACGTTTGCTGAGTAATATGTATAGTTGTTAAGTGCTTTGTATCTTTCTAGATGGTTTTCAATAAACGACCACAAACGTAATATGTCGTATTTCCTTTAACACTTCAAAACCTCTCTGCATACTTATCACACCTTAACTACGCATTCGATTGACACTGGGGATGCTTCCCCCATTCGTCAGCGGTACTATAGAATGACTCCAGAAAAGCAGAAAATTTTAATTCAACAGTTAGATGAAATGGTCAAGGAAGATATGGTAGAACCGTGCGAAAGCCCATGGTCCTCACCCGTTTTACTTACACCTAAAAAAATGGTGAGCTACGGTTCTGCTTAGATAGTAGGAAACTTAATTCCTTGACTAAAAAGGATGCCTATAGTCTGCTCTATATCTTTGAAATCCTAGAAATTTAAGTGACGCTAAATACTTAACCAGTCTAGAACTCTCTAAAAGTTTCTGGCAGATTTTGATTAGATAGGAAGACCGCTGTAAGACCGCTTTTTACGTTCCTTCTAGAGGCACGTTTCAATTTAAATCTATGCCTTTCGGCCTTACTAACGCACCAGCTACGCAGCAGAGATTGGTCGACATCTTGTTTTACGGACCAGAATTGAGAACAGGGTATTCGTATTTGTTGACGATATTATTATTGTCATAAATACCTACGAGCAACACATTTCCTTACTAAATCAGGTAAACGAAAAACTCAAAATGGCTAATTTGACCATCAACTTTGAAAAAAGTCAGTTTTTTAGAAACCAGTTAAAACAAAAAAATACCTTCCTATTTGTAATAACTTGCTGTTTCTCTAAATTCTGTCTTTTGTTCCCTATTAGACGAGCCTCTGCTGAGATCATGGTTCGCATTTTGGAGGAGCAAGTTTTCTTGGTCCATGGAGTACCTTGTACAATTCTTATGGACAACGGAAGGCAGTTCATAAGTAACATGATGAAGGATCTATTTTCTAAGTATAAAGTCCCTAATGTTCAATACATGCCAAAATACACTCCCCAGGTGAACACAGTAGAGCGGTACAATAAGACTATCATGACTGCTGTTTCATCTTTCGAACAGGAAGATCACCGGTCTAGGGACAGTAACATTGCAAAAATACAATTTGCACTAAATTCTTCTGTCAGCGAGGTTACTGGATTTACTCCTGCATTTTTAGTGTATGGTATATTAATTAGCTGTGGTACTCACTACATCGATACAGACCTTCAAAATGATATAATTTTTTCGCCTAGGGATGTCAATGCGTAAAATTTGGGTCATTTAAGAATTTTTTTGACAACGTATAGGCAAACCTCATTAAAGCTCTCTCACAAAATTCCAATTATTATAATTTGCGTAGAAAAGATATCGAATTTAATGTCGGAGACGTGGTTTGGAAACGTACATATTATCAAAGCGATAAGGATGAACGGTTTGCTAAGAAACTGGCTCCTAAATTTATAAAATGTCGTATTACCACCAAAAAGTCACCATTAGTCTATGATCTGGAAGACTTGTCCGGGCATAGTTTAGGTACTTGGCATATCAAGGACATTAAGCTTACCAATTATAAATCCTGAATTACATTTTATTGCTTTAACTTTTCTCGTCTTCACATTAATTATTACATAGATCCTTCACACTGTTAAATTTTAGAAATGTTAGAATACAATTTCAAGGTTCTGGCATTATAGGTAGTGTTCAGCTCAGCAGATTTTTCTATAGAAAAATCCTAACCTAAAAAGAGGGATATGTAACACTTATGTTAAAACCTTATGCTTAAGAGCCGTTTAATAAAATTAATGGTTAAACGTACTTACCTTAAGTGATGTTCGACCATAATTATACTAAACGTTACATCCAATTGCCTGACCACCCTGCTGTTCGTTTAATAACGTCAATGGATACGCCATTACGTCTGGCCGCTGAAGTTGAGGCATGACGTGTGCTATGCGCTGTGAAAACATTAGTATCAATTCCACTTTGCGATAAAACTGTTTTAATCCATCTACTTATAGTTGCAGCGGTAGCGTTGTGGACGGGTTTCTTAGTTGTCAGAATTAGTCTTTCTGTGAGCGGTAGGCTCTTAAAATTTTCTGTAGCAGCCATATATGAGGACAATGTTTTCGCAGGACAAATTTGTTCCCTATGCGGAAAGAAAGGTATAATCAAAATTGGCAAAGGTCTGTTTGGCGCCGAAGTTTTAATCAAGTCACAAATGGTAATTTCTATTCTTGTGCTACTTACTTTAATATTGGATAAACGTATCAACGATAGCGTCTGCACACGTTGTCCCGTGGATAACGCGAGGAAAGCTACCAGCTTTTTAGTAAGAGAATCTATGCTTAGAGACTCATTTGGGTAAAAATTGGCAAGATGATCAAGTACGGCATTTGGATCCCATGTGGATTCATACCTCGGGAAGTAAGGTTTAGTTCTATAAACTCCTTTCATGAATCTGGTTATTCGATCATCTTGGCTAACGCCTTTACCCAATACTAATGCAAGTGCAGCTCGAGAGGTGTTCAAAGTTGAATAGTTTGCGCCAGATTGATACTGTTCAGCTAAAAATTCCAAAATATTCGAGATATTATAATCAAAAAAATTATTTACATGTTTTTGAGTACAAAATTGCCACCATTTTTTTAATACCACATTATATTGTTTCAAAGAGCTATCGGCTAATAAAGATATTATAATTTTGATTGCGTTACGGGGTACCGATTGTCTTGTATACACTTGTTTGATAATAGCGCCGATACCAGGATAAGGCGCTTCCAAAGTGGGTGAGGAGTCCTGAAAGGGGACAAAAGTAGTGAAGAACTTGGATCGAAATATATAAGTTGGCTTTGGGAAAGAGACAAAAACAGGGGATACCATGGTTGACTAGGCCAATATGGTACAACCATGATACCTGTTGCTTGATCGTTGACTATTTTGCGTAGACATTTAAGGATTAACGAAAATGGTGGGAACGCGTAGAACAAAAAAGGGTGCCAGTTTATTGTAAATGCGTCAATATCAAAGGCGTTAGGATCTCTTTTCCACGAAATGTAAGTTTTGCACTTTGTATTTAACCGCGTAGCAAACAAATCGATTTGAGGGTTTCCGAAACATTTTGAAATCCTCTTAAAAGCTTTAGGAGACAGGTCCCACTCAATATCGATATTGAAATGTCTGGATTCTAGATCAGCTTCTGTATTATCCTTCGATTTGATATATGATGCAAATATGAAGAGTTTCCTTTGCTCGCACCACTGCCAGATATGTCTAGTAACTTCATTAAGGTGGTCATATTGCACCCCTCCAAATCTATTTATATACGCTATTGCAGTGGTATTGTCAATACGGAGTAAAACCTCCATATTATAAAGATCTCTGGCAAAACACTGTAAGCCTATAAAGGTAGCTTTTAATTCTAGGAGGTTAATGTGATTTTTTAATTCTGTAGGATCCCAAAAACCATTAGCACGTTCCCCATTACAGTAAATCCCCCAGCCAGTAAGAGAAGCGTCAGAAAAGATCTAAAGCATGTATCTACCACTACGTAAAGGGTTATGTGATGTCAGAATATTATTTTTCCACCACATGAACTCTGAGTAAAGATCCGACGCTAAGTTCATTACTTTATCATAGTCGTCACCGGAGCGACGTAGAGCCAAAATTTTTTCCCTTTCGAGACGCTTTGTATAAAGCCATCCATAGGAAACTGCGGGGCAGGCCGAGCAGAGCAAACCTAAATATTTAGCAAAATCTCTGATTGTCAAAGAGCGCATCTTAGACAAATTTTTAGTTTGTTCCAATATTTTTTGCCGTTTTTTACCTGGTAAACTCAAACACATTTGTTGTGAATTTAATTCAAAACCAAGGAACGTTTGTATTCGGCTAGGAATCAGGTTACTTTTATCCTTATTTACAACAAAACCTAAGCTCTTAAGGAGGTCTAACGCCGCCGACACACTATCAATGCAGCTTTCGTAGGTATTGTTTATGCATAATAAATCGTCTAGGTATATGACTAAAAGGAGCCCCTGATTCCTGAGATGAGTGACTACTGGTTTCATCAACTTCGTAAATACGAGGGGAGCCAAAGACAAACCGAATGGAAGACATTGAAATTCATATGTAATGCCTTGGAATTTAAACCTGAGGTATTTTTTAGACGAGTAATGAATCGGCACTAAAAAATATGCGTCCTGCAGGTCTATAGTGGCCATGAAACAGTCCTTACTAATTAACTTAGAAGCCGTGCGAATATCTTCCATTTTAAAATGTTCGGAATCAATAAATTTATTTAGCATTTTTAGATTAAGAATAAACCTATAGGTACCGTCCTTTTTCGGAATAAGAAAAATTTTTGAAATGAATTGATCCGGTATGTCTTTACATTTTGTAATGGCCCCCATAGTTAAAAGTTTCGTAATAGATAGTTTTAACTGATTTATTTCAGTGTCACTGAACTTAGGATTAGCAGGCACGAAGTCTTGAACAGGAAATTTTACAAATGGGATTTTAAACCCTTTAATATAGTCTAGTATAACTGGGTCTTTGGAAATAGTTTGCCAGGTCTTGACAAAATGTCGCAACCTACCAGCATGAAGTACCTCTAATTGTTCCTGCGGGGCCTGTGGTCCATCCTTGGTGCTGGAGGGCCCCGATTCGTAGTTGGAGGCGGCCTCCGACCCTGTGGTGCTGCGTATCCTTGAGTGGCTGGATATTTTGGTTTCTGCCCACCCTGTTTGGGTAGCCTGGTCGGTTGATACTTGGGTGGGCCTCTCCAGTTTCCCTGTTTCCTGGATGTGGATGGAACACCAACATTATTACGTTTGACTTGAAGGCCAGACCGTTCCGCCGTTTTTGTGGCTTTAATTTTTTCTCCGAGATTTGCACCAAAGAGAAACGTACCTCTTTTGACGTCGTTGATAGTAGCACTAAATTTTTTATCTAATGATGTGGTTATTAACTTTCGCCTTTGTTTTGTATTCTCGTGATGCAAATCTAGTAAGATTTGACTGACTTCCAATAATCTCTTAAGGATTTCCACTTTTTCCATGTCTTCTTTTATTAGCGAAGAAGCTAAGTTTGCCAAGCCTGCGATTCCCAATCCAAATTGATTTTGAGCTTTTTCAAAGAGCTTATCGCGATTTTTCATATTATCGCTAAGTACCACCGATATCCCAAGGTTGAGTTTCGAAGCTTTTGATAAACAAAAGTTTTCCGGTATCAGGGTCTTTTTTATAGTAGCATCTTTTGATTCCTTGGTTAAACCTTCCACCAAGATCCTACCCCAACGTTTAGCAATCTCATCAGTGATAGCGGGACCAAGAACTTCCTCTTTTCCTATGGGATCTCCTAAAGCCTCTAAGATTTCTTGCGGTAAAATCTCTGGACCGGAAGTATTTGGAACTTCGCCTGAACTGGGTCCTGCCTCTTGAGCCACCAAATGAGATAAGTCATTGTCTATATCCGCTGTGTTATTAGTTGCTGATTGTGGTTCCCCCGGGAGCACTACACAAGATGGAATCTGACTTTCGCCATCGGACGGCTCTGATTGTGATGAATAGAAAGGTTGCGGTGATGGTGACCTTGGGTAATAGCGGTCGTACTCTGCAAGGTCGAAAAAAAGAAAATAACCGTGAGGTTGAATCGTCATAACAGTTGTACGTAATTTCATTACGCCTCTAAACTGTAAAGTTGACGAACAGCTGAACGCTGTCTTTATTATTTAAAGTCATTGTGTATACCCGAAATCGTGGTACACCTCTCGACTAAGTGGCTAGCAATCGTACTCATGACACGAAGTATAACCAAATTATAGGCATATCCAAATGCAAAATGGGAATTAGATACCTACTAAAACCTAATTAAATAACCTAAAATTCGCACGATAAGATATTTTAATATCCCTTCCGCGATTTATTGCATAAAATGTTCATTGTAAACAAAAAAATTCCTAGAGGAAAAAAATAATATAAATGTAGGTAGATGAAAATAGACAAGAAAAAATATATTACTTAAGTAATGTTTAATGAAAAAGAGGTTTGTTTATTGCTAAATAATACCATATTTTCGTATTGATACACAACAATTAGGATTTGATTGAAATTAGGAAAACAATTATGAGAACTGACCTTCGTCCGAACTTGTTGACGAGTCTCGTAACTTTTGTTCTAATCTTCTTATTTTTCGCCGTAACTTGGAATTACGGCGATCACTCTTCCTTTTTCCCATAATGAATCGGAACACAACACTTTTTGACTAAAAACTAAGATTTTTCTTTACGATTTCGATGTTGCGACGCCCGCACATAAAAAAGGAATGAAGCTTAGCGGAAGGGCTGCTAGATGGCGCGACTAGTAGTGTCGTTCAGTAATGCTTTCAATTTTATTTTGTTAATTTATTTTTATTAACACAGCTCTAAAAATATGTGCGACGCCTAGTACATTGAGAAGTGAAACTACATAGTTATTATTATAAATCTTGAGGATGTAACGTTGTAGGTATAATACCTATTATAATAATATACCTAATATACTCTTGAACTAAATTTATTTACAAAAAACGCAACGTGTAACTAAAGTTATAAAACGATATATACCTAATTGTTTTAAAAGTGCACAGCGTCTCGTAGGTACGTACGTACGAGTACAAAAGGCGACGTCACACGTCCTTGAGCCCGTTCCCGGAGTGCGAGCGACGGATTGCGATATCGGCCGAGCGCACACATTATTCTACGCGCTCGCTTCTACTACTATACGTACATCGTCTACGGTGTGATCTATTTAATAAATTCTGTTTCGGTCGATGACCCTAAATATTTTTATAGTGCGAGTCCAGCTAATTTTATTAATGTGTCGAATTGATTAACTTATTACTAGTGCTACGAATTCCCCGGATTGGGTGAGTGTTGCAAAAAATATTTCATACTGACATTTATTTTCTGCCGTACGGATGTATAATTAACCTTTAAGTATCTTAGTACAAAATTTGTATTTATAAAAAATATTTTGTTAATTGTGGAATGAGTATGGCAGGAATTACCATAATAGTCTTAGATCAAAGCCTTTAGTTTTAGTAAATAAATTACGCTTACCCTCACTTAATGGTGTAATGTATAAATTTAGTAAATACTTTATCCTAATCTAAGTCATGCTACTAGTTACTGTAAAATATGTTATTTATTTATTTATTTATTCTTACAAAATCCACAGCTCTTAAATATAATAATTACAGTAAACATATTTTCTTACAGCCAATAACGTACTTACATTTTATCAACATAACTTTTGTGAACGGTCTACAGCAAACATCACGATATAAACAATATAATCATAACAACAACAAAAATAAATTCCTTAATAAAAATAGCTGCATGCAGTGTGTGAGCATGTGTTTGTGTGTGTGTGTGTGTAGGTGTGTGTGTGTATATGTGGTCGTGTGTGTGTGTGTATGTGTCTGTGTTCTCTTATTATAAATCATCTTCCGTAATCTCCAGAATCTGCCTTTTAAATAATCGCTTTGTACTACAGAAAATATCAACAGAACTAAACCTCTTATTGTAGCAGCTATGTAGTCTATTCACAAGCGAATTTTGTGTATAATTTGTAGTCACCTGTGGTACCGAAAACAGCTTGGTATGTCTCGTACGGGTCTTTGGACAGCAGAAGCATAAGACCTTCGAAGAGAGATCAGAGCAATCTATATCTCCGTTGCAAATGCCATGCAGGAAAACCATGTCTACAACATCTCAATAAATAATACTTCTATTCTTAAACTTTTCCGCCATTTGTATTGGAATAAAAACTATCTGTTGTGTGTAACTTGTCCTTAAGACATACCTTTTAAATATTAATTCAATGTTTTTTTGCGTTTTATTTTGCTATTAGGATTATTACAATTTTGCTTGTTCTGCTACATCCTTGATCACTAATTAACGCTCTAAAGAAGCCAAGCTATAGTTGGTGGCTCGCTTCTACATACGGATCTGGATGTCGCAGTCAAGTGTGTGAAATCAGACATTTTCTAAAATGGCTAAAATGGAACATTCCAGGGTTCCAGTCCTGGAATTTGGATAATTCCGACTCCTGACTCCCTGCCACCTACACTCGCTGCTGAAGACGCCGGCTGCATGCGTGACTGCTCACAGGACAGTGGTTTTCTTTTATACCTTATGCAAAAGGGTTTCGACTTGCCAAAATAGAACCCAGACTCTGAGGTCTGAATAAACTAGGTTTTTACTACCTAACCTGTTTTTATTTTGATCACAACACTAGTACAACATCAGCATTTAGCGTAAGAACGTTATTTTGAAGCCAACCTGTAACAATATTTAACCCACATTGGGCATGTTCATACACCTCTGACCATGATTTAGCTTTAAACAAGAGAACTGTGTCGTCAGCAAATATAGAACTGTGTCGTCAGCAAATAAAGATAATATTTAAAGATGTTTATATTTTATGACATATTTTAATTTAAATGAAACTTATATTCAATAAACAAGCAACATATAAAATTATTCTTAATTAACATTATAAAATACTTTCTATAAACTAAACAATTTTTAAATACAGTTTTGAATACTTATTACAATTCAACCAATTCAAAATATGGTGCTACAATGACCCCAAGGTATGGTCTCTATTTGATTGGGGAGTACTTGTACCTTGTCATCATTTCGATAATAACTACCTTATCTATTTCTTGAGAGTATAATACATGTTTTATCGATTTAATGACATTCATTTTACATTTGTAGCTCTTATCATTTAAAAGCGCTTTTTTATAATAACTCTGATGTAGCTGCTTCTTTATCGGTTTGGTCACGCCTTTAGCCTTATTTATTTCCCCTTTTATGGTATTAATACAATATAACTTAGCCCTTAACCCTGTGAATTCACTGATAACTTGACCTCCGAGTTCATCTTTGAATAGACCGGGAATTTTCGTGTTAACTCTAGGTATTTTATAGCAATTACCAACATCAAAATGACTAGTATCAAATTTTTCTATTTTTTCCTTCATATCAACATAAAAATCTGTTGTTTTTACGAAGTATAAAAGACTGTCAGTATCAGTGTAACACAACCTTGCTTTGTTTTGATATTTAGTTTTAATGAAGTCGTAATGAAATTTATATAAATGTTGCTTCGCATATTCTAAAACTGTAAACCCTATATAGATCGGTCGGTCAAGAGTAAGCTTTTCTGGGCTCAGATGTATGGCTGCAAAATTTTCTGTTTTTTCAAGTTTTTTATTTGTTTTATTTTGATCATCACGCCAATTTGTTACTAATTTGATATTTACTTGTTTGCGTCTGTTTTCTATAGTTTTCCCGAAAATTGCGTTATTTAATAGTTTGAAAAAGTCTTTTTCAAAATTTGAAGCTGAAGCTTGACGTAAACGAGTGTTTAGGTCTATGTATTTCTGTAAATAGTTTTCTTGTGTAAAAGTTATGACACGATGATTTTTTTTTAATAGTAGACCATTTTTTAAACATTCTTTTAAATGAACGTAATGAATTACGTATTTAAATTTATCATACAAACTAGCAATTAATTTAGGAGCCTTTCCCCCGGAAGGAACAAATTTTTCTGCTGCAAAAGGTAAATCACGGTGTGTATTATGTAGATGGTCAGAGTAGGCTAAATCAACTTCTAGAATATAGCCGACATGCGAATCATCAGGTACGCTAAATATATCTAAACGAACAATTTCATGCGAGGTTAAAAAGCGAAAATCTGATATAGGCATTTTTTTTTGTCATTGCGTAACCGTAAAGGTTATAACAGTCGAGATATATCAAGTAAGTCGATGGTTGAGAGCTATCAAAATTCGGTAAATATTTATTATTTGCTTTAGCGTTTCGGAGAGAACATTGCGATAAACCACCGCGTATTCCTTTTTCTATCATCTCATATATCTCCAAATCACTTATGAGCTCTAGTTGGACACCGGTATAAAGCAACATAGCATCCCAACTCAAGCTCGGGGCAGTTATGTAATAAGCAGGGTCAAGTTTATAATGCCGTAGACATGTATTCCTAAAATGTTCAAATATGTCACAAAGTAACAAGACATCTGTTTTCAAATATAAATCTGTGTATTCATCTAAGGATTTTATTTTAAACGTTTTCCATATATTTTTCGCATGTTCAAATTCTTCGTCAGTTATATGTTCACATTTCATGCTATAGAACATCATCCTCATATTTAGAAAAGTTGTCCATATAATCATATGGGTAGATACCCTTGTGGCACAATAACTTTATCTGTTCTTTTTCATGAAACTCTTTTGTCATAGAAACAAAATCTGTTTCATTTAAATTGTTTGATAAGTCATTTAAACTTGAACTTAAAAATAGAAAAGAATCAATAAATTTGATTTGTATAGGAAATGTATTTTTTTTTGTTTTGATATATTTTGTGACAGATGTGTATTTTTCTTTTGATTGGGGTATAATTTTAAAACAACCATCATATTTCGCCAATTCCTGAATAAAAAGGTGACAATCGTATCCGGCTAAATTATGGAAAATAACAGGCACAAACTGGCATACTTTGTACATCAGATTACAACGGGAATGCAGCGTCTCTGTATAGTGATGTAACATGATCATGGTCTCGTACTTTATCGTCAAAGAGGAAATTGCCACAGATGTGATATTTTGAAGCATTTTTATAGCTTTCCACCGGTGATAATGGCGTCATAGGCTTCTTATAAGACAATTTTTGATAAATCTTTTCTATATCGCTAATCAAATATTCTATAAATATTTTTTCACAATCTGGGCCTCTATATGAAACGTATTTATTCAAATTAGAATCGTACGAACAATAAATATAATAACCAAAACAAGAAGGCTTATGTAGTTTATAAACTCGTGTATTTTCAGTTTGACATACATTGTGGTTTAAAAGGACACTTTCAAAGTCAGCGTATATAACAAAGTTAATTTTTTGTTGTCTTTCAAAGTTTTTAAAATTTAAAGTTGTGTTCTTCTCAGGTAGAACTGTTAATATTTCATTGCACTTAAGTGAACAGAACTTTAGATCACTTGTGAAAAGTTGTAAACATAATTCACATAAAAATATTTTGCCTTTATTAAGAGTTATCTGACGTTTGACCAAACGTAATAAATCTTTTATTAAACAGTAGTGACCTGTACCATTTTTCTCAATATACAACAGATTTATATGATTTACTTTTCTCGATGAAGTTACATATAAAGGACCGGTTACATTTTCTTTATTATCTAATCCATACACATTAATACTCACTTCCTTATTTATGTTCTCAAATAATTTGATATCCTTGTATGTGGGCGGGAACGCCATACCGTCAATATTTAATACTGTGCTATAATGTGGATATGAGTTAGTTCTACATACATTTTTGTTCTTAGGGAATAAGCCTGCAACAATGCTCCATAAAAAACAGTAGTTGTCATTGTTCTTAATATTTATACAACTTTTAGTATTTTTTATTTTACTTGGTAAATCTATATAAGAACCACCTCTTAATGGAGAATATTTATTAATGTTAATCTCTAAATGACTCATTAAAACACAAGACCAACCAGACTCACAATGTTCAAGTTCAGATATTTTTCTTTCAAATGTATAAATAGAATTCATAAATAATTCTTTAATGTCTGTACTTTGATAAATTATTTCATACTTCGTCATAAACGATTTGAGCTCTCGCTCATCCGATGTTGACTTCATAAAATAAGCAAATAGCTCGAAATTCAGTTTAAAACACTTATGATTCATAAGACAATCACTGATTAGTTTTATAATATCGTTTTGGGTATCCAGTAGAAAGGCCTCTGGCATGAGGTACTCGCCTAATGGATTTACCCTATAATACATAATTCTATTTTTAAAAGCTGTAGCAATAATATTTATATTTTCATATTCTGATCTCAATATGCAATTACATTTATGTAAATTAGTTCTCAGATGAAATCGGTATTCATTGATAGGTATTTCAACTTGACAGTGTTCACATTTCTTTAAAATATTATAATCAGATCTTGACTTGGTGGGGTGTGCTGTAAAAGAAATACAAAATCAAAAATAAATTTATTTAATATTTATTAATTATTCGATGAGTGGCTACATTATTTTAATAGATTATTCTTATATTTAATTGACTAAATAAGATCACAAAACATAGTGTGTAGTTAGTATAGGGTAAATAGGAAATTAACACAGTACTATTAGTTTAGGTTACAATACCTACTTAATAAAAACTTAACAATAAAACGAGTTAATAGCAGGTAGTATTAAGTTTAGTAATAAGTTTACTTAATAATAATTGCTAATAAATGTGGGGGGACAGCTTCGGTATTCTTTACGTGTAGCAATCATAAAGTTGGCAAGATGTTGCCATGCTTCTGAGTCATCATTTGTACGATTTTTAACGCAGACAATGGAATGTCGCCAACGATTCATTGGCTGCACTTTTCACACTTATAAATTCTGAGATCAATGAAATGTCTCCCTGGTTTCTCATCATATACTTGACGGGAATACCCGTTTGCAAGCCTACGCGTTATGTATGAAAGGAGGGGTGTTGGTCTTTGACCAGAACTGGGAGGTACGATAACATCCTCCTCTTCACTATCGCTCCCGAAGAGATCCCGCGCAGATGGTTTCTTCACGGCGACAGGCTTAAATACCGGCTTCTTCTTCTTCGGTATCGGTGAGTGAGGAGCGGGGCTGGATCTCGATGTGCCCGCCTCGGGAGAATGTTTCCGTCTCTGCTGTTTTTCAACTCGAGTGCGTGGAGCCTCATCGTCTGACGGGAATAACATGTCAGCGTTTGACCTGCGAATAAAGAAATCGTTTTAAAGTTTGTACGAATTAGTAGGTTGTCAGTGCACTTGTAACTCCACTGTTATTGCGAGTACCTATTCAGGGGCTGCGACATCGCTTACTATTAGGTGATCTATCTACTCGTATTCCGACGCTTTAAGTAAAATATGAATTAATATATGTTAGAAGTGAATAGCACTAATTATTACCTACATAACATTCAGAATTAACAATACCTTAAATGCATAAATTAATATTATAAAACTAAATAGAACATCATCGATTAAAAGTTACACGAATATATGAATACACGAATGTTGAAAAGTAAAAAAATAGTGTATGCTGGTGAGTTATAAACTGAGGAATTGAGGTAATAATCTAGTAATGAAAACTGAACTTACATTTTTTCCAAAGATAAGTTGCACTTTTTGAAGATATAGAGAGAGGCGCACGTCCAGCAGTGGACGTAACCGGCTGATGATGATGTTTGAAGAACCTGCTTGTTGACGTCCTGCTTCCAGTAAGCACAGTGATGCTCCAGATCATTTGCACGGCTTAAATATCCTAATCAGGTACACGTCATTGATTACCATATTTGAAATGTCCAACGGGTAGAGTACAAAGTCCAATCCAGCTCTCCAAAAATGGAAAATGCTTTGCCATCAAAATAATACTACCTATAAACTTTTATTAAATTTACACTGTAAACACTAGTTTTGTACCGCGGGTTGATATGCGAGAATTCCTAACTGATTTAGTTCAAAAGGAAAATTGAGTTTGTTTGTTTGTTTGCTATAGGTACACCTTAATACTCAATCGATCAATTTTGTATAGGCACACAGACAAACATACATTTTTTATCATTTATAAATTATATAAAATATCTTTATTTATAATAAGAAATGTATTCACCCACAATGTTCAAAGTCGTGAGAGAAACCTAGTGAAGTTAACTAGGCCTCGGTAGATGAATAGATAGATTGTAATTATTTATTGCACAAAAAATACACCTTTTTTGTATACCCAGATTACAGATAAAAACAGTACAACAAGCCAGTTTTGTCGTAAATAGTGACTTATAGCTACTAGTCTAGTCTAGTAGTCTAGTCTAGCTACTAGCTAGTCATGTGGAGTTACCCTTGCCGGACTTTGGACCATCCTTATGTTTGAGACACAAGTGTTATTTGCACTGTGGATGAGCAGGTGGATAAATTGACCTGATGCCACCTGTACAGTCGGCGAACGTAGCGGTGTTCCAGTTAGCCAGCAAAGTCGCTTGCACTGCGCTTTGCGTTTACGTAGGTATTAGCTTCGCCAACCCCGCTGCGCGTGCTAGCGATTATCGCCTAGCGCTGGTACATCGGAAAATTCGTCGACCGTACATATATTAATCAAATGTAAAGCGAACATTTTAATTCATATTTAAGTATTGTAAACACTATAGCAGGGATGCTTAGACTTTGCGCTCGCTCAATCGATCTATCGATGTTCGTGAAGATGCGGGCCGTGGTTTACGCACCCCTGGCTCCGCAGCTGAGAAATTGTAAACGGGCAGGGCAGGGATGCTTAGACTTCGCGGTCGCTCCATCGATCTATCAATTTTCCTAAGAACGCGGGCCTTGGTCTAGGCATCCCTGACATCACATCTGAGAAATTGTAAACAGACAGGGCAGGGATACTTAGACTTCGCGGTCGCTCGACCGATCTATTGATGTTCGTAAGGACGCGGGCCGCGGCCTATGCACCGCTGGCTCCGCAGCTTAGGCGCCTGCGCGGCGCAAAATCCTATTTCATGTTACCTTTTTTGTAACAGTAATGATAGATTAGAAAAAACAATACGATTTTAAACTTTATTAACACTTTCTTAAAAATGTATATAATACGGGAAAAATAAAAGAATGGTGCATAAACAATCTGAATTTCATTCAATCATCACGACGAGGACGCGAATCTTTTTTTTTTTTTTTTGTTGGCCCGGTGGAAAATGCCGCCTTAAGCACACCCGACCGCTGGGAGACGGCCGGGTAGTGTGGGGCTCTCCCTTGGGGTGCTCCCAGGGGCCTACCCACTAAAAACCACCGGGGCATTTCCTGCTACGTCCGTGTGGGGTGGGCTACGGTAACGGGTACGAAACCAAGTCCGCGGCCCACCCTCGAAGGACGAGAGGCTCGCCAGCACGGCCTCTTCAAAAACGGGCCTCGCCGAAAAACGAGGCCTAGGGCCACTCCCATGGCCCACCATTCCCCCCTCTCCGGAATCGTCCACGTTGCTGGATTGCAACGCAGACGCTCCGGAAGGGACGACTGCAGACCCCTCCCCCAACCCATACCCTGCTGGCTGCAGGGCAGAGAGAGAAGAGAGCACCCACAGACTTTTAAGTTATACCCGAAAACCCTCCCGTTCGAGCATCCCCGCTGGGTTGCGGAGACAATCGACGGGACGGGAAAAGCGGGGGTGGCGAGTCGTAGCTGCATCCCACTGGCTGCGGGACTCAACACAGACCCACCAACAAAGCCCCCACCATAAAGGCGGGGAAAGCGCTCCCGAGAATCGGGGCGCAACAGACTGTTGGCAGGAATTCCACCACCGTGGAACTCCCCAACATTCGAACGCGCCCGAAGGCGCGACAGTTCAAGGCCCGAGAACAAAAAGGCCCCCATACGGCACCATCACACCAGGAACACCGGCCCACCGCACGCCAAAGCGCCCGACAGTGGGTACCACCACACCCCAACGCCAACCTACGGCAGAATGGGGGGCTGGATAAAGAAGGCAGCCTCCGTGCCCGGCCCTATTGTGCTCAGGTCCGTAAAGAGAGGCCGGTCCTCTAAGCCCTCAGCAGACAATGAAAGCCCCCGAGTGGTGTGCGCTGCACGCGATCCACTGCGTCGGGGCTGGTCCGCCGGAAATTTTGTGCATCCTTTGGCCGTCGGGTAGCAATCCACGAATGAATTACTACCCGCCGTTGCCCGGGGAAAACCGTGCCCCACGGTAACCGTTTCTGCCTAATACCAACCGAAGCTGGAATCAGGACAGAACTGATTACCAGCGGGGCCACTCTAGGAGGTAGATACACCTGAGTCCCGCGAATCGACGCGAATCTTACCATAACGTTCATCAATGTCGGTAAGTTTATTTTGTAGTTTTGTGATAACTTACTTTTTTCATAGTTTTCATACCTAAATCGTATTATTAAATTAACATTATAGTTTTGCTTATTCTTTTAAATTATTATCATTGCTAAGCTCGTTATCAATTTGAAATATTGTTTCCAAAATATTTAGTTACATGCATAATTATTTACTTTTCAGGACTCGGAACACATTTTTCCTTTTCAAGAAATCCAAGCTAGAAACCAAAGTGTTCTTGCACAACGCGTGAGTAACTACATGCAGAATCAAGATGCTAATGCTATAGAGGGGGGTACAAACCAAAATGAGAAAAAGGAAATTGAAACGCTTTATTCCTACATAAAAAGACCTAAACGCGGAAAGAAAATTGTAAGACTGGAGATATATGATGCTGAAAAAATTGAAAATACTCAAACTCTAATATTTTGTAAATGTAATGCCGATACATGCATGCAATATGTTGTAGATAACGATAACATGTATTTTGATGACGTTTATAATTCTGTAAAAAATTTGATGGCAAAAATTCAGAATAGTATGAACAAAAAGTAAATTATGAAACAAATAAGTACTTTTAATTAATACATCATGTAACAAATGTACCTATAGCTGAAAAAATAATATATATATGTATCCAAACTAAACAAGGTTTTTTATTTACCAATTTTTCGGCATCGTTAAAAATATAAAATATAGTCCTTTTATTATACCTACTATTACTAAAGGATTTATTTTCTAATTATTCGTCATTATATAAGACTTTTTATCACCGTAGTAAGAACTAAAGTGATAAAAAGTAGAATAACATAAAAAAATAAACCTTTATAGATTTCGTCTCTCTTTTACTACCTATATAAGTCGGAGACGCAGCTTTATTCTTGCTCAGTAAAGGCAATGCTGGCCCGATAGTAACATCATGAAAGTACCTACTTAATAAGTTATTATGAATCATTGTTTCAAGAAGCTTAAAATAGATTGGTATGTGTTGATAGCAAAATACCTAAACTAACCATACCTCTAGCGCGCTCTACACTTAGCCGCGCGACGCAGCTAATGGCGGGAATGTGTGAAAATGTAAAAAGTGTAGAGCGCGCTTCATGAAAAAAACGAAATAAGAGTTATATTACCAACGTCTTAATAAGTAGGGATCTAGAGTGATTAAAACTGATCAATAACATGCTTACGATGTTTGTGTTTTTAGACATGAATAATTAATAAAACTGATAAGCGCTTGATGAATATTGAAAACTGAAAAGTTAAAAATTAAGGTCTCTGGATTTGGATCTCTTGTGATCCAGATCCAGAGACCTTAATTTTTAACTACTCACAGATAACAGGTAAGCTGCACATACAATTGAAAAGTTTTATCGTAAACTATGCTAGAAACTAGAATACATTTCACTAACACTTCTATATGTTTGTAGGAATGGGAGAGTCCTGCAGCATCAAACACTCTTATGATATCCTCGAGGGACCTCAGCTGGTAGACCTGCTCGCCATCGGCCTTCCGAGCAAATATACGGCCACGCCTCGTCCAGAAATACCGCCACTGCTGTTAGCGGCACTCCTCACGCACCCGGTGGAAGACCTGGCGATTTTGGCGCATCAAGCGCTCGTTGACGAAGAGTCGGCCTCCCCCCTCAGCAGTGACGGAGCGGCGCGTGCGCGCGGCGCGAAGCAGCTCGTCGCGCAGGCCGCAGCGCGCGCACCGAACTATGACGCGGCGCGGCCGGTTCGACTCGTTCGGAGCGCGTGGGCCCGCCACGCGCTCCGCGAACACGAGATCTCGTTCCTCCAGGGTCACGCCCAGACGACTGGCGAGGACGGCGATGCTGTGGAGGACATTTTCACCTTTCTCCTCCGGCAGCAACCTGATGTCCAGATCGGTCAGCAGAGCCTCCTGGTCTCTGTCGTTTAGCTCGAGCCTGAGTTCCGACACAGTACGCTCTAGTTGAGTTACTGTCTCAGATGCAGCCTGTGGAGCCTCCTCTGCATTACGACGTTCCACCGCCTCCAGCCTTTCCTCAATCTCGCGGAAGCGCGCTGAGCGGGTCTCATTCTCTTGGCTCCACTGACTCTCCAAGGCCTTCATGCGTTCATCCATGCCGGAGATATGTTTTTCGCATCGCTCCATTCTGTCAGATAGTTGCAGCACAGTTTCCCTCAGCAAGTCAATGCGCACACCCGTTGCCTGCATCTGATCACACACTTCCTGTCTAAAAAGTCGTAGTTCCTGAAGAACAGCATTATTGCTGGCCGACGATGGCGCACTGTGGTCGTGCGCTTCTACCCGAGACGATTCCTCCAGAATCAAGTCGTCATCCCCAGGCACCTCGCTCATATCTAGGGACATCTCGGAGTCCTCCATGCAGTAACCCCTACCACGGGCAGTCTCCTGGCGGGACGTCGCATTGCTGCTAGCCATAGCCTCTGCAGACAACTTCACCGGCGTATCAGTGTTGTCGCCTCCTTTGCGCATTTTACAGCTGCACTCGGGACAAGTCCACACACTCTCGGCCTCTTTGGACATGTTGTTTAATCTATTCTCTGGAATATTTGCGCAATCTATATCCCAGTACTGGGTGCACCTGCTACATTTCAAATATCGTCTATCTATGATATTGCGTCGACATCCCGCACAGTTGGGCAATCCTCCCAACAGTGGCGCCATTTGACGGTCATTGGTCTTGTAATGGGTAGACATTGCCGGATATTTGTTGTAACAAAACAAAACACCAAAAAAAAAAAAAGTTAATATTTATTTTCAAAAATAATAATAAAAGAAAAGAACACAAAGCAATGTTGAGATAGGTTAAGAAAAAATGTCACTATCAGGGATTCGAACTGCCGGCCCTTGGATCTTCTCGCTCTTTGATACTGTGGGTGTTACCACTAGGCTACGACGAGTTGTGTTGAATTTGGTGGTATTATTGGGATAGGTCCCCTGACGCCAATAATTTATGAGGGTCAGTGGTGGGTGTTTATATTTTATTCGTGAATATTGAACACAAAACTGACCTCAAAGCCGTCGGTCAAAATAAGTTTTTGAGTGATTTCTACTCAATTCCTCCACCGTTCTCGCTCGGAAAATGTTGTTCGAATCCTACCGAACATTAACTATTTTTCACGCATGATAACCCTGAGGCGCACTGCATCCGTTTCCGTTTCATTATTAGAATGATGGCACTCAAAGACTTAGAAAAATTACCGTTTTATCTCTGCACAAGAAAGGGCCGGGTAATAAGAGTTGCTATGAGAATTTAACGTTTTATACAATATTATGTGCCTATCATGGCCGTAATAATTATTAATTAAAATACATAAACAACACAACACTTCGCGTCTATAATCACGAATGTAGTAGTGTGTTTCATACAAGTGCATTTAAAATGTCCCTATAAATAAATGGACGAAGCACGCGGTGCCCATACGTGGATACATAATAATTATAAAGAACATGCTTCACACCAATATTGTTTAGCTGCAAATGAATGTGAAGAATGATTACAATATTGTAATAACTAAGAATTTACGCTGTGACATTGAAAAGTGTAATGTGATGAACAATAAATAAAGCTGCACTATAGCCCTTGGAAACTGTGGTTTTGTTATTACTAAAATAAATCTCCTGATAGATAGGCCCCCCATCACACGCCAGTAAGTACCTATATTACATATACATCACACACAAGAAGCTATAATAACACCACGAAGGTACACATAAGTAGAGCATAGAATCTTAGAGGCAGCCCCTAGATTCCTGCAGGAGGAGAAGCAGATTTCTACATGGTCACATCGAGCAACGTGAGACAATTTAGCATATAGGCAGCTAAAAGGGGAGGCAGTTTGAAGAGGTCAGGTGCAGATCAGCCTTCTTGGCAATTCATAAATTTCAAGCCCGCCCTTCATAAAAAGTCCCGTCAGATTTTGGCCATACAGTATTTACGAGGTCAAAATTCAAGAGAAGACGTTCATCATAAAATTGCATCATTTATCTCGTCGCGTCTATAGTAAAAACATTGGCATCCATTTTGTGGTGGTGTCGAAGAAATAAACGCACGAGCACAGTGGCGCCATCTGACGTCGCGAATTAGCGTTATTATTGCGCTTATGTTGGCAGCACTGACACGCATCTGAAGCTAAGCTTTCGTCCAATCACAGAAAACGTCAAGAGAGAAAACGTCAAAATCGTCCAATCAACGGCCGGCTCATCAATTCAGCGCGCGCGCCGTCCAATAAGAAGCAATCAAGAAAATTTCCGTCGCAGGCGATCAAAGTTTGCAAATACAAACAAACAGGACGCCATTTCTATTTACATTTTTACACGGGTAGTTAGTTTGTAGCGCATTTTTGATTTGTCAAACAAATTATTAATTTGTCAAACAAAGTAAAGATGGCAACCGACGAAAATAAAGGTAATGACAATGTTTCTTTACTTCAGAATAAGAAAAAGGGTGTGCATAGCTGGATTAGCCGTTTACAAAAAGATATAGAAACGTTGACGCCATCATCGACGAATCTTCCTCAACTCGAAGTTATAGAGGAACGTTTACGTTCATTATTTTTGAAATACGAAGACCTATTGTTTTAAATAATAGAATTAGATCCTTCACTTGGCGATGGCGGCAAGGTTGAGCGAATTTACACAGATTCTCTTGTAAAAATCAAACAGTTAGCATCATCACTTCAAAACGACATTTCTAGCGATTCACACTCAAATAAGGTTCAATCTGTTAAACTGCCAACTATAAACATTCCCCCGTTCAACGGGAAATATTCAGAATATAAAAGTTTCATTAATTTGTTCAATTCTCTCATTGACAACAACGAAAAACTTGATAAAATACAAAAATTGTATTATCTAAGAGGTTTTCTTAGGGAGGAAGCGTCAGATTTGATCAAAAATCTACCATTAGTAGATTCAAGTTATGATGAAAGTTTACAAATTATAAAAGCGAGATACGACAATGATTTTTTGATCAAATCTGAACACATAAATTTACTGCTGGACATTCCAGCAATTACTAGGTCCACAGCTGTTGTCTTAAGACAATTTCTCTCTGCTGTGAAGCAACAAATTGCTTCTTTAAAAAATCTAGGAATAAATGTTGAGAAATGCCCTGTAATTCTCACTATTCTGCTTAGAAAACTGGACGTTTCGTGCAGTAGGGAGTTTCAGATAATGTCTAGTCATGAAAAAAAGGAGCCATCTGTTATTAATCTACTTTTATTTCTAGAACAAAGAGCCATGGCCCTGGAGAACTCCGGTGGTGGTGGTGGTGGTAAAGTAGAAATCAGACAACAACAGCGTGCAATTACAGGACAACAACAAAATTTCTCTAGCTACATACGCAGGTATGCAGGTGACCCCCCAGCCACTATGAAACATATGGAGTCTGCGCAGCCCCCAGCCACTATGAAGGCTGTCGAGGAGAGGGAGAGCAAGTACAAATTGGCCGCTGAGTGCCCTCTATATTATTCAGGCTGCCCAACCCACGGGTGTGGAGCTTTCAGACGCAAGACACAAACACCCACATCCAAACCCCAACGTGCCTACCACAGGCAGCCAGTCAAGACAGTGTTCAAACCGGGGCCACCGTGAGCTGCTGCATGCTGCATGCAATGAACAGCCGAACGAACAGTCACCTATGCACAATGTAGCCGCTCCAATATTACAGCTTTTGGGTACTCACTTTGGGCATGTCATAGCGGGGAATTTGCCATTTATTTCAAAGCCAAAAAGTTCAGTTTCATTAAAATGCACCAATTGTAAAGAAATTAATGAGAATGTCAAAAAATTCTGGGAATCAGAAAAGGTACCAGAAATATTTCCTGAAAAATTAACAGAACATGACACCTGTGAGCAGTTGTTTAAAAATTCAGTAATACTTGAAAATAATCAATTTACAGTAGATTTGCCTCCAAAGTTGCCACTTGACTCTATTAATAATACTTTGGGGGATTCATTTCATTTAGTACTTAAAAGGTTTCAAAATTGAAACTAGATTACAGAAGGATTCTGTTCTATCAGATCTTTATACAAAATTTATAAATGAATATTTAGAATTGGGTCACGGTTCCATTGTGGACATAAATCAATTTGATTTTGATAAAGATCCTTTATATTTCTTACCTCATCATCCTGTTATCAGAATGGATAAAATAACAACTAAATGCAGAACTGTCTTTGATGGGAGCATGAAAACATGTAATAAAATCTCTTTAAATGATTTATTACTCAATGGACCTGTGGTTCAGAGGGAATTATTTGATATTTTGATACTTGCTAGAGTCGACAAATACATTTTCGTTACAGACATAAGGCACATGTTTAGAGCCATTAGTATGAATGAAAAATATCGTTCTTTACAAAACATTTTATGGAGAGACTCACCTAACAAAAACATAGAGTGTATCCAACTAAATACAGTTACTTATGGCCTTAAGTCTTCTACATACCTAGCCACTCGCTGTTTAGCAGAGTTAGCTCAAAAATACAGTGAACAGTTTCCAATGGCTTCATTTATTTTACATAACCAAACCTATGTGGATGATGTTTTGGCAACCGCGCCCACAATTGAGGTGCTATTAGAAGCCAAGGAGCAACTTTGTAAGCTTCTGAAACTGGGAGGTTTTCAATTACATAAGTGGTCTTCAAATTCAGTTGAGGTTTTGAAAGATATACCCTCTGATAAGCAATATTTTGATAATATCGAATTGCAAAAAGATAACCTATCATTTAAGACCTTAGGTCTCAATTATAACGTCAATACAGACACGCTTAACCTCGCTTCGCCCATTCCAGAAGGCAAAATTCCAGATACAAAACGCGGCATATTAAGCTTTGTGAGCAAGTTTTTCGACCCATTGGGTATCGCTGGCCCTATAATTGTTTGCGCTAAGGTCATTTTACAAAATATTTCGCAATCACGCATTGATTGGGATTCTACTATTGATCAAGAGTTAAGGAAAGCATGGCATGATTTTTATGATAGCTTAACTAATATGAAACCGATTAGCATTAATCGTCACGTTAATTTAGATAATGCTGTGTGTGTGCAATTAATAGGCTTCGCGGATGCGTCTTCTTCCACCGCTGATGGGTGTTGCATTTATATAAGGGTGGTAGACTCTGCAGGAAATGTCAAAGTATCTCTGCTTTGTTCCAAATCCAGAATTAATCCCATAAAGCAAAGCCTCACTACACCAAAATTAGAATTAAATGCTGCGTTACTCCTTTCAAAGCTTTGTCGTAAAGTTTATAACACTTTATCGCTTAAACTTCACATTAACAATGTTATTTTATACTCTGACTCACAAGTTGTGTTAGCATGGATAAAAACAGATATTTTAAAATTGAAAACGTATGTGGCTAATCGAGTTAAAGCAATTTCAGAGAATACAGCTGACTTCACTTGGGCGTACGTCACCTCGGAGGAAAATCCAGCCGATTGCTCGAGCAGGGGGGTGTTACCACATGAGTTACAAGACCATCACCTGTGGTGGAAAGGTAACAGTTTGATTAACGAAAGTGAGTATGAAATTCCATCTACATTACCTACCTGTAACATAGAATTACCCGAGATTAAGGAGGCAGTATCTCACTCCATGGTTTGTACCTCAGATAGTCAAACTCCTTTAAACCTAGATTTTCTAGACAAGTATTCTCAACTGCACAAAATGACTAGAATTCTAGCATATGTTTTAAGGTTTTGCAACAATGTTCGTAGTAAATTAGGCAGAAATACAAATAATTTCATTACATCTGAAGAAATTGATATGTCATTATCTTTGGTAATAAAATATGAACAACAAAAATGTATGAAGGATTTAATTCATTCTTTAAAATGTAAACAAAAGGTTGATAATCACCATTATAATTCTCTATGTCCATTTATTGATGATCAAGGCTTGGTTAGAGTAGGCGGTCGCTTACAAAATTCCAGTGTGCCCTATGCACAAAAGCACCCACTTATTCTACCCAAGGGCTTGAGAATCATAGAATTAATTGTAAAATCAGAACATCTCAAAAACCTTCATGCAGGTCCCAGATTAATATTGTGTTCAATAAACCAAAAGTATTGGATTGTTAATGCCATTAGAGAAATAAAAAAGGTAATTCATAAATGTATAATTTGTTGGAAGCTTAAGAAACATGTATCAGAACAATTGATGGGTAATATTCCCAAAGATAGAGTAAATATTTCTCGTCCTTTTCAAAAGATAGGTATTGATTTTGCTGGACCAATATCTGTAAAATTGTCATCCTTAAGAAAGTCTGTTGTTGGCAGCGGCTACATTTGTGTAATGGTATGCTTTGTTACAAAGGCTGTTCATTTAGAGCTGTGTTCTGACTTGAAAACGAGTACTTTTCTTGCTTGTATTAGACGCTTCATATCACGCAGGGGGTTACCTAGCGACATATATTGTGACAATGCGTCAACCTTTAAATGTGCTGATACAGAATTACAAAAATTGTATAAATTACATAGTTCCAAGGAACACCAATCATTGGTGCAGTCTTTTAGTTTCAGTTCTTTCATATTCAGATCTTTGAAAGTTTTAACTATAATCTCGGAGGTTACATGGTTAAATTTGAAAGGCGTTTGACACTCGGTAACATTTTTTTTAAGTAATGAGACAGCAAAATGCGAACTTAAAAATCCATTCAAGCTCTCGAAAGGCACCTTATTAGCACGGGGTGTTATGTTGTCATGCTAAGAGCTACCGGAAGCTCCCACTGCAACCAACATCAAAACATGTTATGTTTCCTTGATAGCTGAGGATTCACACAAGGCTATAACCATGGATCAACTCAATGTTGACAAAGATCTAAACCAAACTACCCTGACCAAATTGTGCGATCTGCTAAACACTCGTCGTGAGTGTTTGACTTTTTCATTAGGAGAACTATTATTACTTATAATTCTTATTCAATGGCACCGGATACTTGCGCAACGTTTCAATTTTGCTATCGTCTGGAAGAATACCTTTTGATGTTATTTTATGTCCGAGATAAATAATTTCAGTTCGCAAAAATTCGCATTTCATGGGATTTAACTTTAGATTTACCTTTCGTAATCGTTCAAAAACACTTATTAAGTTCTTATTATGGTTTTCCATCGATTTTCCGATTACGACACAATCATCCAAATAAATGAATGCTTGATTATAGTTAATGCCTGACATTGCAATTGTCATTAATCTAGAAAATACGCTAGGAGATGTTTTTAAACCCATGGGAGAACGCATCATCTGATATTGTTTATCAGTAGTGAATGCGGTATATTTGCGTGACTGCAGGTCTAATTCTAGTACATCTTGTCGATATTGAATGCGGTATATTTCCTTGAATTTTTATCTAAAGATAGCTGACTAATCTGAAGGTAACTTTGTGAAAGGTCTAATTTTGAAAAATAGATACTACCTGAAAGGGAATCTAATATTTCTGTAATGTTTGGCAATGGAAACTTGTCATCTTTTATTCTACTATTAAGTTGTCTATAATCGATGAATAATCTCCATTTCCTTTCATTAGACCTATCAGACTTTTTAGGGACTAGCAACACGGGGCTGGACCACACCGAGGTGGTCTCCTCTATTATATCATTAGCTAGCATGTCATCTTTTTGTCGTTGAACCTCTTTTTTCAAAGAATGAGGTATCCTGTAAGGTTTTAGATAACTTGGAGAAACATTCTCTTTTAAAGATATAGTATGAGACATAATATTAGTGGTAGACAATTTATCGCCGGGAAGATGAAAAATATCGGCATATTTTGCACAAATATGCTCTATACTGTGTCTTTCCTCTTTGCTCATGTTCGATAAATTTAATAATTCGAACAAAGTTTTACTCGACTAACGCTGTTCGTTTCTTCTAAGAGACTACACACGTCAAAACAGTTGATGTCGTAAATAGATAAATTTTGGAAATCGTATTCAATCTCTACATTTGTTGTATTTAAAATTCGCAAGGGAATCTGACCATTATTTGGTTTCGCGATTAATCCTGCTACAAAAACACCTTTCTTAATTTCATTAGATAAAGCAACGCAATCGCTACTCGATGCCGTAGGTATGAATCTTATGACCTCACATCGAAGCGGTATCATATGTCGATACATGTTGTTTAAATTAATTTTTAACTTAACGCTAAAATTATGATTAGATAACTTTAAAATACTATCCTTATAATTAATGATTGCAAGATATCTTTTCAAATTTTTTTCTCCTAATATGATTATTTACTAAGAAACTTACGGTACTACTGTTATTAAAATTAAATATAAAATTTTTAGTATTAATGAAAAAACTCACTGGACGCATTATAATTAGTGTAATTTTCATTAATATTACCCTGGGGCGACCTGTTATCTACGGTCGGCGTATCCTGGGTAGTATGGCGTACAGGAACAGCAGGTCTCCGTGACCTTGAACTATAATACGTTCCACGGCTAGAGCCTCGTTGATAGTTTGCACCACGAGGTGGTCTATATTGACCTTGATGGGCATTCATCGGAGGTCCTGAATTACGACTGTAATTATTCGAAAATTTCCCACGTGGTCTTGTTTGATTATTATTATTACCACGAAAGTAATTATTATTATACGCATAGTAACTTCGGCCGCGATTGGGATTTCGCCGAATATTCATTACTTCGAACGCGGAAGATAAGGATTGCTCATCTATAGCTGTCCTAATAGCGTGCGGCAAGGACTCGAACTGCCTAGCTGATATTATCGTGCTTAGCCTACGATCCGTTAAGCCGTCTGCGAACCGTTTTATCGCTATTTTCTCATTAATTGGCTTTAGAATGTCATAAGTGTTAGAACTACCATTAGATTGTGCGATTGTTAACGAGACAAATAAATTTTCTAATTCTGAACCAAACGCTTCAATCGAGCGACAACCCTGTTTACAATGGTTCAACTTCCACTGTATTGGAACATCTGACTTTTTCTTCAAAAGATGTGTTTTCATATCGGTCAAAAGAGCATTTACTGTATTATAAGATGATTTCATACGCAACTGTGCACTTTGAGAAAGCCTAGTTTTCAAAACGAATTCAATGAATATATGTTTAGACGATTCTGATATCATTTTATCATACAATTCAATGCCATTAATCAAAGAATTCGTGATTGACTCTTGTCCAGTCATGACCGGTAACAAGGCAATCGCAGTTTTCAAATCAAAGTCTGCCATTTTGACCTGTTCAATATAGTTAGACGTAGATGGGACAGAAAAATTAATTATCTTGTTATATAAAATGTGAATTTCACTAACAATTCTATTTAAACTAGTAATATCATTCGGACTTATTTTTTCACTTTCAATTTGTTCGTGCAACTGAGACAAAATATTGTCCAAACCACAATATAAATTTTTAGCTTCATCAATTTTTCTTAATCTAAGGTCATGTTGCCTTCTGTTAGGACCTAATTTAACTAAATATTCTTAAATATAACTTAATGATTCATAAAGCTTATGTAACTGTAATACTACACCAGACATAATAAACTAATCATTACTGTAAAAGAAGCTCTATACTACTTATATTTATGCCTAGTTGAATTAACGTAAAAACTTACATATTATTTATAGTTTCAATTATTTATAAAAAGGATACGATGCTCTGAAGAGGCGCTCAGATCCAGCTGGTGGTGGTGCGACGGGCCGGTGGCGATGGGCTCGTCGTGGGCGGCATGATGCTCGAAGACACAGCTTCCTGATGGTTGGGCCGGGCTATGCCCTGGACTCCTGGGCCGGGATATACCTGGACACCTCTTGATTATCCTTCTTTTCTTCTTTCTTCTAAACAGTGCTGGTCACAAGGTTGTAGCATGAAATGGATGCAATATTGTTGCTGTTCAGCTCACGTTGAATAGTGCGGCGAAGTGTTTGTTACAATTCTTGAACATATAATAAATTATAGCCAAGACCAAGGCGACGACACATACGGCTACCAAAATCTCAATCATAGCCAGCTTCTCATTGTGGTATTGTGTGGTTGTAGCAGAAGCGTCACCATTGGCGTTTTGTGCTATCACTACTTGCTCCTTGGAATTCGATTTTCCCATGACTTCTTGTTATTGGTATTCTTCTTTCTTCTAGAATGAAATTTCTTCAAAAATAAAACTTGCTGTCTTCTTTCTTGAAATTATGTTGGCTCCAATGGCAGTGTCGCCATGAGATAAGAGGATGGTTGAGGTGGTGAAGTGAAGAGATAAAAGATATACTTTACATATCGACGTCCATTTATTGAGTGATCACACAATAATATTCAATACACTTAATCAATAACGGCACTAAGCTAAATTATAAAAGTACATTATATTTCCTAATTGCGACATGACCTAATTACATATCCGTTTGGTTTACGTAGGTATTACCATACTACAATTATAAAAATACTACACGTGTGCAGACACGGAGGTCATTATGTCCATTAATTCTTATCATTTAAGTTTTCTACAATTTCATAGTATCCTTTACTCATTAAACAGGTATTTACGTGGGATTTAAATTTATGCGTTGGTAACTCAATAACATTTTGTGGCAACTTATTGTTCATTTTAATACTTTGACCAACAAATGAACTATTAATCTTTTGGAGCTTCAGATTTAGAATCGCGAGCTTGTGTTTGTTTCTAGTGTTAGAACCATGACAGTCAGATTTTTTAGAAAAAAAGATCAATGTTCTTTCGCACGTACAAAATACAGTTCAAAATGTATTGGGAAGCTACAGTTAAAATGTCGATGTTCTTAAACAGTTCTTTCAGCGAGTCGGTAAATTTGTATATGGAGCGGATGGCCCTCTTCTGCAATACAAAAATAGTCTGTATCTCAGCAGTCGACCCCCACAACAAAAGACCATATGACATTATACTATGAAAATAACTAAAATAAACCAGTCACGCAGTTTCAATATAAGTCAGATGTCTGATTTTCTTAACCGCATATGCGGCGGAACTAAGGGCCGATTACACCGCTTATATTGAACGAGATCAATTCGCTTGGTCTACGGTTAAACTCGGTTTACGCGCTAAACTGAGTTCCGTTCCATTGTTTTCGCTTGCATTGATCGCGTTTTCGCGTTCAATTTCAACGGTAAAATCGGCTTTTAGTCTTCCCGCCAAGACTGCCAAGTGTGAATTCGATTGCGATTTGGCATCTAGTGTAATACCTAGGAAAATTGTCGAATTAATAACTTCAATATGTTCATTATTCATAATGACGTTAGTGTTGGCCTGCTTTACATTGGGCATAGTAAATTTTACACATTTTGTTTTCTTGGCATTTAGAAGCAAGTTGTTAGTTGTAAACCAATGTAGCACTTGTGAAAGGGTGTCGTCAAACGTATCTTTTCGACGATAAACGTTTAAAATCAACGAGGTATCATCATTAAATAACACTATTTCACAAAGATCTTGTGCAAAGTAAGGGAGGTCATTTATGTATATTATGAAGAACAAAGGTCCCAATATTGATCCTTGGGGCACTCCCATTAATAGAAGAGCGCCTGAGGAGTCAGTTCTATTGACACTGACTTTCTGAAGTCTATCTGATTAGTAAGAATTTATAAAACTTAATGCATTATTTAGAACACCATGATGAGCTAACTTCAACAACAATGTTTGATGCGTAACGCAATCAAACACTTTCGAAAGGTCACAGAAAACACCAATTGCATCCTGTTTGTTTTCCCATGCATCAAAAACATACTTGATGAGTGCAACTCCTGCATCAGTGGTTGACTTACCCTTCGTAAACCCAAATTGTTTACTATGAAGTACGTCATTAACTTTAAAATGAGACAGCAACTTAATGAATATGACTTTTTCAAAAATTTTACTCAGGGCTGGTAATATAGAAATAGGCCTAAAGTTAAAAGGGTCACTTTTTTCACCTGATTTAAATAACGATATGATTTTGCTGTACTTCATTAAGCTAGGAAACTGACCCTCATCAATACATCTGTTGAATATCGTTGCCAAATGGAGTGCGATAGCTAGTATTATATTTCTTAAAATGTCTACTGAAATTCTCCAGAGATCTTCAGTTTTTTCATATTCAGATCTTTGAAAGTTTTAACTATAATCTCGGAGGTTACATGGTTAAATTTGAAAGGCGTTTGACACTCGGCAACATTTGCTTTAAGTAATGAGACAGCAAAATGCGAACTTAAAAATCCATTCAAGCTCTCGAAAGGCACCTTATTAGCACGGGGTGTTATGTTGTCATGCTAAGAGCTACCGGAAGCTCCCACTGCAACCAACATCAAAACATGTAATGTTTCCTTGATAGCTGAGGATTCACACAAGGCTATAACCATGGATCAACTCAATGTTGACAAAGATCTAAACCAAACTACCCTGACCAAATTGTGCGATCTGCTTAACACTCGTCGTGAGTGTTTGACTTTTTCATTAGGAGAACTAGGAAGAACATCTGAAACTGAAATGGTTATAAGAGTAAAAGACACCGAGCCCGTAACCTATAGACCGTATAGGCATTTGTTGTCAGAACGTGAAAAGGTGAACACTATCGTTAGCAACATGCTAGTGTAGTGTTAATATTAAGTAAGCATTTTACTATAACCCCCCGCACTTCATGGCAACCCGGCCCGCGCAGTTGCCCGCGTCAACAATACCGAGTATCCGATAACGGGCGAAACTTGCGGACTTGGCGGATTCTTGTGTGCCTCGGTGCTCCGTTTTAGACTGTTTTAAATCATGGGGATATATAACGTGACGACTCGCAACCAAGAAAGGTGCGTCGGAGTGTTTACAATTGCGTCTAATTTTACCCAAGTTTTTACGATTTACCATGGGGAAACCATACTCAAAGATTGAGGATAAGGAGATCATCATTGCACAGACGGCTGCAGGAGCTGGAAGGAATGCCGCCACGGAAACTGAGACGGAAGCCCACGTCAGAACAAATAACATTTTATTGATTACCCTGATCATTATCGTCACTATTGTCTTCCTTGGCATACTGTACAGAATACTGCAAAACCCACAAAAGAAAGAGATCGAGAAACATGTGCAATCGCAATTTGTGAGGATGAGACTATCAGGAAGAAAGGCCTGCGAAGAAGATTCGACTGCTTGAGTGTCCCGTCGGTGAATATGTCCCAATCTGCGTATCAAGTGTCCCCCTACTAAATATGTCGAACTGTCCCAATCTGCATATCAAGTGTCCCATTACTGAATACGTCCAACTGTCCCAATCTATGTTTTAAATTCCCATTGCTGAAATTCTACTGTCCCAATCTACGTATCAAGGGTCCCACAACTGAAGACGTCAATCTGCTCCGATCTTTTGCGTTAAATGTCCCTTTGCTAAATATGTCCACCTGTCCCAATCTATGTGGTTAAGTGTCCCACTACTGATGACATCGGACTGCCCCAATCGGTGAGTTTATTAAGAAAATTGTTTGCCCAGTACAGTGAAGTGAACGAATATGAACAATTAGTTTTATAAAATATTTCAGTAGCATACTACTAGTGTAACCTTTTGAGCCAAGATGTTGAGTTGCCGATGATAATGCTAGCTCCGTGGGTTCTGAGGCGCTCGCAGGATTCTAACAGAGAGCTGAGAGAGGGCGCCACTAGCTTTTAAACTACCTAGCTAGAAAGTTAGAGTTTAAATAAAAAGAGTTTAAGTGTGAGGGCAGAATATTTATTTTAAAAAATATGCAAAATACATGTTTTTAAAAAGAGAATTTTTGTTTCTGGCTTTTAAAGTTAAATCTTTTTATGTAAGAACTTAAATGATTTTAAACAAGTAAATTTATTAATGCTAGGCTTAATCTAGGCCGCATTAAAGAATAAATTTAATTAAGCAGGACTCCTATCCCGAGGATTATCCTGATAAAAACACAAATATTACAGCTTAGTCTATGCCGCTTAGAAAAAGTTCAAAGTAACAAGACTCCTATCAAGAGGATAGTCTCTTAGAAAAAGTTACAAAGATAAATAGGTTATCATATCATATGCATAAAACTTCTACTCCGGAATAAAAGAAAATAATAAAAGTGTACCTTAATAAAGCATTACACTAAACTTAATGCTAAACATGGGTGTTGCAATCCTGCGATGGCAACGGAGACCTCTCCAAGTATCAGCCACGCATGGAGTGCAGCAGCTGACCGGTTATAAGTCCTGGAGTGTTCCTTGCCTCGCCAGATCGACACCCATGCATAAAGAGGGCTTTATATGCCTGAAATGTGCACACGAAGGAAGCATTAGGACAGCCAGCCAACACAAGATGGTAGTGCTGTTGGGAAAAGAGTTACATAATGTCATAGCACGTGGTATGCAGACGACCCATGGTCTCCAGCGCACATAGGCAAATGCGTGAAGAGCTTTTAGGCTCAATAAAGGCGGCAAATAAAAAAAGAAAACAGAAAATGCGAAAGCGTGCTCACCCATTATGAGAAGATGTGGTGCAGGAGGTATTCAGCCCATCACAAAATATAAAAGGGGTGACATCATTTGCCTAAAACAACAGACAATGGCTTAGCATGTGCGAGGAAATATAGTAAAATATGAAAATTTAGGTTACATAACCAATCCTACTTACCAACACATGGCGTCACCAAAATGATAAAAAAATGTTATAAAAAAGAAAAACTAATGCGGCTCTGCCGTTACTTAAGGAGCCATGTGTCCCAATTCATCTTGGATGCAATTTGACTGGATTAATTAAAAAAACAAATTCAAATGTGCTTCAGCGCACCACAAGAATAGAAGCTAAAAAATGGCAGACGTCAAAAATCCATAAAGGAATCTATTTTTTTTTTTTAATCCATAGACTGACGGTATTAGATATCTAAGATCATACGTCTTAAAACAAAGTGTGAAATGCAGAAAAATAGAAATTGGCTACCAACTTCGAGGTTTATTGAAAATGAATTACTTTAATATGAGAAATATTTATTTATAGAAAATTGACGAAAATATATTGAAATCGACAACAGAAAAATCCAATGCTCAAATGAGTGATCGCTGTCAAAGATTACAAAGAAATGAGGTTTGTTCTCGCTAGATGGCGTTAGAAGTAAAGAAATATTAGGATGAAATTATAAACATAGTTAAAATAGGTAACGACGTGTTACAATACCTCCTTAGTTACAAAAAAAAGAGAAAAAAAAGAATTTATGGAGAGGGACAAGACACAAAAGCAATCTAAATAGAATATACCAAACTCACAATTAAACAATTACTTATTGTCCCTGACCATTGCTGGCCAGTAAGAAGACTGTGAGAAAACAAAACAGTATAGGCTTAATTTAAGGAGTCACTAACCGCTCCTGCATAGGCTTCTTTATAGAGTTACAATCCGCTCTTTAATTTAAACAAACTAAATAGTCAAGGCTTTTTTAAGGAGTAACAAACCGCTCCTGTATAGGCTTATTTATAGAGATACAATCCGCTCTTTAATTTAAACAAACTAAATAGTCAAGGCTTTTTTAAGGAGTAACAAACCGCTCCTGTATAGGCTTATTTATAGAGTTACAATCCGCTCTTTAATTTAGAACTCATTGAGTAGTTAAGGCTTGTTTATGGAGTAACTAACCGCTCCTGCATAGGCTTCTTTATTGAGTTGCGATCCGCTCACTAATTTAAACATTCGTCAGACGCAAGCATCCTATAAAACGAAGTTAAAATGCACCATAACTGCATAAGTATCAGATATATCATCTGATGAAGAAAAAAACCGGCCAAGTGCGAGTCGGGCTCGCGCACAAAGGGTTCCGTAGCAGCAAATATACATTATAAAGATTTTATATCATCGCGGATTTTTAAAGGTGTACAATACTGTAGTATATTTTTTGATCTATCTTATAAGGTTCAGCCATCGTTTTCAGTGTAAGCACAATAACTTAACCAAAATTACAGTTAAATCAACCTATCTCAAAAACTATAAGAGATACTTTGATCAAACCAAAAATCGTTGAAAGAGTTAATTAGCATGCATCACCTCTATTTTTTTTAGAATTTTATACCCCGTAGTTATAAAAATAGAGGGGGGGGGACATACTTTTTACGACTTTGAGAGCTGATATCTCAAAAACCGTTCACTTTAAGAAAAATGTTTTTTAGAAAACTTTATATCATTTTAAAAGACCTTTCCATTGATACCCCACACGGGTATGTACATCGAAAAAAAAAATTTCATCCCTCAGTTACATGTATGGGGGGCCCCACCCCCAATTCTTTTTTTTACTATTTAGTGTCATATTTTTGTAGCGGTTCATACAACACATATTCCCATCAAATTTCATCACTGTAGTACTTATAGTTTCCGAGTAAATCGGCTGTGACAGACGGACAGACGGACAGACGGACAGACGGACATGACGAAACTATAAGGGTTCCGTTTTTGCCATTTTGGCTACGGAAACCTAAAAATGACCATCAAACAAGCCCACATAAAGCTTGTGACGCACCAGCTGCGTTAAAAAAGTCCTTACAAAAATTTAAGGCACAAAAAACAACTGCCCCTTATATTACACACATACAATACATACAAAATATTACACACAAAAAGAAAATAAATATCAATAGAGACAACACTATTGGAAAAGGAGATAAGAAGATAGGAAGAAAAAAACATCTAGCGAGAACATTATGAGAATGAGCCATATCAAAAATCAAGAAGAGAGAATGTAAACAAAGTTTAGGTGCAAATTAAAAGGACTAATGTATCACTATAAGTCAGTGCATTCCATAATAAAACTAAAATATTGAAAAGAGAATGTAGATAAAAGAAGAATCCCGTGGCAGGTCAACACAGAGAGGTGTCTGCTTCCTTTGAGGCACTTGCATCAGGTTTTAAACACATGTTTACAAAATATTTAAAAATAAAAATAAGCCAGAAACAAGAGAAAAAAAAAGATCACAGCTTTCTGGTAGATCCTGGTCTGGAAAAAGTCGAGGCCTACCCGTTGAGGCGCCAATGTAACCTTTTGAGCCAAGATGTTGAGTGGCCGATGATAATGCTAGCTCCGTGGGTTCTGAGGCGCTCGCAGGATTCTAACAGAGAGCTGAGAGAGGGCGCCACTAGCTTTTAAACTACCTAGCTAGAAAGTTAGTGTTTAAATAAAAAGAGTTTAAGTGTGAGGGCAGAATATTTATTTTAAATAATTTTTGAAAAAAAATAAAAACCGACTTCAAGACTACACTAACAATATATACAATTGAACTAAAAAGTATAAAATAATATTTTAATTACAAGCCAAAGAACACTAAAGGAAAATCAACGAAATTATTAATACTTATGCATACTATTTACATTTTAAAATCAGTTATTTTTGGAGTCGGTGCCAGCCACGGAGGACAGGGAATCCCGTTCCAGAACAATAATTATATTACTGTGTTTACAACAACGTATTAAACGCCACGCCACGGAGTGGGCGAGCGTCGGTCGCGCGCAGCGGGACGTGGAGCGGGACGGGCGGGGACGTGGCTGAGTGAAATACCTGAATACGGGCAGACGACGCTGATGGTTGTGTCTTAATGCTTAAAAATGTTTATGCGCTTCTTTTCAATTGTCAGTTGTTTTTCATTAGTTTATGTTTCTTTTTTGTGTTATTAATAGATAAATTATTTTATTGTCTTCTTTTCAACTATCGGTGGTTTTTCAATTATTTATGTAATTTCTTTTTGTGTCATTAATATATTGTTTTTGTTTTGGCTGGCACCGACTCCAAAAATAACTGATTTTAAAATGTAAATAGTATGCATAAGTATTAATAATTTCGTTGATTTTCCTTTAGTGTTCTTTGGCTTGTAATTAAAATATTATTTTATACTTTTTAGTTCAATTGTATATATTGTTAGTGTAGTCTTGAAGTCGGTTTTTATTTTTTTTCAAAAATTAATTTTATTTTTCACTTTTTAGTGGAAAGTTAGTAATTTTTAGTATAGGTAGGCCTTACTAAACGCGCTGCCCAAATGAGGCAGGGTCGTTTAGAGGAGAGTGACGCCGAGAGGCAAGATCGCTTACAAAAGAATAGAGAAAGAAATTCTATGACCATTGCGAATGAGAGTGAGGAGCAGCGGGCTCACAGACTTTCTTTGATGAGGACATATACAAATGTGTCAAGAAGTTATGAAACTTCAGAAATTCGCGCTCGACGACTCGGCTCAAAACATGAAAGATTGTCAAACGAAACCGAAGAGCAACGTTCTCATCGCCTTGCCTGGATTCAAGAGCGTTTATCAAAAGAGACCGAAGAGCAACGTTCTCATCGCCTTGCCTTGAATCATGAGCGTTTATCAAAAGAGACCGAAGAGCAACGTTCTCATCGACTTGGTTTGATTTGCGCTCGTTTATCAAACGAGACCGAAGAGCAACGTTCTTATCGTCTTAATTTGCAACGCGATCGTTTATCGAATGAATCTGCCGAATCCAGAGCGACTCGATTAGATGCTTTGCGAAAAACCGCTCGCAACCGCAGGAACGCATGTTGTATTAATGATTTTGAGGAGGCTATAAATATTTTTGCAGACGTTCCATGTGCCATTTCTAATAAAGCGTTATATCCACCACAACGTTGTAATTTGCATACTACAATGTACAGTGCATTATTACCCGAAGAATTGGTTTCTCAGGGTAATATCGTAACATGTTCTCGCTGTCAAAATAATATTAGGAAACGGAAAATTCCGTCGGCAGCTTTCTGGAACAAAATGACAGTCGCGACTGTGCCTCAACAGCTAGCTAACTTGACCAAACTTGAAGAACGATTTTTATGCCGTGTTGTACCGTTTCTTAAAATAATGAAGCTTCAAAACCGTTTCTGTCAAGATTGGTGCAAGGGACAAGTTACTTTGTTTGCGAAAGACGTAGTTGAAGTTGCGGAACAACTACCACTTGCGCCAAATCAAGTGGGATTAGTTCTGGTTGTGGAAAGTCTCGAGAACTTGCAACGCTCCCAAGAGTTTAATTACAATTTGTTCGAAAGCCTCCACCCAGTCTGTTACCATTTTGGTGACCCATTGATCATGAGCTGGTTTTCCACCACTTTTGCGACTTTGGGACCTAATTCTTAGTTATGATCATAAAAGTTCATATTGTATACTGATTCTCAAGTCGTTGAGAGTGATGTTAATTATGGAGGCCATTTTGAAAAAGAAAATGACCACTTAGCATTTGCCCAAGATTTTGAATAATATTTATTTAGGACCACCTTTCTATGTGTTACCATTTAGTCGGACTGTTCACCATAACCTGGTCTCCAAAATATTCCTTACTAATATAATAATAATAATAAATAGTAATAATTGTTCGGAAGCTGCCACTCAATCTGTTATAAATTCTGTAGGTTGTTGAAGACCTGGTCTCCCACCACTTTTCCACCATTACATCCTGGTCTCCCACCACTTTTCCAGACCGCATACTTCCCGAATTTCAGACCGCAAACTTCATATATATACCGAATTTCATCTCCAAACAACGACGTAATCTCTGTATTTTTTGGTTATTGTTGTTTTGTTCAAAAACCACATAGTCAATTTTGATAAAAAAATTATGGGACCACCTCTGAATGATGGCCTATCAAACAAAAAAAGAATTATTTAAATCCATTCATAATTGGCGGAGAAATCGAGAAACATATATACAAAAAAAAAAACATACGGGTCGAATTGAGAACCTCCTCCTTTTTGAAGTCGGTTAAAAATATGCAAAATACATGTTTTTAAAAAGAGAATTTTTGTTTCTGGCTTTTAAAGTTAAATCTTTTTATGTAAGAACTTAAATGATTTTAAACAAGTAAATTTATTAATGCTAGGCTTAATCTAGGCCGCATTAAAGAATAAATTTAATTAAGCAGGACTCCTATCCCGAGGATTATCCTGATAAAAACACAAATATTACAGCTTAGTCTATGCCGCTTAGAAAAAGTTCAAAGTAACAAGACTCCTATCAAGAGGATAGTCTCTTAGAAAAAGTTACAAAGATAAATAGGTTATCATATCATATGCATAAAACTTCTACTCCGGAATAAAAGAAAATAATAAAAGTGTACCTTAATAAAGCATTACACTAAACTTAATGCTAAACATGGGTGTTGCAGTCCTGCGATGGCAACGGAGACCTCTCCAAGTATCAGCCACGCATGGAGTGCAGCAGCTGACCGGTTATAAGTCCTGGAGTGTTCCTTGCCTCGCCAGATCGACACCCATGCATAAAGAGGGCTTTATATGCCTGAAATGTGCACACGAAGGAAGCATTAGGACAGCCAGCCAACACAAGATGGTAGTGCTGTTGGGAAAAGAGTTACATAATGTCATAGCACGTGGTATGCAGACGACCCATGGTCTCCAGCGCACATAGGCAAATGCGTGAAGAGCTTTTAGGCTCAATAAAGGCGGCAAATAAAAAAAGAAAACAGAAAATGCGAAAGCGTGCTCACCCATTATGAGAAGATGTGGTGCAGGAGGTATTCAGCCCATCACAAAATATAAAAGGGGTGACATCATTTGCCTAAAACAACAGACAATGGCTTAGCATGTGCGAGGAAATATAGTAAAATATGAAAATTTAGGTTACATAACCAATCCTACTTACCAACACATGGCGTCACCAAAATGATAAAAAAATGTTATAAAAAAGAAAAACTAATGCGGCTCTGCCGTTACTTAAGGAGCCATGTGTCCCAATTCATCTTGGATGCAATTTGACTGGATTAATTAAAAAAACAAATTCAAATGTGCTTCAGCGCACCACAAGAATAGAAGCTAAAAAATGGCAGACGTCAAAAATCCATAAAGGAATCTATTTTTTTTTTTTTAATCCATAGACTGACGGTATTAGATATCTAAGATCATACGTCTTAAAACAAAGTGTGAAATGCAGAAAAATAGAAATTGGCTACCAACTTCGAGGTTTATTGAAAATGAATTACTTTAATATGAGAAATATTTATTTATAGAAAATTGACGAAAATATATTGAAATCGACAACAGAAGAATCCAATGCTCAAATGAGTGATCGCTGTCAAAGATTACAAAGAAATGAGGTTTGTTCTCGCTAGATGGCGTTAGAAGTAAAGAAATATTAGGATGAAATTATAAACATAGTTAAAATAGGTAACGATGTGTTACACTAGTATTAAGTAACATTAATTATGTTGCACAATAACGTTTTATTATGAAAGTTTATTTCCTATCTGGTTCGGAATATGTTTTGCTTAACTTTAAAAAAATATGTATGATTGGATATTTTCTTTTCTTTTTTGTAAAAGACAACACTAACGTAAATTTAATAGAAGCTATATGGAAAAAGAGTTGGAACTAATTTTAAATGAGTTATTAGATATTTACGTAATCTTAAGAAATCTTGGTCCAGCCAGGAGATTAAAATATAAGGATAGTGTTAGTGATAAGATAGCAAGAGCTAATAGTTTATATCTAAACGGTAAACATGTTGTGAGCATTTTCTTAGAAAATAGTAGATCGTTAGATTTAGAGGTACGTATAAACGATATTAAGGAATCAATTGAATCTACATATAGACAAATCTTGTCTTTTCAATTAAGCGTAGAACAAGAGCAGATAGGTTCTAAATGGATAAATTTGATATTAAAACGGCTACTTCTTTAATTCCCATGGTGGATAGTACTGAAGAAACAACGGAAAAAATAATAGATAGTATTGAAATGTATAATGACTGTCTCCAAGGAATCGAGCAAAAGAAATTACTTATATCTTTTATTTAGAAGCTTACTAAAACAGGAAAATTGAAATTAAATAGTGGGTATACCAGAATACCAGCGCTGCTGCGGCATCGCAGATAATGCCGTAGCAGCAAATGCTGAGGCTGGCACATGATTGGCCACTCCCTTCACTTATTCCTTACAAAATGTAATATCCACCATCCAATGCTTCCGCTGTTGTATGTCATTCTGTATTATTGTATATTGTTTGTGGCCAATAAATGTATTTTCTTTCTTCTTTCTTTCAATATAGCGATGTAGCGAGTCCCGTAAATGATATTAAAAAACACTTACTTACTAAAAAATCGGCGAATACTATACTCTATCAACTAAATTATTTATCCCAAAATAACTTGTCTATAAATGAACTTGGTAATAAACTGTCTGATTTATTTATTGGCCTCACTATTACGCAAGCTGACGGTAACGAGAAAGCATGCGAAATATTAAGACCAATAAACGAAAAATTTGCAATAAAACGCTTTGCTAATGGTTTGAGAAATAGAAGATTAAGCACGATAATTTCAGCACGTGATTATTCGGAGTTAAAGGACGCAGTGCGTGCGGCTGAGGACAAAGAGTTGGCGCAGCCCTCCACGTCACATAACATTTTTAGTGCAAGAGGTAAGATTTATAATAATTATTATAAACCTAGTGGAAGTCGTGGTTACCACTACTCATAACAACGGTCACGTTTCAGAGGAAATCAGACCTTTTCGAGACCTATTTTTGAGACTTTTAATTCTAATCGTGGATTTATACAAAACAATGTAAAACACTCGCGAGGTCGTAAGTAGCGAGATATTGAGATATCTAACTTCTGTATCAGATTATTATCACAATGCAATATCCAACTCAGCAGTAGCGTTTGGGTCTGATACATAAGCTGAAGCGATTTATATTAGATTGCGCATGTGCATTTTTCCAAACCAGAATATTGGTAACACATTGAACCGTTTTAACTATAGAACTAATTATGTTACACGTTGATTATGTTTGCATAACCAGACTAACTAGACAAAGTTTAACAAATTCATTAATATAATCTATCTTGTTTTATTTATTAAAAAAATAAAATTTTCTATTCATTAATATAAGCATTTCATTATAACTGATGATTACAATAATACATAAATCACTTTGTTTCAGGGAATAAAAAAAAAAGCTTTTTAGTATTGTAGTATTTAACAAACTCAATAACTTTTTGATTATAAACCACTACGTTAAAAAATACACAATAATTCAAGAGATAAATCACATCGATCATCTAGTTTCAAACCAAGGAAACCCCTGAATTATGTTTTTAGATGATGAAATCGAAGTAAGCGCCTCCCAGTATACTCGGATCGGATGCAATTAAAAAAACGAACTTCTTTTTATCGAACCCTGAACCATTTGCACATATGCATCAAACCTTAACCACTGTGCCATTGAGGTTGTTAAAATCAATGGGTTAAAAACTTTTCAATTACACCACACGTAAAATTTCTAGTCCAGGAGCCATGCATGAATCACAACATGTTAATTTAATCAATCAATAATTTTTAAAGTATTGACTGTTTATCATAATAAAACAAATAAATTAAAAATAAATATGTAAATTAAGACCACATCTTATACATTGTCCTGGTCCTAAACTAAGGTCAACCATGGAAACCAGAAAAAATTAAGGTACCACAAACACTCAGACCCAACACAAATATCAGTATCATCAACAAACATTTGTGTTGGTGCGCGAATTGAACCCGCGACCCTTGCGTCTCAACCGGCGCTCTAAACCACTGCGCTAAACAGGTCGTCATAATTCAATGACATTATTATTTCAGTTGGGTGAAGTTAGAAAATACTACATCTTTAATAAAGATTTTATAAAAGTTTACTTTACATAAGATAATCGATTATTTACTACCACATGTATGATGTTAATAATACAAAGATAAGAGAAAACAAAACTAAGATAGTTTAATTTGCATTTCACCTAGGTGCTTAGCTCTCGGACTATAAGTGTTAGTGCATCATCATCACGCGGCGCGGCACACATCGACGCTTGCGCATGCCGAGTGAATACGACACCTCAGCGGTAACATACCTAAATGCACCCATTCCTGAATGTTTAGCGTTATCAATGAATGAAATATGATATAACTGCCCTGGTGGGAGAGCCACGCTTCAGCATGAATGAAGAAAACCGGTGCGAAGTAGATTCTGTGCTGTATTTTGCTGCGTGAGTGAGGGTACCGGAGGCCTAATCCGGGAAGGGGGGGTTAAAGGTTGGCAGCGCACTTATGACGCCAAAGCAAATACGCTTTTTTTTCAATATAAATGATTCCCTCTTCTTAGTTTTTCGTTCCCGATTGCGACCAAAGCTGTCGCTTTGTAGCCCTGGGGTAGTCCATGATTCAAGATTTGGAGTCTGGTATCTAATCGCAATGAAGCGATTACTGTCTAACCTTCGCAACCATTGAATACGGGAACCAAACCAACTGAATCATGGATACACGTTTCAAAAACTGTCCAACATGATCAAGTTTTCTCACGACCTTTTCCCTCACCGCCGAGCTTGTCGAAAAAATACACATAAAGATTTGAAAAATCTAGAGGGTGCATGCTCGGATTTAAACCTGCGACCTCTCGTATGGAAGGCGTGTTCTTATCCACTGACCTCCCGTCGATTAACTTAAGTCATTATGACAATGAATTCCCATACGTCAGAAAAAAATTGATTGAACAAGTGACAGGTTTGATTTACGGGTTTGACAACCACTTTTTATTAAAGTTTACGATTATCACTAACCCTGACTGCTGCTGCTGGCAGCTGGTTAATGTAGAATTTTCCAAGGAACGGTTAAGTTTTAGAACGAAAAAAAAATATATTTAAACCATATGCCTATCTGTCTAAGGGTGCTTTGAGCCGAGTTCACCAACTTCGAAACAATGGTAATCAGTGCTTCAACCATGTTGATTGATTTGTATTATTAAAGCACGGTTAAAGTGTGATTACCGTTGTTTAAAAAGTTGACCCTAAATTCACGTTGCCTGTAAAAGTCATTGCATCGTATCAGGGCTGTCACAAATAGTGTTAGTAACACAACACCATCATAGGTCCTAATCGTTTCATATTATATAAAACGGGTGTTGATACCTAATACTATTTACTAATGTTATTTTAAAGACGAAAATGTGGTGACGTGAGTTATGTCACGAACGACTTTAGTATTTTTTTTAATCATTACATTATTTATATAGTATCTATTATAAAAAAGTAAACAAAGATATCAAAAGCTTGATACCTAATTTGTTTTAGGTACACAAAAAAATAATGTTCCTTATAGGTAAAAATTTAAATACAGCCTGTCTTTAATTAACAACTTTAAATTGCATTATAGGGCTCAAAATCGGAAAAACCTTAAATAAAAAAGTTTTTCATAATAACTTCCTGCTTTATTATATCTTGAAAACCTACAATATTACTAAGCACATAATTCTACATACCTCTATATTGGTACGTTCATAGCATACAGTACACTTTTGTTATGTATGAAAGTGGATAATGAGCTTCGTTTAACATTCGAAGTGACAACCCTAACATATTTTGCAGCATTAACAATAATTGTACATAAAACTAAAAAAAATACGGGCAGTCGATCATTCAGTGCTTCAAAGTGTTCCGAGCTCCAGAACTAGCTGCAGTTACTTTGCTTGTGTGACATCTTCATCCAGCTTCATCACTCTGCTCGAGATATCTCTCGATACGATCTTCAACTACACGATACTGTGAGTGTTTATGATCATGTAAGTACTTCGAAAATGTTTTTTTTTATAGGCGACAAACGAGCAAGCAGGTCACCTGATGGTAAGTAATCACCGCCCGCCCATGAATCTGCGAGACCTGAGAGGCCGCTAATACTTTGCCGACCTTAAAGAAAGGAGTTATTTTTTTACAAATAATGGTTCAATTTAATTTTAATTATTGTTTTGATTATTTAAAAGTTTATTTAGTGATGTACAGCCTAGTGCACAAAAGTGCTAGCAATTAGCCCAATGACTAATTATAATTTGTCTTTATAAAATTTTCATTGTAATGATGTGAGTTGCATGTTAATACCCAGCTTATATTTTTATTTAACTATTATTTTTTATAGGTCGGACTCAGAGCTGGAATTATTCGAGCCCGGGCAGAAAAGTAAGAACTACTGAAAATCAGCGCGCAAAAATACCATTCAGTAAAACTTTTTTTTATGATATTAATAATTTATAGACTTATAGAAGACATGCGAGTCGAAAAGTGATCTAATAGTAAGCGCTAACCGCAACTCGTTCTGTACACTATATATATTTTTTTAAGTTCCTAACGCGGGTTCGATTCCCACATCGCAAGTTTTATTTTTTATTTCTCTTTTCTTGTTCTACAGGTCTGATTCCGAGAGTGAATGGACAACATTTCAAAATTGCTAAGCTCTGAAACAAAAAATACCAATTCTTTATTTACTTTTCCGCTGCTCGAATATATATTTATTCATTTTTTATATTGCTTATTTACTGAGAAAAAAAATAAAAACTAAAAAACGTAAGATGACGTCATCGGACGGCAGAATGTAAAATATTTCTTTGCTTAGCACATTATAGTTTTAAATTTACGAAATGCCAAACCCATGACATGTAACTGTCAAAAATAAAGACAACTTGTCAACGTTGAATGTATGAATGACGTTGACAATGTTGACACTAGTATTATTTACCTTTGACAGTAGTACCTTTTTTTTATTAAAACAATGATAAGCAAAGGAATATCGCTGTATTCAGCCGTCCGATGACGTCATTTGGCGCTTACGTCTATTTAGAATAAAAAGAATTTCAATAATTTTTTTATGCATGAAAATGGACAAATTTTGAAAAAAGAAAAAATATGGGTCTGTTCATTTTATGTCTACTTTCATATAAAAAAACAATATGGACATGTTAAAAATATGAAATGTTGTCCATTCTCTACTCCGGTGCCAAAGCTGAAGCCGAAAAGGAAATCGACATCCCGAGATACTCCCAGGTGAGATTTCAGTTTATTTGTTGCGTGACAGTATGTTGCTAATACTACTCGGAATAATACTTGTTTAATTTTCTTTCTACGAGTAAGTAGCTATAAAATAAAAAAAACCGGCCAAGTGCGAGTCGGGCTCGCGCACAAAGGGTTCCGTAGCAGCAAAGTCCAATATTACAGTTAAATCAACCTATCTCAAAAACTATAAGAGATACTTTGATCAAACCAAAAATCGTTGAAAGAGTTAATTAGCATGCATCACCTCTATTTTTTTTAGAATTTTATACCCCGTAGTTATAAAAATAGAGGGGGGGGGACATACTTTTTACGACTTTGAGAGCTGATATCTCAAAAACCGTTCACTTTAAGAAAAATGTTTTTTAGAAAACTTTATATCATTTTAAAAGACCTTTCCATTGATACCCCACACGGGTATGTACATCGAAAAAAAAAATTTCATCCCTCAGTTACATGTATGGGGGGCCCCACCCCCAATTCTTTTTTTTACTATTTGTGTCATATTTTTGTAGCGGTTCATACAACAGATATTCCCATCAAATTTCATCACTGTAGTACTTATAGTTTCCGAGTAAATCGGCTGTGACAGACGGACAGACGGACAGACGGACAGACGGACATGACGAAACTATAAGGGTTCCGTTTTTGCCATTTTGGCTACGGAACCCTAAAAACGTTTTAAGCCAAACACAATCGTATTTTACCGAGGTGTAATAGAACATTATATGCGATTATGATTTTTAGTTAGGTAGGTACATACACTTTTGAATAAAAAACAATGATTTTTTCTTAATTACAGTAACAAGCCATCGAAGAAAGCAAAGCCCTGCGCGAAGGAATCGTTCGACGTATTTGGCTTGCTATCCCAAGGCGACGAAGACACCGCAGCTGAAAGCCTGAGCCGACCGAGCGGGTGCGCCGTACGTCTGGACAGCAGCTTCAGCAGCAAGGTGTCCGGCGGGAACGTGGTGCGACGCGCGCCGCTCGAGGGCCGCTTCTACGTGGAGACGCGCGTGTACTCCGCGGAGGAGGCGCTTGCGACGCCGTCCGATCAACGGTACACCAAGGCGCTCGTCACGCTGAAGGCTCGTCTGCATCCGGAGCATCCCGAGTGGGATTATCTTTGGAAGTTTATGCACAAGGCGAAGAATTTATTTGATGACAGTAAACCTGTATTTTATAGCAATAAGTAAACAAATTTAAATTGTGTCTTTTATAGGAATAAATATATTAGATGATATTTTATTTTTAAAACATTTATTGTTGACCCTATGTACCCAGGTAATCTGCGGTATATTATATTTAACTGCTGCATTCAAATACGTCAAATAAAGCTTATATTTCTTCTTAAGTAACAAAACAGAAGAAGTTATTTCATGTCTCTGAGTGCAACAGTTGGATATTTAAGAAAGATTTGGTAGTTTAGATTTCTTTTTGTACATAAAACTTTTATATCTACTCATTTTGTTTTTTAAATTCATTACTTGTCGATACCACCGTATCACATTATTTAAGTTTTATCTAAATAGAGAGCAGGGTAGTAGGGGTCATTTTAAAATTAATTGAGTATTGGTATCATAATTGTTTTTAGTGTAGTGTATTAGTAACTTCGATAACAGTTTACAAGAATGCCTTTTTGCACTGAGTGTTCTATCCAGGTGAGCAATCGACAATGGGTGGGACACTTGAGAAGCGCAGCTCATAAACGTAATAGCGACGGTCAGCCCTTGAGCGAGAGCGATGATATTGTGAAACTAAAGACTGCGTTCCGCGGTCGCATCGCTTCGTATAAAGTCATTCCGAAAGACAAGTATGAACACTCTTTGCCTGAACTGTTTTTGCAGAGCTTATCACCTAAAATACTAAACCTTTTAGAGTTTTCTTTAAAAAAACATTTTAGTATAAAAGTAAATTTTGAGTATTACGCTAATTTTCATTTATTTAAAAACGAGGCAACTGAAATGAAATCATTTGTCACAAAAAAATTTAACATTCACCGCAATTTTAATTTTAACGTAATGTATGAAACTGTTGTAAATAGCATTCAAAGAAAAATTTAAGAGTTTGAAGATCGGGACAGTGAATGGACTTTTATTAGTAATATTTCTTTGGAAATTAATATTAACAAATTCGACCCTTTGAGGGGGTCAGGTTCGACTTATATCGAGCTGCCTATAGCAATAAAAAGTAAAAAAGCTTGTATTAATATTCGTAATAAAGATAAATATTGTTTTTTGTGGAGTGTCGTTGCCGCTCTCCATCCTGTTCTCAAGAATGGTGACCGTGTAACGTCGTATCCACATTTTAGACAAGTTCTCAATGTTGATGGTATGACTTTTACAGTAACCTTTGATGATATCATGATTTTCGAAAACAATAATCCTCAACTGAGTATAAACGTATACTCATTGAAAAATAATCGTAATGTAGTTGGACCCATTTACAAGTCGGAATTTAAATCAAAAGATAGAATTAAGATAAATTTACTTGTAGTTGAAAATACAGTCCATTAGTTTTTTAGATTTTCGCGGATTAGAATACGGGGATTAACACGATATTTATTATGTGAAACAACATTGTGTACTCACATATTTGGCTCGACGTTTCGGCTATGTTACAGCAGCCGTGGTCACGAGCGGACTGCTCGTGACCACAGACGTGATAATAAATATCGTGTTAATCCCCGTATTTATACATTATAATACAGTTCATTGTCATTATGTGTTGATAAAAAATTTGTCGCGACTCGTGAGATGTCAAATCACCAAACATAATGGCAAATTATATTTTTGTGATGATTGTTTGCTATTTTTTTCTACTGAATTTAGTCTTGATAATCATACATGTAGTGGCGTTAGTGCAGTTCTGCCTGATAAAGGAACCTATCTTCACTTCAAAAGTTTTGATCGTAAACAGGATGTTCCTTTCGTCGTTCACGCAGACTTTGAAACTCTTTTTTTTTTACGCAGACCCTGCCGCCGGGGGGCGACAGGGTACTGTGGGACTCACCCTCCGGGCCGCTTCTTCAAACAAGAAGCGACCTGAGGGCATACCCACTAAAACTCCCGGGGCTCAACCACCCGTGGGTATAGAATGGGGTCACGGGAACTGCACGAGGCTATTCCCCGCAACCCCACTCCCCCATAGGCCCCTACACGGGGTGTGCGGCCACGCCCCTCCTCAGGCTAGGAGGAGGGGGGTTGGGGACAGCCGGATGAGCTGAGCCGTCCCCAACGAGCGGTGGAGGTGCCAATGGCAGTGCCGGCACAGGGACCCCCGTCCCTGTGGCCGGCTGGCCACCTCCACGGAGAGGACGAAGAGTTCTCCGCCGAACTCGTCCTCTCCTTGCTCGTAGCGGGCCTGCGAGGGGGTTAGACTCGCGATCCCGCTCCGCCGCCTCCTTCTGCGCCACCACTTCCTCACAGAAGTGGGCGAAGGCCGACCAGGCCCTCTCACTATCCAGCATAGCTACAACTATGCTGGACAACGAGAGGTCATGTCCGACCTCCGCGACCAGCGCGGACCGCTGTTGGTCGAAGGACGGGCACACCACCAACGTGTGATGCGCCGAGTCCTCCGCAGCGCCGCACTGGTGGCACGAAGGAGTGTCCTCCTGTTGAATGCGGTGCAGGTAGTTACCGAAGCAACCATGCCCGGTAAGTACCTGCACCGTCCGGAAGAACAAAAACCCGTGGGGGCGCTCGAGCCACCGGTCCAAGACCGGGGCGAGCGCCGCGAGCGTGGGACGGCCGTACCTCTCCACCTGGAGAGAGGCCGTCCATGCTTCCGTTATTTGCTGGCGATCCTCCTTTCTTCTCGCCTCCCTTTCTCGGGGGCAGAAGGACTCGCCAGCCGCTCGCTTGGCCGCCGTCCACTCGTAGACGGCGGCCAGCACTCCAGCCTCCAACTCCCATGGCGGGGTGGAGGCGAGTGCGCAGGCCGCGGAGAAGCCTACCGTTCGGTAGGCTCTCGCGACCCGCTTGGCAATGGCCCGTTGGGGCCTCCTTAAGAGGGCCGCATTGTCCCTCCTTCTCAGGGCCTCCGCCCAGATCGGGGCCCCGTAGAGGGCCATGGAGCGGAGGATGCCGGCGTATAGCCGCCGACACTTCTCTCCGGGCCCTCCTAGATTCGGCAGCAGCCACGAAAGGTGGTCTGCTGCCTTTAGGACCCGCGCTGACACCCCCCTAAAGTGGGGGCCAAAGTGCCAGCGCGGATCCAGTGTGAGGCCGAGATACTTCATCTCGGCCCCTACCGGGATGTCCACCCCCCCGACGCGGATGGCTGCGCCGGGGGGTGGTCGGCTCTCCCGAGGCCCGGGAAAATAAAGGGCCTCGGTTTTGGCCAGGGCTACATTTAGCCCCAGCCGGCCGATACGGCCGACGACCAAATCGCCGCCGACCGATGCGAGGCGCGCTGCATCCCGGAAGGACTTCCCCCGGGTGGTGACTAAGGTGTCATCTGCATAACAGATGACACCCATGCCCGGGAGAAGCGCGCCCCGCAACACCCAGTCGTACCCGATGTACTCTTTTTTGAAACTCTGCTTCAACCATTTCAAAACTGTTAACCTAATTCTGACACAAGTTATATATTATCACGCCAGCGACATATTCCAGCGGCTTTTGCATATCAAATTGTTTGTTCTTTTGATAACACCTTAAATCGTTTTGTACAGTATAGAGGCATTGACTGTGACTGAAAAGTTCCTCGATAAACTTTACGAAGATATTAAAAATATTTACGAAGTTTTAAATAATGAAGTTCCAATGGAATTCAATGAGCGCGATGATGAGGCTTATAGACAAGTCAATATTTGTCATATTTGTAATGAACTTTTAGTTTTTGACAAAGTACGAGACCACTGTCACTTTACAGGACGATATCGAGGTGCAGCTCACCAATACTGTAACTTAAGTAAGTAAGTAAGTAAGTAAATATTTTATTCAGCGAAGCATACACAGTTACATACAGACAGACATAAGACAAATTCAGTAGGTACATATAACATTAATAAACAATATATTTAACTAAAGGTAAACACTAGGGTATGATCGCTGAAAAGGCACATACTCAGCATGTGTCGGGATGTCGCTGACGCCCCGACGCTGGTCTTCCGCAGGTGCCTTGGGTGGGAGAGCGCAACTGCGCGCAAAAGTTGTATGGCTTTACAGATTCCGAAAGTGTAGAATATAATATAGTGAATATATACTTTTAGCTAAAGATAAATTAGAAACATCGATAAATAAGTAACTAAACAATATATACTTATAAAAATAATATATTTCAGGACAGCGGGTGACAAACACAGCTAACTTAAGTAATTACCTATTTGTAAATTAAAAATATATTTTTTATAGTTAAGACGGAATGATTTCAATGTTCGACTACTTTGCAGGGGCGGTGGGATATTGTTCCAGCATTTCGTGGCTGAATACCGGAAACTGCCACGAAATGCTGCAGTGCTGTGTCTTGGGCAAGTAAGGCGGGTGGCCAACCTGCCCCGCCTAGAAAACGTGAGCTTGTTGTACAGATAGGGGGGTGATTTTGTATGAACTATACTAAATAATAGACACGCAAGGTGAAGGGTGCGTCTGGACTCCATATTCAAGAGATTCGCTTCCCTGAGAAACGGAGTTATATGGGCCCTCCGTGGAACGTTATAGCAAAATCTGACACAAGAATTTTGCAAGCGTTGTAAAATCTTCTTTGTGTAACCGTATAGACATTCACCTATCACTGTGTACGCGTAATTTAGCTTTGATAGTACTAAGGATTCACAAAGTTGGATTCTAACATTAATATCAAGAAAATTTCGAACTTTATACAAAATTTTGAGTCTGAAGAAGCAGTTTTTGACGGTCTCTACTACGTGATTATGAAATTTTAATTTACTGTCCATAAGAACTCCAAGATTACGAGCCTCCGGGATAGACATGGGTTGCTCCACTATGGACATATTAAGGTCGGTAGGACTTCTCGCTGCTGCCCCGCGACTCACGGTGACACCATCCAAAGAACCACGTACAGGGGTGTTGGTGTTGTCACATTTCGGCTGCTTGCTTTACATGACACACACCGCCATGCCTCTCTATGTTCGTTTCTTAGGGTATTTAGGAAACGTTTTTCGGAGACATTCGCGCATTAAAGGTCGTAATTCAGATCGCAACCGCGACACTTAAGGAACATTCTCTTGTCTTTAATTACCCTCAGACAACCGCCGCATACAACACCTTCAGCTGACATTTTTTAATATTTTAATAATAAGCAAGAAAAGAAAACTATTTTCTTTAATAATTGGAGTGGTTTACCAGTGTTGCCTTCCGCCCTCTGTCGGTGAGTGGCACTGTTTTACAATAAGTGTATCCGTAATGGTTCCTGTATTGGTTTATCAGTTGCTTTGCCTATATTGATAGTCTCTCCACTCCCCACTAGATGTCGCCACAATTTTGCGTATGCGCGGGCCAGGCACCGATGACCGTTAATCGGATTTTGTAGGTTATAATGTTTGTTTACTATGGAAAGAATTTAATTATTTAACCTGTTTGGCGGTCCTTTGTGTTAAAAATAGCTTTTTAGCACTCGAATTCGTTGATTCTTTCCCCAGATTTGCGAGTAACTTATGGATTCACTTCACAAAAACTTTGTTCGCTGAGATCCTTTTTTATTGATTTGTGTCCTGAATATCGATTTTTCCACTGCACCTTCACTTGTATTTGCGTATCGAAATAAACACTGCGCCCTTAGATATAATTTTCCACCTAACACTTTTTATTTTATTTTTAATGCATCAAAATATACGGAGCTGATGTTTACAGTTGCACAAAGGCGCCCTCTGTACTTAAGATATAGCGTTCCTAAATTAGTCTCTGTATTTTTTCATAACTTGGCGGGTTATGATTGTCATTTGTTTATCAAAGAGTTAGCAGGATCGGTTAAAGTCATACCAAAAAACAAAGAAAACTACATATCATTTACAAAATTTTTGAAACTGCATAGTGGCAAATACGCTCAAATACGGTTTGTCGACTCTTTTAAATTTTTAGGGGCAAGTTTAGAAAAATTAGCGAAGGGTCTACAGCAATCAGATTTTACACATTTAAAAAAGAGTTTCCCCAATGAGAAAGAGCTTTTGCTGTTGACCCGTAAGGGAGTTTATCCTTATGATCATATGAAAGATTGGAAATCATTTAATGAAATACGCCTTCCTCATAAAAAGGACTTTTATAATTCATTGACAGACGAAAACATAAGTGATGCAGATTACGCTCACGCTCAAGAAGTTTGGTCTACGTTCAAAATAAGGGACATGGGTGATTATACCGAATTTTACCTTAAAACTGACGTACTGCTATTGACTGATATTTTTGAAAACTTCCGTCAGGTTTGTAAAACAAATTACCAACTAGATCCTGCTTTTTATTTGACAGCTCCTAGTTTATCGTTTGATGCAATGTTGTTCAAAACAGGAGTACACTTAGAACTTCTGACCGATTTAGAATTAATACGTTTTATTCAAAAAGGGATACCTGGTGGTATATATATGTGTTCAAGAAGATTTGCTCAAGCTAATAATAAATATATGTCTCAGTATGATCCAAACGAACCAGTATCTTTTTTGGTTTATATAGATTGCAACAACTTGTATGGTTTTAGCATGTGCCAATATTTACCTGTCTCTGATTTTTGACTTTTGGATCAAAATGAAATAGATCAATTAGATATTATGACGATTGCTGATGATGCAGACTACGGATATATTCTAGAAGTAGACTTAGCATATCCAGGAAAGTTACACTGTAGTCATAACGATTATCCATTTTGTCCAGAAAAATGTATACCTCCTGGTGGTAAAACTTCAAGGCTGATTCCAAATTTATATTCGAAATATGAATACGTAATTCATTACGTTCATTAAAAAACATGCATAGACAATGGACTTATTTTAAATAAAATTCACCGTGTTTTAACATTTAGGTAAACCCCATTTTTAGAAAAATATATTAGCTTGAACACAGAACTAAGAAAACAAGCGGTAACTCCTTTTCAACAGGACCTTTTTAAATTAATGAATAATGCTGTATTCGGAAAAAATTTAGAAGATAATGAAAAAAGAGTCGATGTTAAAGTAGTTAATAGATGGTGCGATGAATCAAACAAAACGAAAAAATATAATTCTGCTGAAAAATTAATAGCGCGTCCAAATTTTCACAGTGCTACTATTCTTTCAGAGAATTTAGTAGCGATTCAGTCGAAACCAGAAAGAGTTATACTAGATAAACCTATTTATATCGGTTTTGCTGTATTAGAACTCTCAGAAAATCATATGTATCAATTTCATTATTCTATAATAAAGCCTCATTATAAAGAAAAAGTGCAATTGTGTTACACAGACACAGATAGCTGTTTTGTTTACCAAATTAAAACAAAAGATTTTTACCAAGATTTAAAAGACCACTTTATTAGTTACTTTGATACGAGTAATTATTTTTGTAATAACATTTATGGCTTGCCCTTAAAAAATAAGAGAATACCAGGATTGTTTAAAGATGAGTTAGGTGGTCAAATTATGACTGAATTCGTAGGTCTGAGGTCTAAATTATATTGCATAAAATCAGATACTAAATTAATTAAAAAGGCGAAAGGTACTAAGAAAAATGTTGTAAGAGATTTATCATCAGTGGCTATTAATTGGGCTCTCTGGATCAGAAGAGATCCAGTATCGCCCAATTACCTCTATTCAATCTATTCAAATACTGCTTGTCAGTTTTCAAAAACTTATGTTTCATCGATTCAATCTATTCAAATACTGTTTGTCAGTTTTCAAAAACTTGTGTTTCATCTATTCGAATGTCTACTATTTTTAGAAATCTCAATAATTCGATAACTGTAATTGGTCTATTCAAATAATACAAGTCACATTGCAATTACAGTAATTTTAGCCATTATTGATCATTATAAAAATATAATATTCAATCATACATTAAGTAATAAACCTAATACCATACAGAGGTAGGCAAGTATGTTAACTTGATAGTATTTTTATTCTTTAAATTACGTATTTCAGTATATCTGTAAGAAACTATTACGTTCACAAAATAATAATCAATACTAGGATAGGATTCAAAGGCGTTTGCGGCGAGGGGGGGCACTGCGCTTTTGCGTATTGTTACATCCTCCAAATAAGGCCGTAGAACACATTCCGTTGTGCCTATCTGCACGTTTAAAGAGTTTTCAATTTTGAATACATCATCAATATAAACAATATAATGTTGAAAAATATTTATAAAACATATTCCTTGATACTGAATATTTTTATTAAACATTGGAAACAGCTTAGATTTTTTAATCATTTGACAAATCAAACTTTGGATGTAGGTAAGTAGTATTTCAGTACGCACAGCCACACATCAAAGTGTACAAACTGTCAAATTTCCTCATTCCATTCGCATCTTTATGTCAAACGCGTTTGGTTCAATATTAATTGACGAAAGAATGATGACCACTTCCCATACATTCGTTGACCTGTCAAACTGTTTTTTTATAAGTCTATGTACAATTACCAAAATAATGTATTTCAACTTCATGTAGGATCCTAAAACGATATTACAAATATATTTGAATTTGGCTGTACGGAAATTGTGATATAGTGAAAAATGATTTTAAGGTTATATACTAGGTTAGCCGTGCAGCAAAGGCGATGCTATTCCTGCCATTGACCTGCCTGTTACCTATTAGTCTGACAAGTACCTAAGATAACTGCCGCACTCAGAGACGTTATATAGCCTTAATGTTCATTATGTTAATTATTATGGCTAGTCTTTCTGCCAGATAACCTTTGGACAATAAAATTAATTCATGGTATTCCAGACGGGGGAAAATTAATATATATAAAAGGGTAGAGGTGCATTCTCAAATATAATACTTATATAAAATAAAAAAAGTAAGTACTATCATTAAAAAATAATATTACAAATATTGACAACCTGTTTGGTTCTGTCACTGTGGCAGTGAACATTGTGGCTTAGCCAACAAAGGTCGCGGGTTAGAGTGTCGCGTGGTATAAGCATTTGTGTGCATGAACATTTATTGTAACAATACAAATAAATAACACAGTAATTGGTTTTAATTAATTTATTGTTCCTCTTCTCTTAAAACTACGTCATCTAAAAATGCCGCTGGGGGCGCAATATTAGCTTGGTATCTGGCCCACCCTAAATACCAGACAATTGCCATGACATGGGCACAACAACCGACAGTACGTCGGCCTACAAGGCAACTGCAGCAATATTCTGTAATGCCTTCTCTGCCATTCATATTATTTTCTATTAATATATAGACGTAATATTGTCGTCGGCCAACATGCCTTGATTTTATTTTTCCTCGCACTAAGGTATTTTCGCCACTTCCTCTCAAATTGTTTTGAACAGTATTAATGTCTTCCCTACTTACTTCTATTACAAATTCGCCTTGGGAACGTACATGTTCACCATAGTAAGAACGTGCAAGACGTATTTGGTACGTTCCCAAGGCGAATAAAATTAATTCATGGTATTCTAGACGGGGGAAAATTATATTTTCATCAGTAATGTTTCTAAATACGGATTTCCTTCTATTAAGGTTTAAATTATTCACCATTTGAGACAAATTATTTTCTAAGGACATCCTTTCTCTTAAAACATTTAATATTTCTTCAGCATCAACCCTATCTCGAAGGCGAACACCAAACTTATTAATTAGGCTGGCAGCAATTTTAAAGTAACGAATCATGTGTGGGACTGTTTTATTAAAATATTCAAATCTAAAAAGCCTGTAGTCCCTTTTGAAGTAGCCATTGACTACTTCGACCACCCATCGGCAAATTGTTACACATCTACTTCTATTTGCCTGCTGGGTGGTCAGTTGGTGTTCGCCTTGTAAAAGAGATTCTGGCATATACGCCTTATAATTACAGTCTTCTAATAGGTTGATGCTGTCTCTAAATCCCCGGTCTAGAATAAATATATCGTTGGCTTGAAAATATTGTCTTAGTGGGGAAGTACTTTGGAACAGAGAAGTCATTATTTCTGCATCCGACGTAACCGCTTTATATGGGCCAAAACAGTTTATAATATACCCATTACAAGTAACTAAAAGAAAGGGTTTCAAAAGATTTCGGTATTTGTGGAGAGAATAAGTCTCTTTTTGAAATAAATAATTTGAGCTCTTATTTAAAAATATATACGTGCCATCACATATGATTATTAATTGCACATTATTAGGATTATAAATCCCGTTGGGAATCAATAAATTATTTATTAATAATTCTTCCCTAGTTTTATGGTTAGTACCTAGATTTCTGGGTACAAAATCTTCTAGCATTATTTGTGTCGCTTTGCGCATCAATCTTTCTAATGTTGTCCTTGGCACTTTGAGTAAAGTTGATAAGCGAGCATCTGATTCGCCAGTGCGCATCTTCATTAGAATTGCAGCCAAACCTAAAATGCCCTTACGCATTTCTAAAACACGAGGTAAGTCTTGGAGCAAATTCAGAAACTTTTCTTTGGTCAAACCCAAATAAAAATGACACAAATCATTGTCTATCTGATTTACCGATTCTAAATTGGTGAAATCAAGAAAAGGGTGGATTGGCACCATTAGATTTGAAAAAATGTGTTCAATATGGCTGGCAGTAAATGTAGAAATACTATTGGGTGCATCAAAAAGAGAATCCCAGATATTTCTAATTAAATGCTCTGAACACACTCGAGCAAGTACAGGTACATAATATTTATAGGAATGAAAAATAGTGCTACGAAGAGCATCGGAGATGGTGTGCAGATTGGATACATTATCACAGCTATATATAAGGCAATGAGATGCTGTATTTGGAGCCCTTCTAAAGTTCGGCAACATTATGTTACTTGGCATACCAGGGTTATCAACTGGCTGATTTTCTTGACGTGTAGAAGGACTTGCAGCTGTTATAGTACCACCAGGACTTTGGCCTTCGGTCTCCAAAGATGGTGGGATTTCTGGCACCATTACACTACCTCTTCTTTCATCTACTTCTTGGTTACGGCTTACTTCTCTCCTCACAGACATCCAACAAGCATGGCATAAGCAGACAGTTTGCGATATCTATAAATAAAACATTTTATTCTAAATAACGTCATCATTTCATGATCAACAATAATTATGCCTTCAAAAAAAAACAATAATAATATATTTAATAATAACATTTTCACAACATCACATACATTGATATAACTCCCAGATAGGTAGCTCAAGCACCTGTGTTACGGATATCAGAATCAACAGTGGAAATACTAATATATACATATGATACTTTTCTTTTGTAAATACATAATACATTTCTGTTTGTATTGGTCTGGGTGTTTTCTATGTATTATAAATATTTATTTACAAAAGAAAAGTATTGTATGTATATATTTGTAATTCCACTATTGTTTCTGATATCCGTAACACAGGTGCTAAGTTACCTATCTCGGAGTCAGATCAATGTATGTGATGTTGTGAAATATTTATTTATCTGTTAATGAAGTCATGAAAATAAATGCATTGTTGCTTGTCACATTTATTTATCTATTTACAATTACAAAACATTTGTACCATGCGGGGATCGAACCCACAACCCTTGGAGCAGAGGCAGTGTTCACTACCACTGAACCAAATGGGTCTTCAAACAATTAACAATAGATATGATAGCTTATGAAATAGGTACTTATGTATAATAAATACTACTAATAGATCAACTACAGGTGCATTGGCTATGAGACACAAGGCTCACCCCATTTCATTCAAATATTAAAAATAGTAATAAATACTGTCTTAATGTAGTAAAACGTACCTGACGAGGTGCTAATCTGTTCTCTATTGCTTGAAACATTGCTTGATCTTGGTCTGTAGTATTTTCTCTCAAAATGAAATGACTTCGTCTATTTAAAAGTGATCGGCCACAAACTGGGCATACATCTGTATGACCCCTTCTAGATGGACCTGCACATCTATCTCGTTCATTAACCCCAATTAGTTGGGTATTTATAGTTTGCATTGCTAGGTCAAAACAAGCTTCACAAATGTAGTCTTCTTCCGTAATCTAAAAAAATGAATCATTTTACATCAAACAATAAAAGATTACTCTTACTCCCACAGAATATACATGATAAAACAATTACTTGAAAATGAAAATGAATATTAAATTACTTAAATAAATAATAAATTATTTATTTGCACTTTATTAATTACATTAAAATATAAAGTACTTGCTATTAATTTCTTTAAAACTAGGCAGGAAATAAAGCTTAGACTTACAATGACAGGAGATATCCAATTGCTGATAAGAGAGATGACTCTTCTATCAACCTGGAGGACTCGATGAGAGCGAAATGCATTACATGTATTAACATTTATGTTGCAGTTAATACATCCAATACGCTGCGACATTGATGGCCTTTCGGAATTCATTTTGTAGTATGTCACTGCTTCAGAAGTGTTTAATAACAACACACACACTAAACCAAGAAACAATAATCGGTGTCCATGTAGAATCAGCAGTAATATTCGGGAGAGCAAGAAATCGGAGATCCAAGGGAAAGCACGGTCGTCGGTGGGAATAAATATGGAAAGAAATCGCACAGTACACATCGGCGCAAGCACAACGAGAGACTGCAACACGGTTCGCAATCTTCTAATATGAAATCCTAACCTTATAGTCTATGGTAAAATTAAAAAATTAAGCCTTAAATATTGCATTTGACAGTTCAAATCTCCGCCATCTTGCCGCCATGCTAATTCTATCTTGTCGTTGTTTGCGGCCATATTGTCTTAGCCAAATAAACGTCAATCTGACAGAACAGTTTCAAAGTGTATGGAGGGAAGTTCTTACGTTGATTAATTTCCGTGGCTTATCCTCTACTTAACTTTTTGTAACTGTTTTGGTTTCCGAATTCAACATGTACAACAAGTGCTGTGTTGTGAATTGTGGAAGTAGACGAAAGGACGTCAATCTTTATAGATTTCCAAGAACTGAGATAGGACTCAATAAGTGGTTACAGTGTATTAACTCTGAAAACCTCAGAAGTTTGAGCTTGCTGGAACTCGGCAAGCAACATGTTTGCCAAAAACATTTCGAAAAAAGGTTTTTGGCATCACAACGGATCAGGGCTCGCCTTCGGGCTAACGCTTACCCTACTTTGTTTACCGATGACGAGATATCCAGCGGTATTCCGCGGAATCCAACAACAACTTTAAAGTGTAAGTACAACTTTAAATTAATATTTTTTCAGTTCAACATTAAATTAATATCGCCGTCACTGAGCTCTAGGCAAAAGGACTCGGGTCTTGTACATCACTAATGCTTATTTTATTATCCTGTTTATTTTAACCATACTAAAATATGTAATACCTACTTACCTCCTATTTTGGACTGAGGTGGTGGTTCTTAAATATAGGAATGAGATTTGATAAAGTTTAAACATTTTTAATCATATTTTTATAATTTAGTTATTTATAATCCATAAAAAATCCAATTACTTTATTATAAACAATGCTTATGATTCTGATAATTAAAAAGGTGTATTTATTAATTCACATTAACTTATGTGTAATAATTTAATATTTCAGATATCAATAATGATCATTGTTATTGTAAAGCTACAAGCCACAATGATCATACATACTGTAAAGTTAGAGACACTGGTAAGTTTGCCAAGTCTGGTGAAAACATTTTTTTATTATTATAGTACAGATGGCGTCTGGTCCAGTTACCCTCCCTCGGTGCAAAAAAAGCACCTCTGTCTCAGAAATAAGAACAATCTAAAGTCCAACAAGTGTAACTCCACGGGACGCCTTGTGTACATGTATTGAAAGTGTATGTATTGTAAGATATGTTAAAATGAACATTGTTATTTAATATTTTCAGTGACCACCATGAATATTGTGCCGAGCAATATACCAACTTCAAGTGGAGAAACTTCTGCTGAGAGTATGAACCGAACAAGTAAGAACTGTAACCTAAATGTTTATTGCACCAAAAAAATATATTTATTTATAAGATTTTGTAGTAGCATTAATTGGATAATTGATATTTAACATGATTAAAGTACCTTTTATTTTTTTAGATATACCTATGGATGTTGATACTGGCACGAGTGATCCACCTGAATTAGGCAATTTACCTTCCACTAGGGGACAGAATACTTCTACAGAAAGGCCGAATTTGACAAGTAAGAGCAATATTGTACACCCCTACTCTACCCTTATTTTCTCTCGTAAATGTAAATAAGAAATTCAAATTTTATAAAAATTATAATTTATTTCAGATGTTCCTATGGATGTTGATTCTAGCTCATCTATCCAAACTGAGGCAGAAAATGTCCCTTCCACTAGTAAACAATATACATCTGTGGACAGGCAAAATTTACCAAGTAAGACCAATATTTAATTATAAACTAATATGTATATACTAATTATTTAAAAAAAAAGTAAAGTATCAGCCTATAAACTGTCCCACTGCCGGGCTAAGGCCTCCATCATAGAAATCTAGTCATCCCTACTATGATAGGATAAGGCTTAATCACCACGCTTGCCAATTGCAGATTGTTTTTTTTTATGATAGAGGCAACAAACGAGCAAGCGAGTCACCTGGTGATCACAAACCCTAGCTATGTTCGAAAACTTCGAAACATACTTTTTCGCTCGACCTGGGAATCGAACCCAGGACCCTGAGATCACGGCCCGGTACTTAAACCACTAGGCCAACAGGGCGTTTTAACCATTATCAGGTTCGGGATAAGCCTGAATATAATATATTTGAGTGCGATTGCTTTATTACCTTGAAAGTCGGCGTTGGGTCAATGACCAAGTTCTCCTGTACAAAATTATCAGAGATCGTATTGATTGTCTCCAACTCTTGAGCGAAATCAAATACAGGATACCCAGAAAAGTGCTAGAATCTCTAACCATAAACCCTTTATTGTTAAACGATATAGAAGTAATTTGACTAGAATCTGCGTTGAATACAATAGGTTTTACAAAGCCACCGGTGTTACTGAAGAAATCTGTACTTCGTGATGTCGGAGGCCGCTTTATAGTCTTTAATAAGTTTTAGTTGGATTGTTACACATATAAAATTTAATTATTTAGTTACATTAATTATAATATACTTATAGTATTGACATTTTTGTCTGCTACTGCTATATTTTAATACAATAAATATTTAGATATTAAGTTATGCTACATTAAGTGTCAAAATTGTTAATAAAAAGTAAGTAATGTGCTAAAATGGCACGCTGGGTTATTCAGACCTACTGTTTTAACCATTATAAAATTTCTCTGACCAATTTAGTACCTAATGTTAAATACATTATGAACCAATATCAAATTAGAAATTGGATCGTTAACGATGCCCAGACGTGCTGTTGATTGTACATGAACGGTCTGGTCTGGATTTAATTGTCAGTTACATACTTATGCTGTGTTTGCCTGTATTTGTTGTTACATTCTTATCTTTAAATATTAATTAATTTTTGACACACATGCTGTAATGTTACAATGTTGGCAGACCTAATAGGTAAATAAATATCAGGCTAGTAAAGGCCAGAGTCTGGTCTCTCCCTCTGTCTGTCTAGTGTGTCAGGACCCTGTATCTCGAGAATGGAAAAGTTTTTTTATCTATAATTTAAATTACGTTTTTATTTTAACAGTTCAGTTTATTCTAAACATCTGACTTCACTTATAATAAGACAATTTTATTTCGTAGGCACTCCAGTGTCCAGAAAGCGTCTGATCAATCGAAGTGCGACCCTGACTCCAAATTGTAAGACGCTTTACAGGGAATATGTAAAAGCTCGCAAACAGTTGCAGTTCAAAAATAGAACCAGAAGAGCAATCAAGTTTTCAAATCAAACTTCATTTGAAAAGCTGACGGAAAAAATGAATCCTGCAGCTAAGAAAATTTTATTGATGCAAGTTAACCAGTGTGCAAAGAAATCCAAAGGCAGGCGGTTTACAGAAGATGAAAAACTTATCGCTCTTTCTGTGCTCAAGCAAAGTCCAAAATGCTATAAATTCCTCCGGAAAATATTTATACTGCCATCTAAAACTACACTAAATAAGTTTGTTTCTGATTTTAATATCGGGTCAGGTATTAACAAACAAGTTTTTGATGCCGTAAAAGAAAAGGTAAATGTTTAACAATATGTTGCCTACTATTCACTTTTTCTTGTTTTGTAAAAAAAAGTCAATGATTTGTATCTCTCTTCTAGGTCGAAACATGGAAAGAAGAACAGAAGCTCTGCTCAATTTTATTTGATGAAATTGCTTTGGAGTCAAATGTGACATATGACAAACACAAAGATGTCTTAGATGGTTTTGTAGAATTAAATGAAAAAACGAATGACTTCGCAGACCATGCGCTCGTATTCATGATACGTGGTGCTATTTATAAATGGCAGCAGCCATTGGTCTTTTATTTTTGTAAGGGAGCCACATCTGCATTACAATTAAAGAAAATTCTAAAGGATGTAGTAACTGCTGTGGGTAATGCCGCCCTCTTACCAATAGTTCTGGCTTGCGATCAAGGAGCATCATTCCAGTCAGCTCTGAAAAGCCTTATGAACGACAGGGAGATGGAACAAAAACGTAGGGGTGAAAAGTTAGGTGAGTAATATTTATGATTATTACCATCAGGTGATCCGTCTGCTCGTCTGCCACCTATCACATAAAAAAATACAACTTGAATTACAGACAGACAAGACAGACAGTGGAGTTTTAGCAATTTTAGTCTATTTTTAAGGAATTCGAACGGAAAAACACAGGAGACAAATCATAATAATTTTTTTTAGCAATAGTTTAATAATCCATAATTGTCGTTGTTTCAGATAACATGATTGAAATTAACGGGCATTTACTGAGCGTAATATATGACCCTCCGCATCTAATTAAGGGGTTGCGTAACAATTTTTTAACCAAAAATGTAAAATTTGAGGGTAAAATTTCCAAGTGGGATGATATTATAAATGTCTATAAAACCGACTGCAACCATGCTCAAATGAGACTTTTACCAAAACTCAATGACGAGCATGTAATTCCAGAGAAAATAAAAAAAATTAAGGTAAATTATATGAATGTTATATCTAATAAGCCTAAAATAAACTCAAAATCTGTCTTGCTCTTGGCTTGCATAGATCCTATTAACGTGTCTTGTAAAGCTCAGCTTGTTTTCATTGGGTGACAGTAAATTGTCTAAATGGGCATTTTATTTGACTTTTTCTTCTTTTCATAAAAATAATACATCTTTTCTTTGCCTTTAGGTGAAGAATTGTACAAGAGTACTGAGCAAAAGCGTGGCAGCAGCCTTGTTTTATACCTCACAGTTCTGTAAGTATCTTACTTAAGTTTTAATATTACTTAACACTCTCTCTTGTGTAGTTATCTTATTTATAACGGCCTGTGGTGTCTATTGCTTTGAGACATGTCATAGATTTCAACGTGTAGGTTCTGGGTTCGACTCTCAGTGGGGTAAATGTCAGGAATCTTTTTTCTGAATCACCTCAGTTTGATTGAGATGTATATATTATGACGCTGTCATACCATATTAACTCGTAGCGATATACCATCAATATATGCTTGGATAGATTGTTCGAACCGGCCTAAATACATACAAGAACAAGTACAAAAAGTAAAAATATGGAAATTGAAACATGCCTAAATCCGTATACAGTTGTAGAATTGAAAATCGAAATGTTCTGCAGCTTAGGTATATTTAAAGGAACTAATTTAATATTTTTTCCTATTTTATAGCTCATTATGCTGATGGGTCAGAAGTAAGCGATACGGCGAGGAACACAGCGGAAACAATTTCATTCTTTGATGATCTTTTCGACAGTGTTAATGGTGCAAGTCTGCGAAATAAAACAAACAAAGGAAAACCGCTCAGACAGGCAGTAACAGAAAAATCACCCCACCACAGTTTTTGGGAAAAAGCTATTATAAGATTAAAAAATACTAGATTTGTGGACAATGCAGGTAAAGAATCATTTGTGCCTTCTTTAAAAAAATTTATTCAAACTATTGAAAGTTACCAAAGAGTGTGGCAATTTTTAAAAAAGAAAAATATAAAAATTATGCGCCCGCGCTATTTCAATTCCGACCCTATTGAAAATTTGTTTGGTCAAGTGCGGGCGTATAATTTTAGGAATAATAACCCAGACTGCCACACATTCAAAAGCACATTTAGGGCCTTGTTAATAACAAGATTAATTCAATTCCATTCTAATAGTTACAACTGCGAAGA
>CM032493.1:3622605-3968979 GCA_019059595.1 Marasmia exigua
TATTCCTTTGGTTGGTTGTTGTTGCGATGACGCCGAGTGATATCGGCCAGCAGCACGGTGTGTTACGCGAGTTCACACATTTTGTTGGTATGGGCCTTGTAGCCATACAACATTTTTTTTAGGTATCGCCTTGTTAGGGATACGCAACCAACCTTGTATTGTTTGTGACCTTGAGTAGATTGTGCACCAAGACTTATTTTTGGGGATTCGAGTGGAACTGGGAATTTACAGGATTCACTCTACGGGGTTATTTTGATTGCAGGTGGCAGGCAGTAATGTTTAAACTGATGCTTACAGGTATGTTAGAGAATGTATGAATGATGATTGTGTGAAATTGTTGGGTTTGCTTAGGCTCGTCGAATAGTAGGAGTTCAGGTTATTTAGTATTGTGTTGGCGTAGTCCGTCCTAGTAGCGTGTTGTACGATCGCGGCAACGTCGTCAATAATCACAAGTCACACAAATTCTTTTGTTGCGCGTCATATTCGTGACAAAATGCGCCTTATGCGTGATATTGACCCATTGCATTGTTTAGTTACGCGTCACTTTGTGACAAAATGCGTGTTTCTGTGGTACCACATTAAATAAAACTAATAGTTAGGTAAACGCTATAGCGTTACCAACGAGTTAAGTATGATATAGGTAGTGCACTATTAAGTATTTTATTTGTTTTGTGAAGAATTAGGTAGGACGTCCATACTCATAGGTATAGCAATTATAATATAGGCAGTCTAGGGAGTGTAATACAACATTGTTTTATAAGGTAAGTTGTTAAAAAAGAAAAGCAAGATTGTGGTAAAAGTATTTACCTAATTATTAAGTTGTTTGTTTATAAATACGAAATGTCTTGACATGACCACATGGACAAATTCCAAGGTAATGTTATGTTTAGTCACGTTAGGTATTTTGAAAGGATATTACTGGGACATGTTCCGGACATGAACCTGTTTGTCAGAAGATGAATGAAACCAAGAGTTATAATAACTCAACAATATGAAAGGAACTATGCATGCATGGGAATTTGCCCATGAGGATATTGCTTTCAGGGGGAGATGTAGTTTGATATTGATAGGTGAATTTTGTTAGTTGTATTTAGGTACTGATGGATTTGTACTAGAGATTTTACTGCAATGCTGCTTACAATTTAGTGTTGTTTATTTCTTATAGTGATGTGTCAGGTCGGGGTCGACGTTTTGTTTCAAGAGGGGGGGGGGGGGGGAATGGGGGGATTCTTATTCATAGCGCCTGGAGGAGCATAGTTCTGAGCACAAAATGGAAGATCATTATGCCAATCATGTAAACTGACAGGATATTCTCAATCAACCTCAAGAATATAACCGTAATCGCTATCATCCGGGATACTCAAAATGTCCAGTTTGAGACATTCTTTTTCACTGAGAAATTTGAATTCACCATAAGGTAAATAACTACACATAGCATAACCGTACAAGTTATTACAATCGATATATACCAAATAATTATTTGGTTCAGAAGGATTAAAATCATCCTGCTATGGGTTATTAGATTTAGCATACCTGTTCGAACATAAACAAATACCTCCCCGAATGCCTCTTTGGATCAGTCGTAGTTCCAGTTTGACATTTTGTCTTTAATAACATAGCATCGAAGCTTAGGCTTGGAGCAGTTAGATAGAATGCAGGATCCAAGTCATAATTATACTTACATGTTTTACGGAACTTTTCGAATATATCAGATAATATTAAAACTTCACTTTTCACATATAAGTCGGTATATTGTCCTAGGTTTTGTATGTTTAAAGTATCCCTTGCGTTTTTTGCGTGTTCATAGTCAGATTGCGTAATAGCTACATCCTTAAGACTGTTGTAAAAATTGTTGATTGGGGGTAAACAGGTTTCATTATACACTTCCCAGCTAGACATGTAGTCGTAAGTGTGGATACCCTTTCGACACATCAGTGACAGTTGGTGTTTATTTTGACAAATTTCTCGTAAGTAAATAAAATCACTTTCTTCAAGATTTTTAGCTAGTTGTTCAATGCTAGTTCCCAAAAACTTGAAAGAATCAACAAAACGTAGTGCTATAAAATTTTCTTTCGAATGTTGAATAAATTTAGTGAATGAAATATAATTTTCCTTATTTTTTGGAATGACTTTAATGTCACCAGGAAAAGTGCTAAGTTCACGAATGAATAAGTGACAATCGTACCCAGATAAATTATGAAAGAAAACAGGGATAAATTTAAGTATACGAAATTTCAAGTTGCAATAAGAATGACTTGCTCCACGATAACGACCTGTAAAGTGACAATGATCGCGCACTTTGTCACCGACTAACAAATTGGAACATAGGTAACAATATTCAGCGCTTTCAAATTTTTTCAAATCTTCTTCATTAAAGATAATAGGAACAGGGTGTTCAGAAGCTGACTCTATATTGCTATAGATTTTTATTACATCTTTTTGTAAAAGCTTAACAAATTGTGAAGCACAGTCAAGTCCTCGGTAGGACACAAGGTGGTTGAGAGAACTATCATGATTACATACAATATAATAAGCAAATGCATCTGGTATATGGCTCTGGACTTTTGAGGTATATGCTCCCGAATTCTCCGAAATCGGTTGCAAAATCGTTTCAAAATCTGCATAGATAACAAAGGGAACGTTTTGCATGTTTTGATGATTTTTAAATTGTAAAAAAGTGTCTTTTTGAGGCAGAATTGTTACGACTCCACCACACTCATGCTCGACCTGATTCTGATTTGATTGAAAAAATAATAAACAGTCCTGACAAAAATTTAATTTTCCATGATGTTTCGTCACCTGACTTCGAACCAGTTTAGGGAAATTTTTTATCCAACAGTAATGAGACTTAGAACCTTTTTCTATGAGAAGCATATTTACATGATTCTTTTTTCTCATCGATGTTTTGTATAAAGGTCCAGTAATATCCTATTTGTAATTGATACCGTACACATTAACACTTATATTTTCGTTATTTTTTTCAAATGTTTGTATATCTTTTAGTGATACAGGGAAAGACATATTATTTAGATTTAACACGGTACTAAAATGTGGGTATGAAGAGACTCTATTGGGATTCTTCAGTTGCGGATATAATACGCTCATCACAGTCCAAGCGAAACAATATTCGTAGTTATTTTTCACATTGACGCATGCTCGTTTTGCCATAATTTTTTTCGACAAATCAAGATAGGAAGATCCTCTTAGTGGGACATACTTATTGATATTGGTTTCAACGTACATAATATCTAAAATAGACCATCCACTTCCTTTTTCTTGAAATTCGTTAAGTTTTTTGCACATTACTTGTGAAATATTATTTAATAAATCATCCTAGTTATAATTTTGATACAAAGAAATATTTTTAGTCGCAAACGATTTGATTTCCATTGAATCATCTTTAGGTTGTATGACTTTAACAAAAAGTTCAAAGTTAACTTTAATATTGACATGTTCTAAAATCGCTTTGTCTAGAACCGCGCGCAGCCTTGAAGAGGCTGCCTGCAAGTAGTCTGCCGGTGACGTAGCGGCCACACCACAACCGTCAGGCGCACGCGCGCGGTCCGCGCTTATGCGATAAGAAACAATGCGTCCTTTAAACGCATAACTAACCTTCTCAACTCCTGTATCAAAGTAGACTGCAGTATTATTTTTATGCAAAGTACCTACTTCGTACGTGACCTGGGAAGGCTTTACTTAAAATCGACCTTTGACATACTGAACAGAAAATACTCTTATTTTTAGAGTGTATAATTACATAAATAAATGTGGAAAAGTTTAATTTAACAAATGATAAAAATAATGTTACAATAAAAGCCAATGGCCAATACAGCGCCTTTTTTATTTCCCTGTAATATCGACAAAAACTTACTTAATATGATAACTATACTTCTAAATACAGTTAAAGTAAAGTTATAAAGGTTAGAAAATAATACTTGAATGAACTGGTTCCTTTCGGTATGTAAACTAATAGGTACGTATAACTTGTCTCGAACTGAGATTAGATATAGTAGTCGTTCAACAAAACTTATTTATTACATTAAAATTAAAAAAGGCGCCACATTCCATACAAAATCAGCATTGTCATTTAACAATCACTACCAGAGACAAAATAAACACATCCTTGTTTTAATTTTATAACTACTGAACCAGACAAATTTAAAAAAAACTAAAATAGTATTAACTTAGATATTTACTTCTACTATTTTACTGAATCAATACACACTAAATGAAGAATTCAAATATAAATCATAACAGAAATTAATGTACAGTGCTTCAATAAAATAGTATAGGTTAAAATAGTTTTTTGAACATTTGTCTGGTTCAGTAGTTATAAAACTAAAACAAGGGTGTGCTAATTTTGGCTCTAGTAGTCGCCTTAAGCGACAGTAAAGTTTAAAAGTGACCCGATGTATAGTATCGGATGAAAGGTCTAATTAAAAAAATGTGTGTTTACGTACTTAAAATCTTATTTTTTCTTATCGGCGTAATATATCAGTTCACTTTTAAATCTTTTTTTTTCTACTCTCAAAAACTCTTTTTAAATTTTGCCACAGAGGATCTTCTACATCGATTTAGAGCCTCAGTTGAGCGCTCTACTTATCGTATCGGTCGAAGGGTGACAGTTCGTGAATGTCGGCAGTATTGAACACACGAATGTCGACAAAAACGGATCCGTCATTAAACAAAGCCGCTTGCCTGGTGACTCCTCCGGCGACGCGCCGTGACAACGATGACCAAAGCGGCTGCTGCTCACCTGGCTTTGGCGGCTCGATCTCGTCTCCGAATAAGTATTTTTCTATGGAGCTGGTGATAGTCTTCAAGCTGTACAACAATGATTTACCATTAATCAATGAATTGAGTGTAATTGTTATACATAATTTAAAAATTTACATTTATTTAGGACGGACTGACAGTAAATAGTTATCAAAGTAGAAACAAACCTCGACTTCTTCTTAGACTCCTTCGAAGTCTCGACAGGGTTCTTTTTATTAGAACTCTTCCTTGCACGTTTGCACGGCGGCGAGCTGTAAACAGTGTTATGAAAAATGTCATTCATGGATTTTGCATGTACAAGGCAAGTACTGCTCGGTAGAGAGTATGAGAAAGGTAAAAATATAATTTGAACCAGGTAACGTAATTCGCTATGTCACCCTACTGACGTTGTGGCACTATGTCGTCACATAAATGCAGAGGTCTTAGATTTGATATAACAATTAACTTATTCCTTTCGACTTAAAAAATACAAATAGTATCCATTGATAAAATACACACCTCACTTCTTCCGAATCAGAAGGCTTGTCAGAGTCAAAATCGCGAAAGGCAGCGTTCGACTTTTTTCTCCCGTTCGAAGAAGAGGAACGCTTCCCTACTTTAGACTTCTTCGCAGAGGTCGTTATAGGTGAAGATACCAAACTATAAAAAAATAAAATAAAAAAAAGTTGATGCACTCAGCAGTACCGCATTCGTAAGAGCAATGGTAGCTCTATGGATAAGAACGCAACATCCAAGCGGTGCTCATGGTTCGAATACGAGCATACACCTCTAGATTATCCAAAACATATCACATAACATATAAGTCTATCATTACCTCTACGGTATATCATGACCTAAAGGTCCCTAGGCTATTTTGGATAACTGTTTGAACGTAATCGGGTTAAATTTAAAGGTTGGCAGCGCACTTGTGACTCCACTGGTGTTACACGGGTGTAGGCAGTGACAATCGCCATCAGGTGAACTGGCTGCTCGTCTGTCACCTATGACATGAAATGTGTATAAATCCATAAAATTTATAAAATATCTACATACCTCTCGTTTTCACAGTCGGATGACAGGTCCGATTCTGAAGCAAAGATAGTGGCAGCCTTCTGTTTTTCGTATTCTGACCTAGAAATCCAAATTTGTTTATTTTTTATGATTAGGTGGCAGACGAGAAAATGGATCACCTGATGGTAAACGAGGAATTACTATTAAAACTATAAATCACGGTAAATTAAATTTTAACAACTTTAAAACTCACGAACATTATCACTTGTAGGTATAGGTTGCAGGTCGCTGAGTAACACGCACGAAGCAAAGATGTACAATAAGTAATCCATCAGTCGAAGTGTAAATCAGATCCAAATTTCACGCACACTTTTGTACGTAAACACAAATTTAATGCACACATTGAATCCTATATATTGTCATCAAATTTACTCAAGCGAAGTAACAAATAAAAGTTTTAGATTACATGCATGTCATCATTTCTATGAATCCGCGTACTTACATACTTGCGCAATCAAATGCAGCGTTTATGAACGAGTAGGTATAGTCTCTATAGCATAGTGGTTAAAATAATATAGGGTTTGGGTTCAAGAAAAAAAAAAATTTCAGTTTGTTCCTCGTAACACAGGGATGATTTAAAACCAGGTTAGAAATGTCAAATAATACAAAATGGGGGTTACATTTTTAGGGTTCCGTAGCCAAATGGTCAAAACGGAATCCTTATAGATTCGTGTTTTCAAACATCTAGCCTATATACACCACATACACACTATCTCGTTTCCGGATGATGTCTGCACCATGCACTGGGATAATGAATAGGCTGATACTAATCCGTTTACTAATCCAAACTGGGATATTTGAGCAACTTTCAACTACGTATCTAAAAAGTTCCATTTATTTCGGTAGAAATTAGTATGATCTAGAGGTTTCTTCTAAATAACAGTTTAGAAGAAACTAGAACGATTTAAACATTATCACTATAGTTCAGTAGCTAGAGCCGTGGAAAGGTAGCCCCCAGATCACTACCACAGATTATGTTATTTACTACGAATCTCACGTGAACATCATGGAACAAGTTGATATTTCTAGCTGAATGTCTCTCTCATCTTAGCGTACAATTCCCGGCTACGTCCAAAGCTATCACATTGGACCCCAAGGTGCGCTTAGACCATGAATCAGTATTTGGGGAGGCTGGTAATTACAATGGAGCGACTGCCGTCTGACTTTCGCAACTCTTGTAACAGGGGAACCAGATAAAGATTACACGTTTCAGAAATTATCCGAAACGTGCAGGTTTCCTCTTGATGTTTTCCCTCAATGCCGCGCGAATGGTAGAAATATTCACATAGATTTGAAAAATCTACTGGCGCATGCTCGGATTCGAACCTCGACCTCCCGCGTGAAAGAGTATTCCTATCCACTAGCATCGCTCTAGATCTGAAAATCTTTCTATCTGAATGTATCTTGTATAAAATATGGTATTTGAAATGGGAGTGTTTGAGATGACGTGACTTTCACTCTCTATTTCAACAAAACAAAATCTAAAGCAAAGTTTTATGATATTATTTTAATTTCTTTGATAATGTTAAACATACAGGAATTCAGGCATTACGGTAAGGGTATTGACAAGGTGTCATATAGCACAGCGTTCGGCATAGCTACGTCACTGCGCGCACGCATTTTGATAGGATTCGAAGGTCCCAGGTTCAATCCCCGCTCGAGTTACTTTTTTTTTATGGGTAAAATATTTACTTACAGAATGCTAAAAATAAACAAAATGAGGAATAGGAATACTTTTTACAAGAGATGATGGATGATGTTTTTTTTTTTATTATTATTTGAATTTTGTGATGTTGATCTTAGTTTTAAATTTTTAAAATATTATAACTTAATTATCAAAAGTCCAAAAATCAAAAATCAAAAATTTAATTCATTACATCAAGGCTTTATCTAGGTCACACGTCTTTGCGCATCGCGTCATAACGCTATCGTAAAATATGATCACATAAACAATTCCTGCATCGCGATATGTAAGTTTTAGGTCTGAGTTTGGATATATACGCAATTGAAACAGAGGCTTAGTGGATGTCACCTGGGACCCAATCACTTTAGTAGGAGACGCCCTCTCCAAACGAGTGTAGTAGGTCTAGGGTGATGATTATCTGAGATTTCTGTAATGATAGTTATTAGCTACGGCCGGCTGAGCTGATTTCATAGTCAGGCAGACTCTCTCCACGTTTATTTTATTTTATTTCTTAGGAATAACAAACAGTTACACATTAAAATGATCTTAGATTAAGTACATAATATTTCATTAGATTACTAAATGTGCAACCAACACCGTTGCAACCAACAAAGCAAATTTTGAAAGTCTTCTAAATAGAACTACGTCAAATTAATTGTCTATAAAAAATTAAATTACATTAGGTTCATTACTAAATTAACATTTCATTCAATTACATTAGTTAAAATTAAAATTAAATTGTACAAAATCACATCTCTATAAATTATGAATAAATTAATTAAATTATTTGGTTAACAAACAATAGGTATAACGTTAAGCAAGATAATATATTGGGATTATTATAAAGTTTGATTGATTTAAATTTAGATTACGATTAGTTAAATTAAATTAAATTAGGGCTCGAGTCTGGAGCGAGTCCAGGACATGTCTTTTGAACTCATTACGTCCTTCTGAAAATATGTCTAAGTGGTTGAAGTAGCTATTAAATTGAGTTAAGAGGCTTGCTACTGGGGCGCGTTGCCCAGCTATGGTCCGGCATTTGTCACTATAGAAAGTTTGTACAATACGTGAGCTTCTATTATTACTGTTACGAGGCACGTTAAATTTTATCTGGTTACTGATATCCAGGCAATCAATTTCATTATGCAGCAAACTATACAAAAACATAACTGAGAGTAGAAGTCGTCTTGATTCAAGAGTCAACATAGAATATTTCACCAGGAGATGATCGTAAGAGCTATACGAACGATAACACCTGTAGTGCATGGTTTTTAAAAATTTTCGCTGTACTCTTTCAGTTATTGCGGAGTATTTCTTAAAGTAAGGGTTCCATACTTGTATTGCATATTCCAACTGAGACCTGACTAGTGATTTATACAACAGCAAGTAGGTAGTAACATGGCGGAAGTTTTTCGAAGACCTTGCAACGAAGCCGTACATTTTGTATGCCTTGTTTGTGATGTTTTCGATGTGTGTTTCCAGATGCAATTTACTGTCCAAGATTACGCCTAGGTCACGAATTGTCTGGACTCTGTCTAAAGTAATGTTGTTTAATGTGTAGTTGTAAACCGTGACTGACTTTTTCTTAGTAAAACTTATGCATTTGCATTTGGGTAAACTAAGAAATAGTTTATTCTTAGTACAATATTCCGCCAATCTGTTAAGATCGTCCTGAAGGAGCACACAATCGTCTTTGGAAACTACTTTCCTATATACCTTTAGATCGTCTGCGTACACTAAAAATTCTGAATGGTGAAAGCATGATTTTACATCATTAATATACAACAGGAAGAGAAGTGGGCCGAGTATGGATCCTTGAGGTACGCCAGACGTTGATATAATTGAGTCAGATTCAAGCCCGTTAATAACAACCTTCTGAGTCCTATTCGTGATGTATGAGGCAAACCAGCGAAGCAGACTCCCACGAATTCCATTAAAAGCCAATTTTTCTAACAGCATTTTGTGATCCACTTTGTCAAATGCTTTCTTAAAATCCGTGTAAACCGCATCGACCTGGCTGCTTTCGTCTATGCCTTTAAATAAATAGTTAGTGAATAAGACGAGATTAGTGGTAGTGGACCGTCGTTTGACGAACCCGTGTTGTTCTGACACTAAAATATTGTGGAGTACTGGGTATATTTGCTTATGCACGAGGCGCTCTAGGGTTTTTGAAAGTACTGGAAGAAGCGAAATTGGTCGATAGTTTTCCACATTACGACTGTCACCATCCTTCGGTATGGGAGTTATGTTAGCGCACTTCCAAATAGTGGGAACTATGCCCTCCTGCATACATTTATTAAAAATTAAATACAATGGCTCACTTATGACCTCGTAAGTGTTTTTCCAAAATAATGGAGGTATGCCGTCTGGCCCCGGGGATTTCGTTGTGTCCAGTAACTTCAACTCCGCACAAATGCTATCTTTTGAAAAGGTGATATTGGTTATGCAAGAACTATTGGTTTCGAGTTCAGTGGACTGTTGCGGTTCCCAATTATCATCTACATTGATACCTGATGGCTCGTACACCGAATAAAAGAAGTTAGAAAAGAGCTTGCAAATTTCAACTGGATTATCCGTGTGCGTATCTTTGAAGTACATATTAGATGGAAAACATGACTTAGTTTTTAAATTCTTGACATAAGTCCAAAAGAACTTGACGTTGTGTTTAATACTGTTCTCTACCGATTCCATATATTTTTTAAAACAGATATCACATTCTTTCTTAAATCTTGCTCTGTACATGGAAAATATTTCGTAGTCCGAGATGTTATTGTATAATTTCCATTTACGCCAGGCACTCTCTTTATTTTTAAATATATGCACTAGAGCCGGTGTGAACCATACAGGAAAACGGGATGACTTTGGGCGGGACATAGGGACGTGGTTCCAAATAATTTTGAAAATGTTGTTATAAAAGGTATCAACAGATGCTTCAGTTGATAAATCATTTAATAGAGAACCCCAATCGATATCCGCAATTTCCTTATGAGTTATAAAGACATTGAGTCACTATCTATAGAACGAACTATTGAAATTTCGTGTGCAGAGCTGGGGCAGCATATCATTGTCTGCGTGTACAGACCCCCTTCTGCAATTTATGACTCATTTGAGACTAGCATGGAAGAAGTCTTGAGAAAAGTTTGTGCAAAAAGTAAAAAAGTTATTGTATGCGGTGACTTTAATATAAACATCCTAGAGGATTCACAGAACTCTATTAGGTTTCTGAATCTTTTTAAGTCTTTCAATTTACACCACCTTTTCAATGAACCTACAAGAGTCACCTCCACTTCAGCTACGTGTTTGGACAACATATTCTGTAATTGTAATGTAGGGGAAAAATCCATAATAAATTTTATAAACTCTGATCACAGTGGTCAGATGGCTGTTATCGACTGTCATCGAAATGTTCCGTCTACTAGTTTCACATGTAGGCCCATTACTAAGGGGCGTGTAAAAAAGTTCAAGAAGAATATTTGTAATAAAATATCCTCAATTCCATGTATTGAAAATAGTGTTGATGAATTATATGAAAGCCTTTTCGAAATTGTTGAAAAGGAATTTAATGGCATCTTCACAAAGAAGACCATTAAAAATAATTCTAAAAATCAATTTAGTGACTGGGCCACTACAGGTATATACATAAGCAGAAGAAATTTGTTTGAATTATATGACATTAAGGCTAATTCATGTGATCATACAGTAATAGAATATGTAAAAAACTATTCTAAATGCTTCAAGAAAGTATGCGCTGTTGCTAAATCAAACTACATTAAAAACAAAATAAGTAAAGCAACTAACAAAATTAAAATCACATGGAATATCATAAACAAAGAGACTTGTAAAAACAAAACACAAGAACACAAGGTCTCTCTAAAAATCAATGGCAAACAACTTGACTCTGATGCTGATGTGGCAAATGCATTTGAGTCTTTTTTCACTAATATACCAGTGACAACGACAAGTACATTAAACTCAAGTTCACATCTTGCTGTCTCCTTGCTAAAAGCAAAAGTTGACGAATGTAAAACACCTTTCAGATTTACCCATGTAACACCTGAGATAATAGTAAAAACTTTTAAAGATCTAAATATAAAAAAAACTGAAGATCTTTGGGGAATATCCGTAGACATTTTAAAAAATATAATACTGCATATCGCACCCCATTTGTCAATGATATTCAACAGATGTGTTGACGAGGGCCAATTTCCTAACTTAATGAAGTATAGCAAAATCATACCGTTATTCAAATCAGGTGATAAAAGTAATCCTTCTAACTTTAGGCCTATTTCTATATTACCAGCACTGAGTAAGATTTTTGAAAAAGTCATATTCGTTCAGTTGCTGTCTCATTTTAAAGTTAACGACCTGCTCCATAATAAACAATTTGGGTTCACTAAAGGTAAGTCAACAACTGATGCAGGAGTTGCACTTATCAAGCATATTTTTGATGCATGGGAAAACAAGCAGGATGCTGTTGGAGTATTTTGTGACCTATCGAAAGCATTTGATTGCGTTACGCACCAAACATTGTTGTTAAAATTAGCTCATTATGGTGTGTCCAAGATTTCACTAAGTTTGATAAATTCTTACTTGTCTGATAGAATTCAGAAAGTAAACATTAATGGGACATATTCTTCAGGCACTCCTCTATTGATGGGAGTGCCCCAAAGATCGATATTGGGGCCTCTGCTTTTCCTGATATATATAAATGACCTTCCTTACTTTACACAAGACCTTTGTGAGGTAGTGCTATTTGCTGATGACACTTCGTTGATCTATAATGTTGACCGAAGAAAAAGTACGTTTGACGATGTAAATGACACTCGTCACAAGTTCTCCATTGGTTTACCACTAACAACTTACTTCTTAATGCTAAGAAAACTAAATGTGTAAAATTCACAATGCCCAATGTAAGACAGGTCAATACTAACATCACTATGAATAATGAACGTATTGAAGTCATTAATTCAACAGTTTTCCTTGGCATTACCATGGATGCCAAATTACAATGGGGACCCCACGTCGCAGCCTTGGCGGGAAGACAAAGTTCCGCCGCGTATGCGGTTAAGAAGATTAGACATCTGACCGATATTGAAACCGCGAGATTGGTTTATTTTAGTTATTTTCATAGTGTAATGTCTTATGGTCTCTTGTTGTGGGGGTCTGCTGCTGATATACAGACTATATTTGTATTGCAGAAGAGGACCATCCGCTCCATATACAACCTTAGACCTCGCGATTCGCTAAAAGAATTATTTAAGAGCATTAACATCTTAACCGTAGCTTCTCAATACATTTTAGACTGTATTTTGTACGTGCGAAAGAACATGGATATTTTTTCGAAAAAATCTGATTGTCATGGTTTTAACACTAGAAATAAACACAAGCTCGCGATTCCAAATCTGAAACTTCAAAAAATTAATAATTCATTTGTTGGTCTAAGTATTAAAATGTACAATAAGTTGCCACAAAATGTTATTGAGTTACCAACGGATAAATTTAAATCTCACGTGAAAGCCTGTTTAATGAGTAAAGGATACTATAAAATTGTAGACTACTTAAATGATAAGGATTCATGGACATAATGACCTCCATGCCTGCACACTTGTAACATTTTCATATATATTAACAAAAATCATTAATATTATATAATTACTGAATTTTAATAAATTAGGCTTAGCAGCATTTATTACTGTATAAAATTGATTTATATTGATTATTCAATAATTGACAAGATGCTAACCACCTACTATTGTACACCTCGTCCTGCAGTTTATTAGTATTAGATTAAGTAACTACTACTCTTTGTGACCTATGAGGAGAACCTAAGTAGTCATGCTCACTCAAATGTCTCTGAGGTGGTGGCGTTATGTGGCGGGTCATTACATTCCCTCTAATATGGTTGAGTGAAATGATGGCTGACACATACGTCATACTTGTGAACAGGTGCCACCTTTGGGGACTGGTCCGCTTCGGTTTACCTCATATTTAGCTTTTAATTTGCTTCATTCTATTTTGTGTTGCATTAGACTGTATGACTTGGTATGAAGATAATAAACCATTGTAAAAAAGTTGGCGATTAAAAAGAGTAACTGGCGAGTTTCTTGCCGGATCTTCTCGACCAGAAACAACTTTCCGAGCCGGTGGTAGAATCGCATTATGTTTATTTATTTCTTTAGTATATTTTATGTATCAACATATATATGTATTAACATGTAAATTATACATAAGTACTTATAAATAGTTTTAAGTCATTCAAATGTATGACGATTTGTAAGTGCTCTGTACAAGCCTATGCAAATAAAGAATTATTTGAATTGAATTGAATTATAATCTGCTTTATAAAAGTTTAGTTTAGCCGACTGAAATCGCTGCATGGATCTGGTGTTCATATTTAACGAGGATAATACTGAAAATGGAGGGTGATGTCCATCTGGTTGCACAAAAGGTGTGCATGCAGTGACACTGCAGTCGCAGTTAGATATGAATATGTCCAATATACGTCCTAGCTTATTTTTAACCGTGTTGAACTGCTTTGCGTTCAAAATTGACATGAGGTTGACTAACGCACGGGAAGTTACAGTGAACGATTGTGTGTCAACGCCTGTATGACTTGTTGGCCAGTCTATTTCTGGTAAGTTATAATCTCCCATGATGTAAAACGTCTCAGTTTGAGTGTTATTCAATATATCCTGCAACACATCGAAGTGTCTGCAGTAGACGTCTTCCGAGCATCGTGGTGGGAAATAGGCGGCACTAATGTAATGTTTTTTCGATGGAATCCGCGTTGGTAGTGATATTAAGATATGTTCGAATACGTTAGGTAGGAAGTGAACGGTTGCGCCGTGGGCACAGGCTCGCCACGCATTGGTGGCAAAGGTCGGCCAGGACTTCTCACTCTCTAATATAGCGAGAGCTATATTAGCGACTGAGGATGCCTGGAAGGCCTTTGCCACATATTGCGAGCATGTGATGGAGGCGAAGGAGGCGGCGGAACGCGAGCGAGAGGCTGACCCTCTCGCCCCCGCGATCCGCAAGGCACGTAGAGGGAGGAGACGACGCCAATACTTGCGTCTCCTTCCCCTGCGAGGAGCAGGTCCGCTGGTGCGTGGGCTGTAACCCCACCACCGGCATTGCACGGACCTCCTCCTACGCCTTTTGGGGACGGCACGACTCTCTCGGCTGTCCCCATCCCTCCCCCCGACCCCGGGGGGAGAAGCGCCGTGCCCGCCGTATAGGCGGGCGTCCCTGTCCGGGGGGTGACGTGGTGAAAGGCTCCGAGCTTTGGCCCCATGTCACTCGCCCACCCATGGACAAATGAGGGAGAGTCCCAGGAGTTTTAGTCGGTATGCCTCTGGCCGGCTTCTCGTTAGGAGAAGCCGTCGCCAGTGGAGAGTCCGACATAACCGGTATGCGCAACGCATTTCTCCTGGGTCACCAAAAAAAAAAAAAAAGGAAGTGAACGGTTACAAGCTCCGCTTTCAGCTCGCAGCGTGCAGCAATAAGCACTCCACCTCCATCACTCTTTTTAGTAGCTTGTCTATCGCGGTCACATCTAAAAATCCTGTATCTCTGATCTATGAATTCGGCGTCCAAAATGTGAGGCACCAGCCAGGTCTCCGTAAGGACTATGACGTCATAAGAAAATGAAAGAATATTCATGTATAAGGTGTGCATTTTCGTTCGAATACCTCGGCAATTTTGGTAATACATTGATACTTTACTATCCATAAAAAACAGCATAGTTAAATATATCCATTTTAGTAATTTAATGTAATTTTGGATTATACATATTCTCAATTTCAATTTCAATTTCAATTTTAATTTCAATTTATTCAGATAATAATAATTTTTACACGAATAATACATATTTAAACCTATTAGAATAAGGTCGGAGATAAATACAAATGCCTGAACTAGGCGAACCTGTTTCTCAGGCTAGAATGTTAAAACATAACAGTAAGTACTCATAAATAATCACAAAAATATTTATCTAAAAAAATACAAAGTAGAAAAAGTAAAAAAACAAAAAAACAACAACTTTTATAAATTACCTACTTTAAAACAATAAGCAGTTTCTCTGTATCGTCATATGACATGTTAAGTAGAGCATCATGGAGGGTATGCTTGCATTTAGCAAAAGTAAAGGAATACAGATCTAAAGTACCGTTTAGTCTATTATAAAAAAGTGGGCCTAAATATACAAAGAATCTAGAAGCAAAGTGATGTGTTTTATAAATTTTAGGGCAAACAAGATCTTTTCGTCTTTTATTAGTAATGCAAGTGCTATAAGGAAGTGCAGCATGCTGTTTAAGAACTGTGCTTAATATAAATAATTGTCGTACTGTTAATACTTTGCACTCCTTGTAGAGGAGGTTTGTAGGAAAGAGAAAAGGGCGGTGAGTTGAGACCTTAAGAATAGCTCTTTGTGCTCTCTCAAGGGTTATTAGGGAGGATTTGGCCGAACCACCCCAAGACGTAATGCAGTAAGTTAATAGTGATTGACATAAGGTAAAGTACATTTGTTTGATGATATCCATGTTTGCCACTAAACGAAGTTTTTTAAATACAAATATTAATTTACGAACTCTATTACTAAGGGCTTCAATGTGTTTTTTGAATGTCAAAGTGTCATCAATTATAATTCCTAAATACTTAATATGGCTAGTAGGAGTTATAACTGGACAAGAACATCCACGGTCCATAGGATTCTGACAACAGTGTGCAATTAATCCAGATTCAGTTAGTTCGGCATTTGTTCTGCGCATAGTGAACTTAACGTAACTCGTTTTTACAGGATTTAGTGTTAGTAAGTGATGTTGTAACCAATTATTTACAGTGTCAAAGCCTTTTTGAGCATACTCAAAGACTTGTTTATCTGACTTTGCGGAAAACAATAAAACAGTGTCATCAGCGTATGCTACTATCTTCCCACATTCCAGAGTGGTGTTACATAGATCATTTATGTAAATTAAAAATAGTGTCGGGCCTAAAATGCTTCCCTGGGGAACCCCATATCCAGAGTTTGTTAGGTCAGAGCTGATAACATTGCCAATTTTCACGCATTGGGAACGATCAGTTAAATAATTTTTAAAAAGTTTAAGCTGCGTGCCTCTGATGCCTATAGCTTCGAGTTTGCTAACTAGAGTATGAGTAGAAACGGTATCAAAAGCTTTAGCTAGGTCTATAAAAATGCCCATTGTTTTATTACCTTTGTCAAGTTCCTCCACCAAATAGTTAGCTAATGCATGCACAGCATCGGTAGTAGAAATTTTAGATCTAAATCCGACCTGATTTTTCGACAGAATACACTTTCTCTCTAAGTATGTAACCAGTCTGTTATTGATAATTTTTTCTAAAATTTTAGATATTGAAGGTAAAATAGAGATAGGCCTATAATTGGTTACTTGATCTTTACAACCAGATTTGTACACAGGGACTATTACGGCTTTTTTAAGACATTGCGGAAAAACGCCTTGAGATAAACATTGCTGAAATATATGTGTGAGGGGTGGGACCAAGATATGTTTAAAACGTTTTAGTATTCGACTAGAAATACCATCCCAACCAACCGCTGAGTCATCTTTCAGACTGGTAATGATTCGCTCTACTTCATATTCATCGGTATCTAGGAGTACGAGAGAGTTTAATGTCCCATAAAATTTCGATTGAGTACCAGATGATAATTTGAGTTGACAATGTGGAACGCTTTTTGCTAATTTTTCACCTATATTTGCGAAGAAATTATTTGCAATATTTGCTGAATCTAAGTGCGACGAGTGTGCATTTAATAAGCTTGAGGATGATTCGTGTTGTTTAGTGGTATATGTAAAATTTTTAATAAACTTCCAAATTTTTTTGCTGTCCGTACCAGCTTTTTCTAGTTCCTTTTTCTCATAATCGACTTTAATTTTCCTCAAAAGATCATTGCAAAAATTACGATACCTTTTATAAGATAAATTTAATACTGAATTGTCTGGGTTCGATTTAGACTTCATGTGCAATTTATCTCTGTGTCTCATACACCTGATAAGCCCAGGTGTTATCCAAGGCTTAATATTATTATTTTTGTTAGACTGCCGTATTTTTATCGTGTTACGTAATATCGCTTGCTGAACGTTTTGTATTAGGTACGAAGTGGAAGTATTAGCGTCAGCAGAATCGTAAACTGGGCTAAAATCAATTCTGCATAAGTCAGCCTCAAGTGTATTAAAATTAATTTTAGTTGTTATTTGTGGTGGAGATGTATTACGTCGTAAATTATGGTTTAACGCAACTAAAGCAGATTTGTGATCGGTAACAGACGAGTTAGTAACAAGTGAAAATGCAGGAAAGTTCGATTTAAGCATGATATGATCCAAACAAGTGCCGCTTTGGTGGGTAGGTAAAGTATGTGCAGGGATTAAGCCATGAAATGAGCATAAATTTAGGAAGTTCTGAGCGTTGGCATCGCTATTTTCTGGTAATATGTTAATGTTCATATCTCCAATTAATACTATATTTTTATAAGTTGATAACTGTTGAAGTACATTATTTAGTGACTCGATAAAATTGCTGATATTTCTATTTGAAGGCGATCTGTATATAGCCAAAATAGCAAAATCTTTGCCAATTTTTACTAATAGTCGATTACAGTCAAGTATATCTGGTTCTTCAACAGAAATATTTAAATTATCCCTAGCATATACCACAACCCCATCGTTTTGGTGGTAATTTTCTTTGCTGCTATGCACGTTGTAACCCTGCATGGGTGGCACATTCATATTGTTACCAAGCCAACACTCAGTTAAAACAATAATGTCACAATTGAGGTCAATTCTTTGGCGTAAAGTGCTAAAATTATCATAATTTTTATTAATACTGCGTATATTTTGTGTTAGTATAGTAAGCGGATTCTCATAAGACGACAGATGATGTTTGCAGCTCTCGACTTCACATGCCTTAGACTCAAATACAGAGAAGTTATCTAATTCGAATATCAAACTATTTATCATAACTAATTAAAACTAAGTTAATAAAAGTACTGGTTTAAAAATTAAAAATGGCGCTCCTAGGCGCCTTCATAATCTATGGAATCAATGAATCTTTTTTCAGCAAGGCTCTTAGCTGGACACGCTGCGTCGCCAGTTTTGTGGTTCGCTAACTTTTTATAGCGGGCGCACGTCGCGCACTTTGGCGACTTGGCTTTTTTTGTGCAAACCTTTAGTGCATGACCTACATCACCACAATGACCGCATGTTTCAACCTCCTCGCGGCACGTCCTAGCTGCGTGACCGTATTGTTGACATTTAAAACACCTAGTAACTAGTGTGTAATCTCGTACGGGACATGAAGACCAGTTAATGAAGACTCGGTCGCTTGATAACAAAGCCCTGCGGATATTTGCTGTAACTTCTATTATGAAATTGCAGGTCTCGGCGTCCTTTTTACCGGATTTATGACTCAGTTTGATTGAGCTCAAAAATGATTCCAGACTCATGCCTGGCATCTTGTCTTCAAGGTTTTGCTGGTAAATATACTTGAATACCTCGGATTCCTGCATAAATGAGGATACTCCAATGATGGTAATTTTAGGCCTACGTTTAAGGGTCTCATTCACAGTAAGGCCAGAAGTCGAAAGCTTTCCCGACTGCTTAAGCTTTTCGATATCCTCTTTCGATTGAGTGCTGATGATGACACCTCCGTTCTTTATTTTACGTAGGCCTCTTACTTGTAGTTTCATTTCTTCTGGCCTAATTATTTTTTGGACAAGAGATTTGGTTTCCTCGCTCGACTTTTCCTTGTCAACCGGAAAAATTGCAACTGAGCTTAAATTATTATTTGGTTGAACGAAACTAGAAGCGCTTTTTTTAACCATGTCGGCAAAGGAAACAGTTCCGGTTGTGGGCTTAGACGACTTCTCAATTGTTTGTTTAAGGTCCTGAAGATGCTGCGATAGAGCGCTTTTCTCTTTCAAGGCCTGTAGGGTCATATGCACACGAACAGTATTTGATTTGAGGGATTGGTACTGCACTGCCATTTGGGATGTCCCATGTGAAACTTTACGGCACAAATTGTTAATCCGGAGTTTTTGTTCCGAGTTCATTTTCCCTTCGCTGGAAATAGCACAGACCTCACTAAGGCAGCTCTCGATAGATTGCATCCAGCTCTGAATCTCGGGGGTTGTAACCATTTCTGGGAGATCCTCGTCCTGTTTAGGGATAGGCGCGGGCGAAGGCCGGGCCGCGGGTACGGGCGCGGGCGTAGGAGTAGACGGGGGGGTGCGCTGAGTACGCCCACTTCGATTGAAGGGGCTATCCATTTTAATTTATGTCTATTTAACACTACATTAAGCAACACCAAGTTATCTGAGGTGATTTCACACTGTACACAACTAGGTCACGAATTATGCTTGTGATTATTTATTTTGTTTTTGCACTAGACACGTCCGATGTCATTGCTGACCGCGTTTGTGACCCTGATTCTACTCGTACAGTACATATTTTGCCTCCACTCCCTCCCAATAAACATAACTTCCACCGCATTCACAGTTTTACATAATAATATTAATAAGTTAGAGTCAATTTTCAGCCCTAAATCAAAACAATTCTTATATACGTTTACAGTTTCAATAGCATTCCTACTTTTTTTTTATAAATAATTTTATCAATATCTTTCTCCGACCTAATAGGGACTGCAGGGGATGTGTCAGTCTCACGCACAAGTATTGTAGAATTTTTAATCCATATGTACTTGAATTTCTTTTGCCTAGTGGCTTCCTTGCACGCTCGAAATAACTGTTTTTTCTTCAAGGTAAGATGCCCATTCATGTAGATGGGCGATGGCGCATCAGAGATCCCTAGTTGATTCAGTTTGAGTTCTTTGGACCTGCGATATGCAGTCAAAATATTATCGCGTAATACGCGGGTGCCCAATTTAACAATAATATTTTTGGGTTTGTTATTTTCTTTGTTTGGGTGAGGAACACGATGAACAGAAACTATTTCTTTCTGCGAGATTGGATGCTTTATGCAGCTTCCAATAGATTCTATGATCGTTAATAAGTTTTCGTTTCTTTTTTCGGGAACATTGCAGATCTCCAAATTACACTGCCTGGATTGTTGCTCTAAAGCGTCAATCTTGTTTTCGAGACTTATTAAAGTTGCACCATTAGATGAGAATTGAGGATTGCTGGTGATGTCGTCAACTCTTTTCCTCACGGCATCAGTCTCCGCTGTTTGAAACTGTACTGCTGCTTTGAGATCGGAGATATCTGTTGTCACTGTAGAAATTTCCCGCTTCAACGTTGCCTGCTCAGTTCGGAGTGTATGTAACTCTTTTTGGATGTTAGACAGTGTTTTTGATGTCATCGCCAATTGAATTCATGTACGACTCCATGCTCAGGCGCCAAGAGTCTAATGTGCATCGCAGCTCTGAGGTAAACTTTTGAAAGTGAGTTTCAGTTAATGCTTTTTCACCTAAGTCTGTGTGAGAGATCTCGGAGCTAGGACTATTATGCTTTGATGGTATGAGCGTATGGGGTAGTTGTGTACATTCAAAAGGCGTCGAGTTAGGTACGATGTTATCGCAGGACATGTCCATTGTGTCATTAAACATAGATGTTCTGCTTGGACGAGCTGGTGTATTTTCTGTAAACCTCCTGCGCGTTATATTAATACACATAGGACAGTTTATCGGATCGATGCTGTTTTCCTTGGGATCCAATTCATTTGGTTTGATATTAAGACACGCATGACAGTAAATCGATTTGCACGATTTGCATTTGAGCTGCTTTTTGAGGTTGATTTTAGAAAAACATCCGTTACAAGACATTTTTTTATGATGTCAACCTCTGAGCGACAATGTATACGGTAAATATAGAGTGACTTATCTGCGCCGTGTGTTCTTTGGCGCGCGCAGGCAGTGATGTCACAGCTGCGCAGTGACACAGCGTAGCGAGCAGTGAACGCTAGTATGGCTCTTATGCGGCGCGCGTAACCGTGAAGTTAGCGTGAGCGCGTTCGCTGTCGATGAATCACTCTCACGACGGCTGGCAGGATAGTCCGTTTAGGTTTTTAAATCACAATTGTTATAAACACTTGTTTTCACTGATTCTTTTTGCAAATAATGGTTAGCGTAAGCATAGCAATAAAACTTGCAATTTTCACTAAGAATTACTAAGTTTTTACTACGTTAATTGATTTTTAAAGAGGAGAGCTTTAACGTGAGTAATGTAACGGCCAGGGCTTGGTCAAAGAATGTACGTTTGTGGTAAATTCCTTATAATGTTGATTAGAGCGCCATTGTAAAAAAAAGTCAAGTGCTCGGCAAGGGACGAGATACGGCTACAACCGTAGGGCTTTACAAGTCAAGTGCTCAGCAAGGCCTGAGATGCGGTTACAGGGTCGTAGGGCTTACATTGGTGAAGTGCTCTAGTGAGAGAGATCTAATCAACATATTGTATTTTGAAATCACATTGGTTGTTTCCGGACTGTCTAGTTGCATCGTGTTGCCCCAAGTCAGGAACAGTCCGGAGACGTAAACCCTTTATGCTCCTTGATTATGTGAAGTTTTTACATTTTAAAAAGTTAAACAGAGAACACTTTAATAATTTCTATGTCGTTTCAGGTCGGCTAGATTTCGTTGGACAGATGCATCCTAATATTCCTAATTTAAATGGATTGTTTACCACGGTCGACCGAGCTGATTTCATAGTCAAGCAGACTCTCTCCACGTTTGTGGTAAAGCCTCAAATGTTTGATTAGAGCACCATTGTAATAAAAAGTCAAGGGACGAAATACGGCTACACCGTAGGGCTTTCCAAGTCAAGTGCAAGGCTTGAGAAGACACTTTTTTACAATTTAAAAATCATCAAAACATGCAAAACGTTCCCTTTGTCATTTATGCAGATTTTGAAACGATTTTGCAACCGATTTCGGAGAATTCGGGAGCATATTCCTCAAAAGTCCAGGAGCCATATACCAGATGCATTTGCTTATTATATTGTATGTAATCATGATAGTTCTCTCAACCACCTTGTGTCCTACCGAGGACTTGACTGTGCTTCACAATTTGTTAAGCTTTTACAAAAAGATGTAATAAAAATCTATAGCAATATAGAGTCAGCTTCTGAACACCCTGTTCCTATTATCTTTAATGAAGAAGATTTCAAAAAATTTGAAAGCGCTGAATATTGTTACCTATGTTCCAATATGTTAGTCGGTGACAAAGTGCGCGATCATTGTCACTTTACAGGTCGTTATCGTGGAGCAAGTCATTCTTATTGCAACTTGAAATTTCGTATACCCAAATTTATCCCTGTTTTCTTTCATAATTTATCTGGGTACGATTGTCACTTATTCATTCGTGAACTTAGCACTTTTCCTGGTGACATTAAAGTCATTCCAAAAAATAAGGAAAATTATATTTCATTCACTAAATTTATTCAACATTCGAAAGAAAATTTTATAGCACTACGTTTTGTTGATTCTTTCAAGTTTTTGGGAACTAGCATTGAACAACTAGCTAAAAATCTTGAAGAAAGTGATTTTATTTACTTACGAGAAATTTGTCAAAATAAACACCAACTGTCACAGATGTGTCGAAAGGGTATCTACCCTTACGACTACATGTCTAGCTGGGAAGTGTATAATGAAACCTGTTTACCCCCAATCAACAATTTTTACAACAGTCTTAAGGATGTAGCTATTACGCAATCTAACTATGAACACGCAAAAAACGTATGGGATACTTTAAACATACAAAACCTAGGACAATATACCGACTTATATGTGAAAAGTGAAGTTTTAATATTATCTGATATATTCGAAAAGTTCCGTAAAACATGTAAGTATAATTATGACTTGGATCCTGCATTCTATCTAACTGCTCCAAGCCAAACTGGAACTCCTTACCGATTTAGAAATGATACGAATGATCCAAAGAGGCATTCGGGGAGGTATTTTATAGATTTGTCGTCGCGTCTCAACCGCATAATTAAATTGACACAGAAATTACAAAATAGCAACTATATAAATTCAGCAACTAATAAATGTAAAGCCACCTGGAATGTGATTAAAAATAGGAATTGTAATGTTCCTAAAGAGGAAATTAGGAAAGTTAATGTTGATAATCAACAGGTAACATCACCAACTGACATTGCCGAATCATTCAATAAATATTACATTGACCAAATTACTAAACTGACATGTGCACATTCTAATAATATTAATATTGAAAATAGACCTGAGTTAATCTTTATGACTCCAACTATACCATATGACATTAATAAAATTATAATGAACTTAAAAAAAAGTAACAGCACAGGGTATGATGATATATCAGTAAAAGTATTAAAAGCGGTTTCTGTAAAATTATCAGTAATACTTAGTTACATCATAAATAACTGTATAACTCACGGTGTATTCCCAGATAAATTAAAGAAAACTATTATTGTACCCTTATTCAAAAAGGGAGATAAATTTGACATGAGTTGTTATAGACCCATAGCACTTGTTCCGCTGATATCAAAGATATTCGAAAGAGTTATATATAACTGTCTTTATAATTATTTTGAATCAAAACACATATTTGCTGAAGAACAAATTGGGTTCAGAAAAAATAAGTCTATAGACTTAGCAATATTTAATCTATTAAAAACAGTCCTGAATAATGTTGATAATAGGACTCTGACTTGTGCTTTGTACATGGATTTAACAAAAACGTTTGATTTTGTTGATCACGACATATTGTTGGAAAAGTTACATGCATATGGAGTAAGGGGTAACATTTTGGAACTAATAAAATCGTATCTATCCAGTAGACTGCAATCAACTAAAATAAGAAGAATATGCCCGGTTTTAAAGTTAGAAGAACACCATCTATCGGAGTACAGGGAAGTCCGCTTTGGTGTTCCACAGGGAAGCGTGTTGGGTCCGTTGCTGTTTACAATCTACATTAATGATATTCCAAAAGTTACAAACCACCAGACCATTCTGTTTGCTGATGATAGTACAGCAATAATATGTGGCCAGGACAAATGCGATCTTGAGCAACAAGTAGAAAACACGCTGAGTCATGTCGTCGATTGGTTGACAGCAAATAATCTTAAAATAAATCTTTTAAAAACAAATATTATGACATTTCGAAACAGAGTAAATGCAATTTTTGACTTGGATGTTAACCATTTGGGACAATCAATTAATACTGTTGACGTCACTAAATTTCTGGGCTTGACTATCGATCATAATTTAAACTGGAAATCGCACGTAGAGAGTTTATGCTCAAGATTAAGCCAGCACTCATATGCTCTATATATGTTAACAAAAACAGTTGACACGTCAACTGTTCTAACGGCATATCACGGTTATTTAAAATACGGCATAATATTTTGGGGTAATTCCGCAGAAAAGATGATGGTATTCAGAGCGCAGAAAAGGTGCATACGATCGATATTTAGACTGACCCAAACCACTAGTTGTAAACCGTATTTTCTAAAATGGAGGATACTTACTTTGCCTTGCATTTATATAAATGAATCGGTGTTATTCGCCAGAAAAAATATAACCCAATTCAAGCTACTCCAAAACAAAAGACATAATTATAAAATACGGTTACCTCCAAACAAGACTGCATTATTTAATAACAGCATATTTTGCATGGCACCTAGGCTATATAACCACGTGCCTAAATGTATTTTACATTCTAATGACATTATGTCATTCAAACAAAAGGTTAAAAGGATGCTACTAGAAAAGATATTGTGACATTAAAATAATGATCTAATTTAATTTATCCCAATGTAATTTGAAATATAATTTATTTTAATTTGAGTTATATTGTGACCTATTTGTAATTTGCTGAATGTATCCCATATAATGTAGCGTAATCCATTCAATTTAATTTATAATTCCTAATAATAAACACTGGCCCAATTTTGCATGCCGTTTTTGGCCAAATATGGTGAACCATTGTACAAAACTTAACAGCTTTTATACCCACCCATATTTTGCAAATAAAGAATTTGTATTTGTATTTGTTTATGTTCGAACAGGTATGCTAAATCTAATAACCCATATCAGGATGATTTTAATCCTTCTGAACCAAATAATTATTTGGTATATATCGATTGTAATAACTTGTACGGTTATGCTATGTGCTATTTACCTTATGGTGAATTCAAATTTCTCAGTGAAAAAGAATGTCTCAAACTGGACATTTTGAGTATCCCGGATGATAGCGATTACGGTTATATTCTTGAGGTTGATTTAGAATATCCTGTCAGTTTACATGATTGGCATAATGATCTTCCATTTTGTGCTCAGAACTATGCTCCTCCAGGCGCTATGAATAAGAAACTCATACCGAACTTGTTTGACAAATATAATTACGTCATTCATTATGTTCACTTGAAAACATGTATAGCTCATGGGTTACGTCTTAAACGAATTCATAAAGCAATATCATTCAGACAATCTCAGTTCCTTAAACAATACATCGATTTAAACACACATCTGCGACAGATGTCAAGCTCAGTGTTTGAGCAAGATTTTTTTTAATTATTAAATAATAGAATATTTGGAAAAACTTTAGAAGATACAGAACGTAGAGTTGATGTAAAACTTATTAGTACCTGGGAAGATAAAAGAAATAAAACAAATAAATGCCATTCAGCCGAACAACTCATATCTCGTCCAAACTTTCACAGTGTATCAGTTTTTGATGAAAATTTGGTTGCCATACAATTAAATCGTGAAAACATTGTTTTGAATAAACCTATCTACATTGGATTCGCAGTATTAGAGATTTCAAAAAATCACATGTACAACTTTCACTATTCCGTAATGAAAGATTTCTACAAGAATCAGTTATCTCTATGTTATACAGATACGGATAGTCTTTTGTATTCCATTAAAACAGACGACTTTTATTCTGACCTGAAAGATAATTTCGTACGTTATTTTGATACAAGCAACTATGACTCAAATAATTGTTTCAATATTTTTCCTAGAAATAAGAAAGTTCCTGGTTTATTTACGGACGAGTTGGGCGGCAAAATATTATTAGAATTTGCTGGATTACGATCTAAATTATATAGTATAAGAACGTCAGATTACGAGTTAAAAAAAGCAAAAGGAGTCAAGAAGAATGTTACAAAAAAAAATAATTTTGCAGACTATGTTCATGTTCTCTCGACCGGGACAGAGCTGAGAGGTAAAAACGTTCATTTTAAATCTATTAAACATCAAATTTTCACAACAGAGCAGAGCAAGGTAGCGTTATCACGAAAATATGATAAGCGATTTGTTTTAAAAGATAACATATCAACTGTGTCCTGGGGGCATTACAAAATCACAATTTGAAGTCTATATCTACAATTGTCTCTTGATTTTTTATTTTAAATGTGGTTAAATAATATTAAAAGTTTTGTAATATTTCAGAAAGGTTTATGTTGTGTAGAGGTGACGACAGATCAACCTACCTTAATCTGAAAATCTATAATTGATTATAAACCCTGTACGGGCGGGAAGCGATGGTTGTAAGGCACCGCGTCCCGGCGAACAGAATATAAGGAAAGGAAGGGAACCTAACTTTCTAGTGAGCCTAGAGCCCCTTTGTCTAAGACACTAAGTCCCTAGAGCCCTAGCCCTGCCTATCCTGGGAATAAATACATATATAGATAAGGTGATGGGAGCTTGCTCCCGGGTCGCCCAGGGTAGCAAGCGGGAAGAGTCAGGACGGTAGGTAGGTGGGGAACCGCTGCCAGTCGAGCAGGCTCACTCGACTGATCATAGTGACGGCTAAAGGTGTCTTGGCCGCAGCGGGAGAAATGAGACCCAACACAGACGGTTGAAATCTGTTTATTAGTATAATCTTAATGGTTTACATTATTGATACATAGAAAGGTATTTGTTGGTGTGCCGTCGGTGTAGAGTGCCGACGGTGCACGAAGACGGTCCATCGGTCAGGCGCGCTGCATGTAGGTCGCTGCTGAGTTGCACTGTACGAGTAGCTCGTACATATTCCCGACTCGAAGACGAAGACGAAGAGGGGAAGGCAAAGGGGTGTTGTTGAGTGGTGCCTCTTTGCGATGTTTTACTGGAGTGCAACGACCCTGCGTGGCTGCGTTGACGCGATGTCCGCTGCTCTGGCTGCGACCCTCTCGACCTGGTAGTGGTGTCTCAAGCTTCTTGGGATGCATTCTGCATCTCTGGTTAATTGCTGGTTGGTTGATTATTGTAGATAGTCCAGGTTGTGCTGAACAGCATATGCGACTTCTCAATGAACTGGTGAGACCCGTTGGGGAGGCCAGTTACCGATCCGTTGCTGTCAGTCTCTTAATCTTCATGCTGTCATCGATGTAGTCGTGGTGTAATCTGTACATAGGATATGGTTAGCCTGCCTATCTTGATATACAAGCTGCTTGTGACTGATTTTAAAGTTTTAAGTTTTTACGTTGTTGACAATAAGGTTTTAATTAAGTTGCAATATTCAATGTAGTGGTATGTTATAAATGATATGAGTGCCTGTATTTCTTTAGACAATGTTTACGTAACGTAAACAAAACAGATATAAACATGTAGTTAGTTAGGTACTACTGACGATGAATAATTTTTAAATTGTATATTGGTTTTACTTTCGCCTTCCCCGACTGCTGGGCTCAGGCGTTCCTGATGTTTTCGGGAAGATGGTAATTCTCAGTAGAGAATCCTTCCTCTCCAAGAAAAGCGTTAGATGGTAAAAAGTGGTCTTAAGATTTTAGACCTAGAGCTTGCTAGCTCTGTAGTGTAGTGGTTGTAAGTCACTACACTACAATAATAATGGTTAAATAAATGGTGTGGCCTTGCTAGGCCAGGAGACTTGCTTCTCCTTGGTTAATGGTTAAATATACTAAACTATTCTAAATAATTTGCCTACTTGTTACCTACCTACACGACTGAATGTAAAAAAATGCTAAGTATGCTAAAATAAAATGTTAAGTGAATATTACTTGGTTTCATAATACAATTGCAGTGTTGCAAATTGTTGCTAGGTCGATACCCTGCGTGATATTGCTTACTTCCATCAAATTAATGTTATTGTGTTGTTATTTGATGTAAGTGAATAATTAACTTCAAATAAATTTATTCTCAATGTTTTTTGAGAAAAGGTTAAAATGATTTGAATTAAGAATCGAAGACCCAATGGTAAAACCTTTAGGATACGGGTAGTCGAGACTCAATGGTAAAGTTGAATCAATGGAAAAGGGAATGGTTAAGGATCGTAGGAATCAATGGTAAAGTCTCTACGTTATGGGAATGGTATAGAATCGAAGGACCCAATAATAAAGTCCTTACGATACAGGAATGATTAAGGATCGAAGGACCCAATGGTAAAGTCCTTACGTTATGGGAATGATTTAGGATCGAAGGCCCAATGGTAAAGTCCTTACGATACGGGAATGTACGGGCGGGAAGCGATGGTTGTAAGGCACCGCGTCCCGGCGAACAGAATATAAGGAAAGGAAGGGAACCTAACTTTCTAGTGAGCCTAGAGCCCCTTTGTCTAAGACACTAAGTCCCTAGAGCCCTAGCCCTGCCTATCCTGGGAATAAATACATATATAGATAAGGTGATGGGAGCTTGCTCCCGGGTCGCCCAGGGTAGCAAGCGGGAAGAGTCAGGACGGTAGGTAGGTGGGGAACCGCTGCCAGTCGAGCAGGCTCACTCGACTGATCATAGTGACGGCTAAAGGTGTCTTGGCCGCAGCGGGAGAAATGAGACCCAACACAGACGGTTGAAATCTGTTTATTAGTATAATCTTAATGGTTTACATTATTGATACATAGAAAGGTATTTGTTGGTGTGCCGTCGGTGTAGAGTGCCGACGGTGCACGAAGACGGTCCATCGGTCAGGCGCGCTGCATGTAGGTCGCTGCTGAGTTGCACTGTACGAGTAGCTCGTACAAACCCTATATCTTAGGCGTAAAGTTTAAGTTGAAGAATTCGACAGATTTGAGTAGATTGATCTGTTGTTGTCTGTACACCTATTACTAGTTCATGTTAGAAACATGTACTTACTGGTCATAGCGCCTACTGCCAAATAAAAATAAATTTATGGAAGGTCTAACGAAATAAGTTATATGTAATGTATTGTTTAATTTATTAGTCCTCATACCTCATATTCTATTTTCAGTTATAATCAGAGAAATTTATGCTATTCTGTAAAAACCTAAAGTTAAGAGGTGAAATAAAACGCAGATTATAACTGCACTTCAATAAAGTTTCTGCACGTGTAATCCTAATCAGGTCACACAAATTAAGCAGTTTTACAAATCTGATTATAAAAAATACTTATAGGGACTTGCTGGTTGGTTTGTACGTACTAGCCACTAAGCAGGTGTTATTATGACTAATATCTTACATTGCAAAATCACAATACATGATGATTTAATAAAATTGCGTCGCGTTTAAGTAATTCCCTCATTCTGTTTATAAATTTAGCGCCAACCACACCAAACTCACGTCAGTTCAACTTCAACAGCATAGTTAAATTCCATCAGAATAAACTTGTAAGTACCTAATAAGTTATTTATATAAAATGTAAATTTAAATTAAAAAATATGTCAATGTTGATTTATTAAATTGTATTACGTACTAAAATGAACCTTATTCATTTCAGGATATGGATGATTCGCCAGATATCATATTTAGCCAATACGCACAAGATCCGTTAAAAAACTTCACTCAAAATTATGAAGAGCTGATAAGGTAAGGATAAACCAACCAAAAAAACGAAAGCAGAAACGTGAAGTTCCAAAGAAAAAAACGAATATTTCTGCAAAGTCGTTCGTTATAAGTAAGGAAAGTCGAGGGTTTAAGATGATTCAAATAAAAATATTGGAATTGTCAAAAGATCCTCCGTCGGAAAATTCATTAGAGGAAGATGAAGAGAGCGTAGTGCTTAGTGCTCAGTACATTGTTAAGGACCCTGTTGACGAAATTGTGGACATCAACGAAGGTTTAGTTAAGAAAATTTCAAAAAAACTTTGCGGTGACATATTGTGATGTTAAATTAATAATTTAATGTTAATTTAGTTTTACTGAATTTGTTAATACACGATTTGCAAATGTAAATAAAACTGGTCTTTTATTATATACCTGTCGGCGACGTCGTCGTACGCATTTATTTAAGATGATTAATTGTAAGTGAACGAGCCATGACACGAATAATTAAAATAAAGAGCAAAAATAATTAATTTAATGTAGTATGAAAATTGTCAATTAAAACTACGAACCGGAAGTCGAGTAGTACGAATTAATTAATTCACAGGAAATAGTATGATAATTCAATTAAAGTTACCAGCAGGAAGTAGTGTAATATTTGTTTTAATTTAACCGCAGGAAGTAGTCCAATATTTGATTTAATCACAGGAAATTGTTAAATATTTCGTTTAATTTATTCGCCGGATGTAGTTCCATATTTCCAGTAATTTGTTCGCCGGATATAACCTAATATTTAAATTAATTCAGTCGCCGGATGTAGTCTGATTTTCGATTCTATTTAAAAGCCGGATGTAGCCTAATATTACTTTTAATAAATTCACCGGAAGCCTGCTAATATTTGATTTATTTAATTCGAATTATTGCAGCGGAAGTCAAAGGATAATTTCATTAATCCAGCCACCGGAAGTCTACCGATATTTCTATTAAATTAACTCACAGGAAGACTGCCCCACCACTCGGTTCGCTGTGGTGCTGGTATAAAAGCTTTCGTCCGACTGTGGTGTGGCAGTCTTGGCTCTGGCATGGCTCGATGCACATGGTGTACGTGGCTAGCTTATCTAAGACGCTCTGGATTATATTTAATTCGCTCTGGATTTATTTTAATTTGATGTTCAATTAATTATTATTCATTAATTATCAAATTGCTGTGCGATTTATAATTAATTTCCAAAATTCATCAATTCTAATAAATGGTCTTGGGGCCTTATTACGATTGATGTTTTAGGGATTACCTATTTTCTAATAATTTCCTGTAAATAATCATAACAATAATTATTAAATTGGTTATAAAATTCGCTACCTAAGATATTTCATTTACAATGTCTCCCCCTCTCCCTACATCAGAAGTGGGATCGGACCCACCTCTGCTTGATCAAGCTGATGCACCCCCTGCCATGTCTCAGCAGATGTCTATTTTTTCAAGTGGCATGGAAGCCATTTTTCAAAAACTATTAGATAGTATGAACTTACGCCAGAACCCAGCCTTGAATACCAAGTTGGTACCCTTTGACCCCGACGAACCCGAATCGGATATTACCGATTGGTGCACTTTAAGCGAATTAATTATTAATGAAAGAAAACTTGTGGGCGTTGATTTAATAATCGCTCTTACGCACGCCCTTAAAGGTCAGGCCGCTGCCTGTCTAACAAAATTAAAACCAGAAAATCTTTCCTGGGTCATTATTAAAGATATTCTAATCTCAAAATTTTCAAAGCCCATGATGATACAAGATCATTTTGATAGAATAATAAAGTTTCGCCTTGGTAACAAGGATACTCCAGCTGAAGCGGGGATGCGTCTTTGGCAACTTATAGAGAAAATACCTGATGCTAATTTTCCTGAATCTGTCACAACGGGGTTTGCCATTTCCATTTTGTCGCAGTGCGACGACAAAATTCGTCGTGAGCTAAATTCAGTGGTCATTAATAATAAGCACCAACTCTTCCGAACCCTACGAGGTTTCAATCTCAAACGAGCCAATGAAGACCCTATTTCTGCTGAATCCGAACAGAAGAAATCTCGTAATAACAACTTTAAGGGTAGTTGCCATTTTTGCGGGAAAATTGGACACCGTGGCATCGAATGTCGGATCAGACAACGTGCTAATAATTCCTCCTCATATATGAAACCAGACTCTACAAGGACTGCAACTTCGTGCTACATTTGCCACGACTCCGGCCACATAGCTACTTCCTGCCCCAAGCGGTACTCGAAGAAAGAAGACGGCGCTCCTAGCAACAAGCAAGTCAACCTGTGCTCCAAGGCGGCTCGCGGTACCTTGGAGACTAGAGGTATGATGTTATCTTTCATTATTGACTCTGGTTCAGAATGTAGTCTTGTAAAACAAAGCACAAGTAAAATTCTAAAAGGTGAGCGGTTTCATGAACAAGTGATTTTAAAAGGTATCGGTAGCAATAATATAATTTGTTCAGTGCAAATAAAATGTTCAGCCCGTATTCAAAATATCCCGCTAGATATTATCTTTCATGTGTTACCGGATGATTGCTTAAGCGAACAAATTTTATTAGGACGTGACATATTAGAAAACTGATTAACGATACAAGTGGATAAAAATACGGTTAATTTTTCTAACACAAGAATTAATAACTTTTGTTCCAAGCGCGAGGAAAGTTCTGATTTGCAATCTATTGATACAGATTTAACGGGTTCTGATAAAGACAAGTTGATTAGTATTTTAAATAAATATTCTAGTAATTTCATTGATAAATTGCCAATAATACGAGCCCAAACTGGCGAGATGAAGATAGATTTAATTGATCCGAATAGGATTGTCCATAGGCGTCCGTATCGATTAGCTCCTTCTGAATTAGAAGTCGTGAATGAAAAAGTAAAGGAACTATTATATGCCAATATTATTAGAGAAAGTTCCTCCCAATTCGCAAGTCCCATTTTATTAGTAAAAAAAAAGGATGGTACTGATCGTATGTGTGTCGATTATCGTGAATTAAATAGGAACACTCGTCCTGACAGCTATCCGCTACCCCTTATTAGCGATCAAATCAACAAATTACATGGAGCTAAATACTTTTCGAGTATAGATATGGCTTCAGGCTTTCATCAGATAAGAATTCACGATGACTCTATCGATAAAACTGTATTTGTCACTCCTACTGGACAGTACGAGTATTTGACTATGCCATTTGGATTGCGGAATGCGCCACAGGTTTTTCAAAGAGCTATCAATAGCTCTCTTAAGAAGCTTGATGATGATAAAATTCTCGTCTATATAGATGACGTACTTTCTGCATCGGAAACTATTGAGGAAGGCTTAGCCAGACTAGACAAATTGCTTTTGACCCTCTCAAAAGCAGGATTTTCTTTTAACTTTAAAAAATGCTCATTCATGAAAACTAGGATTGAGTATTTAGGATTTGTCATATCTTCTGGAGAAGTTAGACCAAATCCCCGAAAAATAGAAGCTTTGAAAAAGTTACCGACCCCTAGTACGGTAACGCAAGTGAGACAGTTGATTGGTCTAGCTTCTTACTTTCGACAATTTATTCCTGATTTTTCTAAATTACTAAAACCCCTTTATCCATTGACCGCTTTAGGCAAAGGCAAAATTACATGGACTTCAAACCATGATAAAATTCTAAAGACTATTATTGCTCATCTAACTACTGAACCTGTTTTGAAGATATTCGATCCTTTATTACCGATTGAACTCCATACCGACGCCAGCAGCGAAGGCTACGGGGCAGTACTTATCCAAAAAGTTAACAATTTGCCTCATGTAGTAGCTTATTTCAGTCACAGGACAACGGATGCAGAAAGTCGTTACCATTCATATGAGCTTGAAACTCTGGCAGTAGTAAAGGCTGTAGAGCACTTTCGGCACTTTCTTTATGGACGTAAATTTACAGTTTTTACTGACTGCAATTCTTTAAAAGCTTCTCATTCAAAACGAGACTTGACACCAAGAGTGCATAGGTGGTGGGCTGTCTTGCAATCCTATGACTTTGATATAGTTTATAAAGAAGGTAAAAATATGGCTCATGCTGATTTTCTCTCCCGGAACTTTACTGATGAAAGCCTATGTCCAAAAACTATTCGAGAACCTAAAATAGTTAATTTTTCGGAATTAGAAAAAGGATGGCTGCTGGTAGAGCAACAGCGTGATCCTGAAATTTCAGACATAGTATCCAAATTACGATCTGACCATTACCCACTTGAGATGTCGCACACATACGACATAAGACAGGGCATTCTTTACCGGAAAATTGAACGGGGTAGAGTTTCTAAATGGCTCCCCATTATTCCTAGGTCTTTAACATGGACTCTGATTGGTCATGTCCATACCGAAATAAAACATCTTGGTTACGAAAAAACACTCGATAAATTGTATGACCTCTACTGGTTCCCAAATATGGCAAAGTTTGTGAAAAAATACGTCGATTCTTGTGTAATATGCAAAGCATCTAAGGGTCCCTCTGGAGCTCAACAAGTTCAGTTGCATCCAATTTCAAAACCAGCAACTCCTTGGCACACTATACATTTAGACTTATCTGGAAAATTAACCGCTCTAGGCTAAAAACGCGCGAAAAAAAAGGGTCGTAGACATGCCATCGGCAGCGGGGGCCGGGCGGGTGGACCGATGCTAACAAAAACAATTTTTACGACCTGGCGCGCTTATCGGGCTGGGCTCAAGTGTTGTTTTTGTTAGAGCGAATGAATGACGCTTTCAGACTGTGTGTGTTGGGTTTCATTATATTGTAATTCAACACTTCTATTGGACTTTAAACATGCGAGTTGAAGACAAATGGGCGAATTTTAACTTTAACGTTTTATATTATAAAATATAGATCGATAAGGTACTTAATTTATTAATCTAAAGAGTAAATTGGCTCAGGCTGCGTATGGATAAAAATAAAACAATCATATTTAGCATATAATTTTTTTATGGTAGTTGTTTAAAAAACTGCACAAAATTGTTCGCCGTCGGCAATATTATTATAAAAGTTAATATTTTTTTTAAATTATTATATTGAACATCAAGTCGAAATATAAGTACTAGCTCAAAGTTACGTTCATATCGTATCATAAAAAATTATTTCACGGGTATAGCTAGAGCCCATACAGAAAATTAAGGATTTACAAATACATGTAACGATTTTTGCGTAACAATGTCATACCTTTGTGACGTGATTTCACTAATAAATTCAAATTTAAACAAAAAACTATTTTTTTTATTGTATACTACAAAAAAAGACCTTTCCAATGATGTATTACACTACATATTTATCAATTTACTAATCAATCAAGAAGTAATGTAATATCAAAAGCAGTGATTTGCTTGCTTGCGCGTGACCTATAAAGCCGAGTGCTGACACGCGGGATTATGATCGACTCGATATGACCATTCTAACTGCGCTAAAGGTTCCCGCAATTTAAAGAGCTTCTCTCTCACATCAGTGGGCTAGCGTTTCACAGCCTTTTTGTCCAGACTTCATTTTTTTTTTAAATTTCTTTGGATACGTCTCTGTAACACAAAATGTTAAGATATTATGATAAACCAATTAGACAGTCCCCATCCCTGCCCATCTTTAAGGCTCGGGTCAAAGCACACTTCCTTGAAAACTGAAACCCTCTCCCCCACTGATCCTTTTTTAGTTACTTCATCTGTCTTCCTTTCCTGTGATTGACACTCGTGGTCGTTAGTTCTCTCCCAGATCCATGCATATATTGTAGGTATATAATAGGTAGGTAAGGTAATTTGTAAGAACCCCCGACGGCGGCCATCTTAGATTTGAATTTTGTAACAAATGTATTCTGCTACCCAAGCCCTTTTATATGATACCCATATTGTGGGAGTTGTGTTAAAACATACAAACATATCTTTGTGACGGCGGCCATCTTGGATCGATTTTTATCCAACATAGCTAAGAACACTCCCGCCTTATTCATCTTTCAAACAAAAAACAAAATCAAAATCGGTCAATTTGTACGGGAGCTACGATGCCATAGACAGACACACACACAGACACGTCAAACTTATAACACCCCGTCGTTTTTGCGTCGGGGGTTAAAAATATATCTTCTCTAAGCTTATAACGTATCTATAAGTAGTATATTTTATATGATTTGTGTAGGTTATATTGTATTTTAGTTAGGTAACATTCGTAGTGTATGATAACGTTTTTATTTACTATCTAGATATATGTATTTTTACTATAAATTTACTAAATCAATGTTCAAAATCAAAAGGATTGCACCACCCTCCCCTCTTCTATCTAATGTCCTTTACCTGAAGGTTGTCTGGTAGAGATAGCTCCCAGCGATAAGACCGCCTAAATTGTACATTTTTATCTCTGTATACCTAGCTTTTAAGTTTTGTTTGTTGTGCAATAAAGAGTATCTATCTATAAAATCAGATGTTAAGATATAATCAGCCATTCGTACGTCTTAGGTGAGACTGGAACCTTCGACCTTCCATTAAGGCGATTGATGTTCTGATCTCCCAGCTACCGAGCCGTGTATAGACCCAACGATTTTTTGTTCGAACGATTCGTACCCACCTGAGACGTACCGAGGGATTTTTTAAGTAGAATATCAGTCAGGTTCCACTTTTCTAGCGTGTTCGATTTGCGACTGACATCCATTTAAACAAACAAAAAAAGTGAATATTTTCAAAACAAAACCCATTCAAATGTTTTGAATCGAATCATCATACATCACCTATATTGATAGAATACGTAATAAATACAATTATGTGTACTAGGCCTTACACGCAGATGTGCGAGTCGGCCATTTTTAATTGGATTTGACGTGAAGTAAAATTGTAAACAAATAAAGATCAGTTTAATATTTACTTATTTCTATTATTTATTGGTTCAAAACAGTTCCTGGATAAATATTTTATATTCGAGCAGTTTGATAATCACGTTTTATCACGTTATAATTAGAAGTTTTAAGTATGAAAATTGATGCACCCCCATTACCGGTAGACATGCCGTAAAGAAATTTGAGAAAAACATGATAATATCGAATGTTATGATGAAATTACTTTTTTCTTACCTTATTTATTAGATAAACTACGTCAAAAATAATACTTTTCTTTCCAAATCCAAATATTTGATACAAAACATAACACTTTTCTGAGAAAGCACTTTGACGTTTGTCATTGAACAAAACCATCAACTTTAACATTTATTTTTTAATTATTCTTGCTAGATTTATGGCAATGGAATATAGAAATATACGTTCCATTTCATCCTTTAGTGTTTAAAAATAACAAATCTTAATAAGTATAACGGAATTCATTTTTAAACCACAGATTAGTACGCGGTGACGAAAAAGGTAGATATCTACCGTTGGTGTCGTTAAGGGTTTTAAAAAAAAGGTAGATATCTACCGTTGAGTCTTTTAGCGGTGTGGTAAAAGCGAACGAAAAGAATATTGTTCTGTTGCAATAGACGGTTTTACTAAATTTGTAATTTTGGAACATACTACGTCTTTAAATTCTTCTCATGCTATAAAGGCAGTGCAAAATCTAGTTAATCTTTTTGGTGCACCGAAGAGAATAATTGCTGATCGCGGTCGCTCTTAGTACAATGTCGAGTTTAAAAAATTCTGTAAAGATCACAACATCAAAAAAAAATTACACCCGTCATATCCACTCCTCATAAATTAATTAAAAACATGGTAATATCCAAGTGAAAGTGTAGTTTGTACTCTGAATCTTCGAAAGTGGTGTTCTCCTAAAGTTTTGTGATAATAATCATCGGTTACTGTCGTGAAACTACAGATTTATCACAACGTAAACAACAGTGTTTTGAGGTTAGAATCTGATATAGCACTGAAGATAGCCACTAATTACGGTAGTACCAACCATCATTTTATAGATGTCAAGATCAATTTGACACTGACAGACGTCAAGTGACAGGTGTTGCCAAGTAATAAATCCAAGTTTGGGTGGCCACTTTGGGAAAATCTCCCCGATATTAGGGAAATTTTCGACTGAATTGGAATTGGCGAAGAATAGTGACTATACACTTGCAGCTCACACTAAAATTTTTATTCTGCAGTGTATAATAACAATTGAATCATGGCACCTAACAATTATGGCAAATGTTCCGGCTGCCGCAACAATATACCTAACTCCGAATTCTTGGAATGCGCCTTGTGCAGAATGAAATACGACCTAAGCTGCGCCAACGTATCAACAAAACGCTTTAATAGCTTCTACGTGCATGACAAGGATCGCAAACAGAACTGGAAATGTCCTGAATGCTGCAGTAGGCAGCCCAAAACGGGTAATACTAACACCCCTATCCGATCTGGTCCTCGCCACGATTCAGAAGACACCACGGAGACTGGCGTCACCGGGGGTACTGGTTATCTAGGCCTGCACTCAGACTCCGAAAATGTCACTCTTAGAACCAAACGCGGTTCAGCGCCGTCGGTCAGTACCATCGAGCACTCATCAAAGGCAACCAAACACGATAACGACTATATCACAGAAACTAAACTCAGAAGCATATTACAACAAGAGCTTGCCGGTGCTCTTCAGTCAACGATTAAAGAGCTTGTGTCAGTGCAGATAAAAAAAATGTCAGAGCAAATTAGGGAACTGAAAGAATCCCTTACGTTTTTTAACAGACAGTATGACGATTTAAAATTGGCTTTAGACGAGAGAAACGCAGTGGTTGACAGCTTGAAGAAAGACAATGACAGATTGACGACGATGGTTAGCGACTTGACGCACAGAATCCACTTAGTTGAACAAAATATGAGAGACAGTAACATTGAAATAAATGGCATTCCAGAACATCGGCAGGAAAACCTGACCAACGTAATTGAACAACTAATGAAGACCGTGGATGCTCCAATGCCCGCTGAGGAGATTCTTCATGTAACACGGGTAGCCAAGCTAAGCAAAGACAGCAACAGACCCCGTGCGGTGATAGTGAAGTTGCGTGCCCCAAGGCAACGTGATGCCGTGCTCGCTTCGGTCTCAGCCTTTAACAAAAAGAACACAAAGGACAAATTAAGTACCCAACATCTTGGCATATCAGGCGCTCGTAAACCGGTTTTCGTCTCAGAACATTTATCTCCAACAAACAAAGCTCTACACGCTGCCGCACGACTGAAAGCTAAGGAATGCAAGTTCAAATTCACATGGGTGCGCAACGGCAGAATTTTTATCCGAAAGGACGAATTCAGCGAGGCCCTGCTTATCCGTAACATGGACAGTATAGCGTCAATCAAATAGACTATGAATCAGCGAGTGTTACAACGTTAAATAGTGAAATTCGATATATACTATCAGAATGTACGTGGCATCAGAACGAAGACGTATGAAGTGTACAAAAACATATCACTGTGTAACTACATGATTATTGTTTTCACTGAAACGTGGCTTAACTCAAACATAACTGACAGTGAATTTATAGACTCTAGATATGTAGTTTACCGTAGGGATCGGTCAAGCACTTCAAGCTCCAAGAAGGATGGCGGCGGCGTGTTAATAGCAGTATCTAAAGAATTACCTTCAATGCGAATGTCAAACTGGGAATCTAACTGTGAGGATCTCTGGGTCAATCTCAAAATTAAAATAAACAACAAATATGTGTCTCTTTCACTTTGCGCAGTGTACTTGCCGCCGTCGCCACTCAAATTGGAAGCGCAGAAGTCATTTTTAAATAGTTTAGAAAATGTAATGAATTGTACCAAGAATGTAATTGTACTGGGTGACTTTAATTTGAACTTTATCAGCTGGGAACCAACTAGTAGCTGTAATTACTTGACACCTAATAATTATAATAACGATCTGGGCAATAGCCTGGTGGATTTCTTGACCATTAATAACCTTTTCCAACATAACCAAATCAAAAACGCAGACGGGAGAACACTTGATCTAGCCTTAAGTAACTTTGAATCCTTACACGTCTCCCAACCTCTAGACCTGTTAAGTAAGTTGGACGTTTACCACCCTCACTTATTGATTACGGCTTCATCATTTACACCAGACTCTGCCGCAAAATTGTTGCCAAGGTCCCGTGAAAGGTATAATTTTCATAAGGCTGACTTTGAGTCATTGAACTTGGAGTTGAGTTGTACTGATTGGCACGGGATTTTTAAAGACTGTATAGATGTGAACGAACTTGTCACTGCGTTTTACGAGAGGCTGCAAACGGGAATTATCAATAACGTACCCAAAAAAACATCAAAACGGTCCAACTTTCCACCATGGTTTACAAAAAAATTGATAAAATTACTCGGTGAGAAGAACAAAGTTCGTAAGAGATACGTGAGATATAAAAATTTAAGAGACAAATATGAATATAATTTACTTAGGGAACGTTGTCATAAACTTTCTGTAATTTGTTATAATAACTACACGAAGGAAATCGAAAGAAGCATTTGTAGAAATCCGGATAAATTCTGGCGTTTCATTAAGGATAAACGCAAAGGTCTATCGGCTCTGCCCTCTGAAATGAAACTAAATGACTTGACCGCGTCCTCAGGGCTGCAGATAGCGAATCTTTTTGCAGACCACTTTTCTTCGGTATACTCAACTGCTAATGGCATCAATATTCTCAACTCAGACACGAGCACTAATAAACACATGACTAACTTGCAATTAAGCGAGACGCAGGTCTTAGCAAAAATAAAACTACTAAATACCAAAAAGGGTCCCGGCCCAGATGACATACCACCTTTATTAGTAAAAAGATGCGGTGCCGCTCTGGTCATTCCATTAACGATAATATTTAATCGTTCTCTACGCGACGGAATGTTTCCCAATGAGTGGAAAAAGGCCAGAATTTTACCAATTTATAAAAAAGGCGACAGAATGGATGTCGCTAATTACCGGCCGATATCAATATTGTCATGCTTTTCCAAGTTGTTCGAATGCCTTGTGTATCCCATATTTTACAACCACACCGAAAATAGTTTATCAGAGGTGCAACACGGTTTTATGCGTGGCCGATCTGTGGAATCAAATTTGGCATCTTTTGTTTCTACTGTGTCTCAGGATGTTGACATGGGCTTGCAGGTGGACACTATATATACCGACTTTTCTAGCGCGTTCGACAAGGTCGATCACGCCATTCTCTTGTGCAAACTTCAAGGCATGGGTTTTCATGGGTCGATGTTGCGATGGTTCTCATCCTATTTATCAAAGAGACCCCAAGCTGTGGCCATTGATGGGTACGAATCGAATGTATTCTACGCTGAGTCTGGCGTGCCACAGGGTTCTCATCTGGGTCCTTTGTTGTTTTTAATATTCATCAATGACATAGTTGCAAAGATAAATCACGCCAGTGTATATATGTTTGCCGATGATATTAAAATTTGTAAAACTATCAGGGGGCCCGAAGATGCGGACCATTTGCAATCCGACTTAAGCAACATTTCCGATTGGTGTGCTCAGAATGGGATGTTGCTGAATCCTGCCAAGTGTTACCACATCAGTTACACAAAAAAGAAACACCCTGTTAATACCACCTACACCTTGAACGGTGTCACCCTAACAGAAGTCAAGGAAGTTAGAGACTTAGGCGTGAAACTTGACAGCAAATTGAAACTCACTGCTCATACGGATCAAGCAATAAGAAACGCGGCTCGTATGCTCGGGTTTTTGAAAAGAAATGCGAAAAGTTTCAGAAATATCCAAACAAAAAAGATCCTTTTTAATACCCTGGTGCGTAGCCATCTGGAATTCGCAAGCGTCGCCTGGAACCCAGTCTATAGTGCTCCGTCCCAGCGCATTGAATCAATACAACGAGCATTCACGCGCTATCTTGCCTTTTCAACTCCTGGTATATCCCACAGGAGCCCCTACAACCAACGGCTATCATTTTTCAAAATGACAACTTTGAAGAACCGACGCGCTAAGGCTGACTTAATGTTCCTTCACAAAATTGTAAGCAATAATCTTAGAAGCAGTAATCTTCTTGGCCAAATCAATATTAATGTCCCTTGCAGATATCCTCGATACCCTATACGCAAGCTGTTCAGCATACCTAAACATAAAACTAATCTAGGAGTGCACTATCCCATAGCCAGAATATGTAATCTGTACAATGAAATTAAAAACAAAATACCTGATATTGACATTTTCAACGATTCCTCCACCAAATTTAAGGCTAAATTGAACACCTATTTTCAGTCTATCAGTACACACCCAAATTAAGAAACTTTATTGCTTGACTTGTATGGTTATAGTGTTTTGTATGCATGACTTACCTTAAGATCTACTAAGCTGAAATGTTTTGGAAATTGTTGTGTATACCTGTAATTGGCAAACATATTTGAACCGAAACCCTAATATGTACTATAGATATACTGTGAATGTCCTAAATATGTATTGCTGTTGGTGTACCTTTGTTTAATAAATAAATAAATAAATAAACATCGTATTGCATCTCATTGCCACAGGAGCCAACGGCCAAGTTGAACGCGTAATGCGCACCCTTAAAAGTCTACTAACAATTATAGAGTGTGATTCAGACAGTTCATGGCAAGATCAATTAGGGGAGATTCAATTGGCTCTTAACAGCACACGTTGTAGAGTTACTGGATTCACCCCTATAGAACTGATGTTCGGAATTGAAAGTAATTCTTTGGGTTTATCCAAAATAGCCGTCAACTGTGATGATCACCATGCAGAAAGATTAGACCTTGATGAAATTAGGTCAAGTGCGTCCGAAAATATAATTAAATTATCTCGAGCAGAGTCATTGCGGTTCAACAGGGGTAAAGCTAGGATAAAACCATTTTCAATCGGTGATTACGTGTTTGTCAAATCTGAAGAGAGACATCAAACTAAACTAGATCGGAAATATAAGGGCCCGTTCCAAATTGTTGCTATTTTAGACATTGATCGATACGAATTAAGGCACGTTAATGGATCTAATAGAATCTTTAAATATTCCCATGAAAATCTAAGAGAGGTGCCTCATGGCTCATCTGCATTTTTGGATGTCATAGAAAATTGTTCTGATGATGACGTGTCGGCGGAATCAGATAACATTGTTCATGAAATTGTTTGCCAATCTGATGCTTCTGAAACGGAAACTGCTGGTTCTAGTACTTTGACCGCGGTGAGTAACAATAATCATCATACCACTAATTCTCGCGCTGAACTTATCGATACCGATGACTCCATATCAATACCTTCCGAGCCAACCCACATTGTAGTGCAGGCTGATGTACATAGGATAAAATGATTTAATTATTGTAAAATGCTAAATTAAAAAAAAAAAGGTACGTCAAGTAAGAAAAAAAATTTAAAAATGTTAAAAAGTATGTACAGAATTTGGATGTAAAAAAAAGGACGGCATTAAAATATAGTGAAAAGAAAAAAAAGTATAATTGCAAAAACAAGAGATCTAGCAACTTGTCTGAAGGGTCTACAAAGACTGGTCCAGAGTTTACGCCTGAAGGGTCTACAAAGACTGGTCCAGAGTTTACGCCTGAAGGGTCTACAAAGACTGGTCCAGGGTTTACGTCTGAAGGGTCTACAAAGACCGGTCCAGAGATTACTCCTGTAGGGTCTGCAAAGACCGGTCCAGGATTTATGCATGTAGGGTCAAAAAAAAAAAAAGACCGGTCCAATCTGCAGGGGTTCAATAACCCGGTCCAGAGATTTTCCTTATAATATCTAAGTTCTGTCAGGATAATCGAATTATATGTCTGTTACAGATACCTGAACTGTACGCGCACGAGGACGTTCGCACGTCAGCATGGCCGTGTCGGCGACGTCGTCGTACGCATTTATTTAAGATGATTAATTGTAAGTGAACGAGCCATGACACGAATAATTAAAATAAAGAGCAAAAATAATTAATTTAATGTAGTATGAAAATTGTCAATTAAAACTACGAACCGGAAGTCGAGTAGTACGAATTAATTAATTCACAGGAAATAGTATGATAATTCAATTAAAGTTACCAGCAGGAAGTAGTGTAATATTTGTTTTAATTTAACCGCAGGAAGTAGTCCAATATTTGATTTAATCACAGGAAATTGTTAAGTATTTCGTTTAATTTATTCGCCGGATGTAGTTCCATATTTCCAGTAATTTGTTCGCCGGATATAACCTAATATTTAAATTAATTCAGTCGCCGGATGTAGTCTGATTTTCGATTCTATTTAAAAGCCGGATGTAGCCTAATATTACTTTTAATAAATTCACCGGAAGCCTGCTAATATTTGATTTATTTAATTCGAATTATTGCAGCGGAAGTCAAAGGATAATTTCATTTAATCCAGCCACCGGAAGTCTACCGATATTTCTATTAAATTAACTCGCAGGAAGACTGCCCCACCACTCGGTTCGCTGTGGTGCTGGTATAAAAGCTTTCGTCCGACTGTGGTGTGGCAGTGGTATTCGCCTCCGATCCGTTCCGCCGAACGGACGTCTCCGCTCTCTACTGCTCTCGCTGCGACCCCCGCAGCGCCCACTCGTGGTTTCTCCGGGAAACCAATCTTGTAACGTCTTGTTTTGTCTTTATGAAGACAAAGCAAGACTATCAAGTTTCTTACGACACAGCTTTGTGTCTCAACTTGAAAATCCACGCAGTGGTCGCTTTGGTGGATACCTAACGGTGCCAACGAAACCAAAGCGGAGTGTCGCCCCGGGACACTCTCCTTGCTCCTTCTGAGCAAGGAAGTCAACCGGACGGGGCTTGAACCACCGGCCTTGGAGGGACTCCTAGTCGACACAAGCCATCACCCTCCTTACCTTACCCATCCCTTCTCCTATTCCCTAGGTACTGTTTGGGCGTCAAGGGCTCCGGCTCGAGGCTACCCTCTGTACCTAGGGCAGCTAGGAACCCCTCCACCCAATAAGATTGGTGAAGGGGAGGACAAGCTTAGGGCACACCGCAGGCACACCCTCCCCGCCTATACCCGGCGGGGAGGTCAAACTAACAACTCACCTCCGGGCACTCCAACCCGGGGCGTACGTAGTGCAATTAGTGCAGTTAGCGCGATCGCCGCATAGTTTCTTGCAGCTTCTTCTGTGCGGAACGCGACGCGAGGAAGCTGTGTAATACTCGCGTAGATAAGTAGTTATTCGGTCGATTGTCATGGCCGACCAACGTAATGTCGATCCGGCCGCCCCGGCTGATCCTCTTACCGAAATTTTAAAGATGTTAGTGTCGGACAGTGCGCTGTTGGCACGACTTCTAAAGGCTCCGGAAATCTCTGATTTCCTTTCAAAAAGCAGGCCTGCCGAGGCCGCGAAAGAGGCGACCGACCCCCGGTCCGCCCCATCTCCGTCGGAGTCCGCGGGCTCCACGGATGATTATGAAAGTATGGACACCGAGGAGCAAACGGATTCTGACTCCAGCTCCACGGCCGACTCTGACGAGGACTCTTCCTCAACGGTTGTCGGAACGGACCAAGAGTCCGAGTCCGCTCACTCGTCTGCGGACGATGAATCGCCCTTTGAGGTAGTCGGAGGCAAGCGCAAGCGCGGCCGTAAACCCTCCGCCACGCCAGCCTCTCCGAAGGCAAAGCGTGTACCAATCGCGCGCGAGGTCCACTCCGCACCCCCCTCGGTCGCTCAGGTATCGTCGAACTCCCCCCGCGAGTCCCCCCCCACCCCCGCTACTCAGGGTCCGCCCGCTAAAGGGCCCACCCCCCCGCCTCTCTTCATCCAGGACAAAGATAAGTGGCTTGAGGTCACCAAACGTTGCGCCGTGTCTGGCGTCAACTACCTATCTGCCCGTACAACAGCTCAGGGCATTAAAGTGTCGGTTCAGTCCGCCTCGGACCACCGCAAATTCACCTCACTACTGAAGGGTATGCGTATAGGTTTCCACACCTACGCACTCCCGGAGGAGCGTCAGTTGCGGGTCATCCTGCGGGGTGTCCCGAAAGAGCTTCCTAGCTCAGAAATTCTTTCCGACCTCAAGGCTCAGGGGTACCCAGCGCTGGAGGTCCACCGAATGCACCGCGGCCGTAGCGGAGCCCCATTCGACATGGTTTTGGTCATCCTACCCAAAGATGATCAAGGTAAGGCAATCTTCAAATTATCAAAGCTCTGCCAGCTGTCCGGCATCCAAGTCGAGACGCCGCACAAGCGCGGCCCACCGGGACAGTGCCACCGCTGCCAGCTCTACGGCCATGCCGCACGAAACTGTTTCGCCACTCCCAGGTGCGTAAAGTGTCTGGGCAGTCACGGCACCGTTGACTGCCCGCGGCCCAAAGACCGCAGTCTCTGCACAGAGCCGCCCAGTTGCGTACTCTGTGGGGAGACCGGGCATCCCGCGAACTACCGCGGTTGCCCAAAGGCGCCTCGTACAAAGGTGACCAAAAAGCGCGCGGGGACGCAACAGCATACCACCAATAAGGATGCTGCCGCCCCCCCGCGCGCGCCGCTGACGCCCAACCAGGCTTCAGCGGTTACTAACTCTTCATCTGTTGTAGCTAGCAACCCCCCCCTCACTTACGCCAGTTACGCGGCTGCCAGTAAGTCCGCGCCAACACAGGCAACCAAATCTACAGCCCCTCCCCCCAATAGCACTAAGAAAACAACCACCAACAACACTTCTCAAAGGCTGCCGCCACCTCCGCCTGTGAGGCTGGCCACGCGCCCGAGTAGTGCTGCGGTGGAACCTCTTTCACAGGAGTCTTCTTCGTCAATAATGGACGACTGCAATCTAGTTTCTAGATTCGTGGCGGCCATTGACTTCAACAAGGTTAGCCGCATCGCGCGCCTCATCCGACAAGCCGCAGGAAATCCACAGGCATTGGTCCAGGTCGCTCTCCAATGTCACGATCTGGGTATGTCACTCGTAAACTTCAACATCAGTCCCTAAGTATGGCAGCACACCAAATCTCAGGCAGAGTCAAACCCCGCTCCCTAAAGCTAGGTTATTTCAATGCCAATGGGCTCTCGAAACAACACGACGAAATTCACACGTTTCTTTGCGACCATCAGCTAGACGTCCTTCTAGTGCAAGAAACGTTCTTGAAACCCGGGACTAAGGACCCGAAGATTGCAAACTACAACATAGTTCGCAATGATAGGACTTCATCCGCCCTAGGTGGCACACTTATTTATTACAAACGTTCATTATACTGTACGCCTATGGATCCGCCGTCTGGTCTGCAGCACATCGAGGTCTCCGTCTGTAGGTTGGGTATGACCGGTCACCAACCTGTAGTTTTGGTTTCTGCCTATTTAGGGCCACCAAACTCAGGTCCACGTGAACGGGTCCTTTGTTCCAGCGACATCCAGCTCCTTCTCAACCTAGGTGGCGCAGTCATTATCGCGGGCGATCTTAACGCCAAAAGCCCCGCGTGGTGTAGTCTCAGTACTAACCCGCGAGGTCAACTCTTAGAGTCCCTCTCTGATACTCTACTCTTTGATATCGTAGCTCCCATGCTACCGACTCATTTCCCCGGCAACGTCGCACATCGTCCAGACGTCTTAGATATAGCTCTTCTAAAGAACATAAACCTAGGTTTGTGTTCCATCGAAGTACATCATGAGTTAGCGTCGGATCACAGACCTGTGATCATCGAGCTAGGTTCCAGATTAGGGCAGGGGGACCTGGGCCCCACCATGAAATCGAAAACAGACTGGGAGAGATTGGGCGAAAGTCTAAAGTCTACTTCCTCTCCGTTCCTCGATCGCATTCCAGACATGATAGCCTCCCCCCAGGATACAGTAGATGCAATCGACTCCCTCACAGAGCACGTACGACAAGTCGTTCGCGGCTGTACGCGGCAAGTGCCAGCGTCGGATCACCTACGCTGGAAGTTGCCTGCGGATGCTCGTGCTCTGCTGACCGAGAAGAACGCAGCAGTTAGGGCCTATGACTCTTATCCCACCGAGCTGAACCGTATGCGTTTGCGATCCTTACAGCGTGCTGTAAGGAACCGCATAGCGCAACTGCGTCACGAACGGTGGGATAACCTCGTAGGCGGCTTAGAGCCAACTCATAAAGCCTTCTGGCAGCTTTGCCGTAAACTAAAGCAAGATACAGTCGCTACGGTGCCTCCGCTCGAGCGACCTAATCTCCCCCCCGCTTTCGACGACGACGAGAAATCAGAATGTTTAGCCGACAGTTTAGAGCTTCAATGCTCGCCCAGCACTCTACCGGTTGACCAGGAACATCTATCCCTAGTTGTTGCCGAAGTCCAACGTAGAGTTATTTCCTTTTCTAATTCTAATTCTAATACTTCCGACGCGCTCCCACGCGTCACTTTCGACGAGGTTCAAACAATAATAAGGGGTCTTCACTCCCGCAAAGCACCGGGCATCGACGGCATCACGAACAAGGTTCTCAAACTCTTCCCCCCTCATCTCATTTCTCTTCTTACAGCGATTTTCAACGCAGCTCTGTCGAATGACTCCTTTCCGCAGTCATGGAAGGAGGCCATCGTCATAGGTATCCCTAAACCAGGGAAACCCAAAAATCAGCCTTCCAGTTATCGTCCCATTAGTCTTTTAAATTCCATAGGTAAGGTGTACGAGCGCATCATCTATACTCGCCTTCGAGACTTCGCCGAGGCGAACAAGCTCATTCCCGATGAACAGTTCGGTTTCCGCGCCAAACACTCCTGCGTGCAACAGGTTCATCGCATCACAGAACACATTTTAGATCGTTTCAGCCGTCGCCGACCCCACACAACCGGAGCCCTATTTTTCGACGTCGCAAAAGCGTTCGATAAAGTCTGGCACGAAGGCTTGTTGTACAAGCTCTACCAACTAAACGTGCCAGATCGTCTCGTGCTCATCATACGAGACTTTCTGTCGAATCGCGTTTTCCGTTACAGGATAGAAGGATCTCTCTCCACCCCTCACCCAATTCGAGCCGGAGTCCCCCAGGGCTCTGTCCTCTCGCCCATATTGTTTACGCTGTTCACCAGCGACCTCCCCACTTTTAGGCCTTCACCTCTTCAAACTCACGTCGCTCTGTTCGCGGACGATACAGCCGTATACTGTTCGTCGCGGCAGGATGATACCATCTTTAAGACCCTCCAATACGCAGCCGACGTGCTCGGCGAGTGGTTCAAAAAATGGCGTATTGAGGTAAATCCTGACAAGAGTGCACGGTCCTTTTTCGCAAGAAAGGCGCATCACCCGCGCAGTCTATTTCCATGTCAGGCACACCAATTCCTTGGGAACGTAAGGTCCGCTATTTAGGTGTTATGCTAGATAGCGGCCTCACGTTCGCTAGTCATATCAAAATGGTTCGTGATCGCGCTGCGTTTGCGTTAGGTAGACTGCATTGTCTCCTACACAATCGCAGTAAATTGTCTCTCAGAAATAAGCTGAGAATCTACATTACTTGCATTCGTCCAATAATGACTTACGCTAGTGTTGTGTACGCACACGCTGCGAAGTGTCACATCCATAGGCTACAGGTCATTCAAAATCGCTTCATGCGAAACGCCACTGGTGCGCCTTGGTTCCTCAGGAATGAAAATCTACACATTGACTTGGGTATTCCCACTATTAGGCAGTATCTCAAGCAAGTTTCCATCCGTTATTTTGACTCTGCTCCGATCCACCCCAACCCCCTTGTGGTTAAGGCGTCTGTATATAGCCCCCCCGTAGCCCCCTCTGTTAGGAAAAGACGCCCTCGATCAGTCCTTGACGACCGAGACGACCCTATCACAGTCGCCATGAAACAGGCCGAACAACTCGCGACAAATAACACTACAAGACCCCCGCGGTACCGTCCTCGCCGGCGAGGACGCTCGTCGGTTCCCTCTAGAGTTAGAGTCAGTCCCTTTTCGCGTAACCGGTACGTGCCGGGCCGATTCAGTCCCCAAACTTATGTTCGTTTGCCCTCTCCCAGCAACGCCCTGAGCCGAGGTCGTAGCCCCGCTAGGGGGCGCCCTCAGGCTGTTGCTTAAAGATTTTAGGGTGTGAGTCTTCTGCTCCCCACAAGCCCGGTGACTCTGTTCAAAACCAAAACGTGCACACGTAGGTTGACAGAACCGACCGACCGACAAAAAAAAAAAAAAAAAATGGTGTGGCAGTCTTGGCTCTGGCATGGCTCGATGCACATGGTGTACGTGGCTAGCTTATCTAAGACGCTCTGGATAATTAATTTGATGTTCAATTAATTATTATTCATTAATTATCAAATTGCTGTGCGATTTATAATTAATTTCCTAAATTCATCAATTCTAATAAATGGTCTTGGGGCCTTATTACGATTGATGTTTTAGGGATTACCTATTTTCTAATCATTTCCTGTAAATAATCATAACTATAATTATTAAATTGGTTATAAAATTCGCTACCTAAGATATTTCATTTACAATGTCTCCCCCTCTCCCTACATACCTTTTCATTTAATTTTGAGAAAAAAAAATGAAAGATTTTCTTGGGATGGGAAAATATTTATTAATAATATCTTAAAGAGTTACATTATTTTCTAAACACCATTTTTTAATACACAAAACATTTTTCAATGCACAATATTTTTTGTGATTATAACAATTGTATGCGAACATATCTTTACAGTAAAGTTTATTCAAAGTTTCTAGATAAGGTATACCTTTATCACTTATATCCAACACATTTTCATGGTCACATAACTCACGCACCCATTTAACTTTTTCTTCTCCTTTCACTAAGATTTTGCGTTCCCTGAAGTAAGGTTTAATGAGTCTTTTAAATTCCTTATAGTCAATGTATCCTTCGCTCCATCGGTAGCCCCTGTTTCTTTCTAACCACCAAACATGCTTCCTTTCTTCGAGCGTTAGTGTTGAGAATGGATATGGAGGTTTAATTAAAAATGTTTGAGTGTGTTCTGTTGTGCCTATTACTAGTTCCTTTACTATAAATTCATTATTCCAATCTTTAAAGCCTTGCAAATCCACAATGACCGTATTGTTATTCATGATAGTTTCCTTACAATATTACTTAAAGGCTTGTATTCAAAAATGCAATCGTTCAGTATCAAACAATAGGCAGCAGTTTGATCGGGTATCTCTGTTTCTGATTCTATTTCGACACGTATGTCCACTACTGATCCCTTCAAGCCTTCGTGTTGTCGAGAACAGACAACAACGAACATTGGAGCAATAATCTTTAAACTCTCTTAAACCCATCAACGGTTCAGCTCGGCGTCCGTAATAAAACTGTTGAAATCTTGCATATTGTTCGTATATTAATGAATATTTGTTTTCAGAGAAACTAATATTAAGGTTTTCATATGGATAGTAGGTTGAATTCAGGAAAACCCTTACGTCACGTATGGCAAAAATGATCGAATTCTGCCATTGACGTAGTAGCATTATGTTTACGATTCGTTTGTAAAGCAATCACAACCATTCGAGGTTTTTCAATCTGCGATGAAGTTTTAATTGACCAAGTATGTTTCCGGGTTTTAGGCAATAATGGGTATTCGTGCAAATCCCAATTACGAAATGCGACTGTTATAGCTCGGTCTCTTTCTAAATGTTTTAACAAATTAATTCTTTCGCGGTCTGATACTTTGACATGCGGAACTCGCCATACAATTTTATTTATTATTATGTCTTGAACAACTTCGCCTGCATTTAACTTCAAAGCATTCAGATTTGTGTTACTTCTTTGATTGATACAGATTTGTCTAAAAGAACTAATTCATGTTTACAATTCATAATATTTTTTTGATAATCTTCTGCGAAACCTAATACTTTATTAAGTGGAATAGAGACTAAAAATACACCATTAATAGTATTGGATATACCAGAAGGGGACCAACCCCAAACATTTGCACATTTAGACTCGTCATCATTTAAAGATAGATAAGATTTTATTGTGGTTGTAATACCTGTATTTTTGATTCTATCTATTTCAATACCGTTTATTTCATAACGAATGTCTTGGAATAAAAATAAGGCGGAATTGTTAACAAAAAGCGCATTTGTTACTCTTTCCTTTTCTTTTGTGGTACTGTTGTGTTTGTACACATCAGCTCTGCCCTTGATATACAAACTGCTGAGCGCAGGTAACACGTACAAATCTTGCTGATTAATCGGAATCCTTATTTCATCATTCTTGTTGAAACTTGTCACGTATGGTTTGTATGAATAAAATTCAAAACTTTCAATGCTGTTGTCATGTGACGGAGATTGTGCGATATTTAAAACATTCATTTTATCAAACCAAGTATCTTCAAAAATGCCTTATTTTTTTTGGTCAGCTTCTTTTTAGTGACATATGGTGCTCTTCTCTGCGATGTTCTCTTCGAACTGATTTGATTTCGAGAGGCGTCTGAGTTTTTATTAAAATTTAACATTTTTTCTTAAAGTGTAAATACAGCTGTACCTCTTCACCACGTAAGTTAATTAGTTTATTTTCTCCGTCTAACAATCTTATATTGATTGCACTTATTGAGCTTTGATTGATAGGAAAGTAGATTAAGTTTTTAGGTATTTCTATTATTCGATAACCAGGTGGTACGTTCGGCACAAATTCATAAATTATATGACTAGCTTCTCCGTTCACAAATGATCCGCTCACAACATCACATTCGATGCGTACTATGGTTGTTGGTAAACGTTTCAAGACCAAAACCCAAAATCAGGTAAGATTTTGGGTTTTGGTTTTGAATCTGTTTTATCTAAATAAACATCTTCCGAACAAAATATACCTGTTTTCAAAGTATTGTTATTGGCAGTTAATTTTAATGTAGCATTTTTTATGTTGCTCTGAAGATAATCACAAATATCTTGTAATTCATACGATCCTTCGGGTATTTTTATAACTCCGTCATTTCCATAATAAAATGTATTATTTCTTTCATCTATATTGGGAATGTAGAAAAATACAGAAGGCCGCACTCATACTCCCCACTTAATTCTAGTGTAGGAGAGTAGTTTGTAATTGAAGAAGAGTCTCTTCCAGTTATCGACACAGTGAAAGACATGTTTATACTGATAGAGATACTTTATTTTGTCCCTTATTTAAATGCTTTTTCCAAAAGTTCTTTAAAAAATGTAAACAGAGATGACCACAATTTATAGTGCCAAACTTTTGATATCATACAAAATTATAACAAATTGATATATTTCTTAAATAATTTCTTAATTCTAATGGAGGTTTTATGTCGCCAAATCTATCAAAGTATTCACAATAATTATTTTGTTTGACGTAGGCTACCCAGTGTGTTCCAGGATTATCAGAGCTATCCAAATTTAGTGTTGCGCATTCTATTTTTCTCGGTTTCAATGGAAGTGTATTTCTCATAAATACTCCTCGGAAATATGGAATATCAGCAGCATGCTCTAATATATCTAAATCAGTCAGTTCACGTCTAGGCAGCCGTTGAACTAGTTTTTGAAGGGTTCAAATATAAACCTGCACCCTCTTCATGAGGTTTAATATATAATCCTTTGCCAAGAGCCACCGCTTCCATCATTCTGTTATGACGTTCAGACTCTTGGAGATTTTTTGAGCAGATTTAGAGTCATTCACTGCTTTTGCTATACCGGCTGCCCCACCTGCCAAAGAGCCCAACGCCGATAACGCAAAGATCGGAATGAAAGGTAACAGTCCTCCACATTTTGGTAGAGGAATACAGCGCGGCAACCGAGTTCCTTTTTTATTTTTAAATATTTTTTTAGCTGCGGCGTATACGTATTTAATAGCTGTGTTACTGCCTGTAGATTTTAACTTTTTCAGTTGGGGTTTAATTTTTTTTACAGCTGCCATAAATGAACGGGCACCCGCACCAGCCTTGAGTTTAGCTTTCATAGCATTTTTGACTATCCAAGATGCCACCTTTTCACCCTTCTTAGCATCATTAGTGTTTAATCTTTTCTTAGCCATATTCAAAAGCTGTATATCAGCCCTTCGTCGAACGTTTGAATCGTTGTTGTTATAAGCGATATCGTGATTCATACAAGCCGTGTCCAACTTATTTATACCTCTATCACCCCTTTTTAAACGTTTCTGTAACTTTGTTCTAGGACCACAGAATTGATATCCAGGTAAATGTAGCTCGAACGGTAAATGGTTTATTACGCTGTCTATAATACCACTTCCCTCCCTCATTGATATGCTTAGAATGAATAGGTTTGTATTAAACGTATATTTATATTACAAAGCTATCTCTTTTTTGTCTATCCAACTATTCTCTTCGTTGCTGAGGCCTAACCATTTTACAAAATATTTATTTCCTTTTCTTTTAATAATCTTCTCGATGAGGTAAATATCCCGATACTTAGTTTTTTGCAATTCGTACTCATAAAAAGTCCCTAATATAACCTGCTTATGCTTATCTTCTAAATGATACGTTGGTGGATTTGTATCATTTACCTTTATTACTGTAAATATTTCCGTTGACCAGTTGGGAGTATAACCTTTGTAAAAGTCTCCTTTATATTTGCTAATACGTACATGATCATTAACTTGAAACTTTGGTTTTATGTGTTTTCGATTTCTATACGCTTTGCTTATATTACACATTACATTTTTTTAATTTGTCTTATTAACATTATTAGGCTCAAATTTTGTTATGCGATGAATAGTGTTGTTGTAGTTTTCTACGACAGTATTTAAAACTTCACCCACCCATCGATAGCAACCGTATAAACTGAAAAGTTTAAACATGTGTGATTTTAGCGTGCGTATGACTCGCTCTACAATAGAAGCTTTTTTTACGGAGTAGGTAGAATAATGCTTTACATTATATTTTTTAACAATATACCGAAAACATCATTACAAAACTCTTTGCCCAGATCTGTCTGCAAATGTTTAGGTTTTCTGGATGATTTTTGAAATATCTGCTGCATAGCGTTGACTACACAACTTTTTTCTTTCGATTTTATGGGACTTGTCCATACATACTTTGACAAAGCATCTATCACTACTAATATGTACTTGTGTCCTTTATTAAGTTGCGAATATTTTTGTAAATCTATAAGGTCGGCTTGCCATAGTTCATCAATTCCCTTTATAACTGTGCATCGACGTGGGAAATTTCTTCTGGCTGATTTGTGAAGTTCGTCAATTATGTCCTTTTTGCTCATTTTTGTTTATTTTTGCATGAATTAGTTTGTCTATTTCCAACTTTGAGTAAAATGACTTATTCAAATGGTCTGTTGTAAAGGTTTCCAAATTCTTCAAATGGAATTTTACTTCTAGCTTATTTTTATCAATCTCATTTCTTAACTCTTGAACTGTTTTGTCTAAATAAGCTTTGTTTACTGCTTCGTCATCTTCGATTGGATATAATAACTCTTGTAATTTAGACGATTTTAGATCGTAGTGTACTGTATCTAATTTCACCAATGTTTCAATAACGTTTCCAATGTATTCTGTCAATCGTAAACGCTTATGAACGTGATGACCAAACTTGTCTATGTTCATTGCTGTCTTGATGGGTCGACTCCTAAAAGAATACTACTCAATTTTCCTGGTTTCTTTTTTATAAGTTCTACATTTATGATACCAGCTTCATGCAGTTCCGAAATAATTGCAATAATTTCATTATTTACGCCGGTGTTACCTGCTTCCCAAGATGCAGGTAGTAGTAACTTTAATCGATCGACTAACTCGTTTGGGTCATCCCAGTAAACTAAATCAGTGTCTGATTTAACTGTCTTTAAAAGTGAAATTCCTTTACCTTGAGGAATACTTTCTACACTTGTAGTTGGATTTCGAGAGAATTTAAACAAAGGTTTAATTACGTTCGTATATTTAAATCCTTTGTTGCTGTTAATAGGTTTTGATGACTCACAGTTACGTCGATGAGCATTGGTTTCTATTAGAAGTAACTTGTAATTTTGTAAATCATCATCTGTTACTAGATCCAAATTTGGTTTCTTTTTGAATAAAAGTTCTTTCAAGCCAGCAGTTTTTTTGACAGTAAGTAATTCTATTTTAAGAATACCACCATGACCATAAACACGAGTTTTGCCTAATAACAATTCACCCCGTTCATTTTTGACTCCAAATGGAACATCTTTTATTACTTCAGACGATGTAGACCATGACAGTGATTGATTTTTAACACTTGGCGATGATTGGAGAGATGAGAGGGAGTTTGCCGCAAGGCACAGCTAGGGCAACACCGTTTTACGATTACTCCCCGATTTAATTTCATAAGTTGTGAAAAATCCGCGTATATTCAGAAAAATCTTGTGTCATTTTAAAGCTAGTGACTTGAGGATTTCAGTGGTGCAATTTATTTTTCAATTGAGCTCCTCGTTTGTGCACAGTGTCAAATAATAACAACAACCGTTTCTACATTTTAAAACTCCAAGCGTGATAATAAGCGTCACCTACGCGCGACGCTTGCCCGCTGCTGCCGTACGTACCTACCCGAGGGCGACCGAAACATCACGGAGGTTGCCGACTGCTACAGACACGCACGGCTCCGCGCTCGCCCGGCCGCCGCGGCCCCGCGCTTCTACGACTTTACTACCGAATTAGTTTAGTCCAACGGTTTGTTAATCCGCTTTACACTAAAGTGCTCAATTAGTGTACAAAATGATTAAATGCATGGCTTGCAATACGGACACCCGGCCAGATGAATTGCTTAAATGCGTTGCTTGCAAAGACGGATACCACTACAAATGCTACAGCTTGACTTCCGCCTTTTATAAAGAGAATTCGCCACGCCTAAAAAAGACCTGGAAGTGTGAAGCCTGCTCGCATATTACACACTGAAAAGGAGATAACACTCCGATACGCGGGGGTTTTATACATTCACCGGCCGAAGGATCTAACACGTCATGTCAGGCGCCTACTGCTACAACATCTGGCGAAGCGCAAGACTTAGCAACACTGTTGGCGGAATTGCGTCAAATAAGGCAAGAACTGAGCGAAGTAAAACAACAGAACTCAGAAATAAAATCACAGATGACTTCTATTTCTGATCACCTTACTGAGACACTTAACGAACAGTCAAAATTACTGCAAAACGCGCAACTTGAAATTGGAAACCTAAAATTGACCATTGGTAATCTCCAGCAGCGGATAGCTATTAAGGAACAAGATACTTTGAAAAATGATATCGAAATAGCAGGACTAACCGAAAGGGATAACGAAAACCTCCAGCAAATCGTCAGAGCTATCTCACAAAAAGTGGGTGTCGAACTCTGTGAGTCTGACATCGATGATGTTATGAAGGTAGGCTCAAGAAATAGCCCCACGAAGAACAATTCCGACATAAAAATGCCACGTCCTATAGTAATAAAGCTGGTGAGGAAACGCAAACCAGACGAATTAATCAAGGCAGCGAAAGCCAAGCGAAACATTACATCCGAGGGTGTCCTGGATGGCCAGCCATCACGATTCTTTTTTAACGAAAGGCTTACGAAGGACAACCGCATTTTATTTCGCGAAGCTAGGACTCAATGCAGCGTGTATGGATTTCGCTACTGTTGGATACGGAATGGAGGTATCTTCATCAGGAAATCAGACGGAAAGCCTGCCACTAGAATTTTCACAATATCAGACCTGGATGAAAAGGTGGGACCTCCAAAGCAACAGGAAACCAACTCATAGTTCTTACCTGATTTATACAGTAGCAGCGTTGTCAAACTCTAGTTTCCTAATCTTTTTATAAATTTGTATACTTACACACACAAATTGTCCTTATACCTACCGATAGCATACACAACACGCACACATAAACTACACACACCACACAAACACACATTATACACACTAGACACACACAACAAATTGTACTACTGTCTAAAAGGGCAGTCTACCAGAGAACTTGATACATTTCTACTTATTACTATTAAATTTAGAAAAATCTCCCTATGAGTAGTTTTTCACGTGATCTTGACGATACTCTAGCTATAGACTGTCATTTGCTCCAGAATATTGATGGTTGCACGAGTTTTCTGTCACAAACCCACAACTTCAAATTGCTTAACTTTAAGATACGAAGCCTGCAACAAAACTTTAGCGTCTGGAAGTCTGCATAGGAACTGATCTATTTGTACTGGGTATATACCGTTCACCGTCTTTTGTAAATACGAATGGCTTTCTAGATTCATTGGATAAAACCTTAAACAGCGCCAAGGGAAAGCGCAACAATTCTTACTGGAGACCTAAATTTAGATCTGTGCTCAGTTCCCCTTAGCGACCAATGCGATCAGTATATGTCTTTGCTCGCTCAGCATCAGCTACTCCCTGCCATTACTATTCCTACAAGAAGGAGCGCCTGCCTTGACCACATCTTTGTAAAAAATATCAAGCAAACCTTTGGGTTAGTATGTGTCTCTGATATAACTGATCACTACATTTGTATTTTAGCAACCAAAACCAGTCAAGAGCGCAAAACTCACCATCGCTCGCGGATTAAAATCGACTACAATGCTGTGGTGGATCACCTTCAACTTGCGGACTGGACGGATGTTCTGGTTAGTCAGAGCGCCAATAACGCTACCCACATTTTTAACAAGATCATCCACAACGCCATAGAAAATAACTCAAAGACAGTCAGAATCAGCCGTTTCAAATTTTGTCTTAAGCTTTGGATAACGCCTGGCCTCATCAGATGCCAAAAAGATAGGGATCGTCTCCATTTACAGGCTGAACAAAACCCATCCAACGTAATTTTACAGGTCACGTACAAACGTTATAGAAACTTTCTAATAAATCTCCTGCGTAAACTGAAAATAGATTATGAAAACCAGCTGCTATCGGCAAACAGCAACAACCCAAAAAAACTTTGGAAGAGCATTAAAGACATCTGTCACTTAAACAAACCGCACAGCCAGGTTTCAGAACTCTGTAATATAAAAGCTGACACAATCTCATCTTTGAATCACTGTAACGAGTACTTTGCCACAATTGGAAAAAACCTTGCTAACAAAACCCTGGAACAACTTTCTGCAACACAAGATTCTCTTGCAGCAGCTCTTAGACCTCAACATTAAACTCTCCATTCTTTCTTTTTAAAACCTACGAACGAAAACGAAATTAATAACCTCATCAATAACTTAAAACCAGACAGCTCTCCAGGGATCGACCTCCAGGGAACTGTAACCCAATTTTAATAAAACTTATCAGTGAATTTATTTTGAGCCCGCTAGCTCACATTTTTAATTTGAGCTTGGCATCCGGTACTTTTCCTGAGAGTTGGAAAACGGCTGTTATCACACCGAACCACAAAAGTGGTGATAAATGCGCTCCCTCAAACTATCGCCCTATCTCACCACTCCCCATTTTTTCGAAACTGCTTGAAAAAGTCGTCAACAATAGATTGACTTCATATCTTGAAGCAAATAGTCTCATTCCTGCAAGACAGTTTTAATTAAGGCAAAGTAAATCCACGGAGGATGCAGTCTTGACGGTACGTGATATAGTCACGGACATCTTGGACAGTAACAAAAATTGTCTGGGTGTTTTTATCGATCTAGCTAAGGCGTTCGACATAGTGTCTATCCAAATACTCCTGAAAAAATTAGAATACTGTGGAATCAGGGGCGTAGCTCAGGGTTGGTTCCAAACATATCTGACAGATCGAAGACAATGTACCCGGATAGGCCGTGACTGCAGCGACTGGTTGCAGGTGGAATTCGGCGTACCACAAGGGAGTATATTGGGTCCGACACTTTTCATTATTTATATTAGTGACATCTTGCAGCTGCAAATAAGTGGTGCAGAGATAGTATGTTATGCAGACGACACTTTGATACTCTTCCGGGATCCTTCTTGGGAAATAGTCTACAAAAAAGCCGAAGAAGGTTTGGCTATCGTTGCTGATTGGCTCAAACTAAATCTACTGACAGTTAATGCTGATAAAACTAAATATATAGCTTTTCATAAGACTCGTGCCTCTAAACCACCAGATTCGCTATCTTTTAAAATGCATGGTTGCAAACAGCGTCTTAAAAATTCCACCACATGCTCGTGTCCCCTCATTAAAAGGACAGCCTCAATCAAATACTTGGGCGTTACATTGGATGAAAATCTGTCCTTCAGAAACCACATTACTACAACATCAAACAGACTTAAGAAAATGATATATATTTTTAAAGCTCTCAGACATTCAGCCTCAAAGGACACCCTTATTTTGGTGTAAAAAGCAATCTGCCAGTCCATTATTATGTACTGTATCAAAATGTGGGGGGGCGCTGCCAAGACTGTAATGATAGAGCTGGAGCGCGCCCAGCGCTCTGTTCTTTAAGTCTTGCTATGCAGACCCTTTCGATTCAGTACCAACTTGTTATTCCAGGAATGTAACGTTCTTAGAGTCCGTCAACTTAACGTTTTGAGAGCTGTGATGTGCGTTCACAACATGACCCAGAAATCACCCGGCTACGACAAATTGCTGAAGCAACGTAAGTATAGGGTCCCGGTCCTGAGAGTACGGACTACCTTTGCAAAACGACATCCAACTTTTCTTTTCACACGCTCATACAACAAAGCATGCCGTATGGTTGATATTAAATCAGTTCCTCTACGTGAGGCTAAGCGGATTGTCGAAATGTGGTTGATGAAGTTAGACTATACAGAGACAGAGCAATTTTTATGCTAACGATTCACTCCCTGTTACAACACGTGCACACACACATCCACACAGAAACACTCACATGCACACACCCATTCACTCAGAAACAATCACACGCGCACACGTTCACACACATGAAGACACACGCACACATACCCATTCACAAACACAGACATAGAAGTAGGAAGGAAGTATTAATTTAATCCTAAGTTTGTATTACTTTTTTTTTTTTACTTTAACGTTTATCCCTAAGTATTTTCGGGGGTGACACTTGGGTGTCACCTCGCTTAAGGACACGGCTGATGTGTGATGCAGATGGGGAGTAAGGTATATAGCCGGCCTAACTCACCAAGTAGATTATTGTTACTTCTGACTCCTTAGTTTACTATCATAACTGGGTTGCCCTCGGGTATCAAATAAAACGGCAGAAGTCCAATCACCAATTTGTATTGTCCACACACTTGTTACACAGGCACAGTGCCTCACCGTACACACAAGTTCAAGGGTGAATGACGTAACGACACACTACTTTTGGGACACTAGTAGCTGCACACGCGACTGGACAAAGACTGGTGAAATTCCCTCGCATAACCCGTTGGGTTTGCGGCTATTGCGAATTAAATGCGCTGACACGACAAAAGTCGCATAGTGTGTCACTACATCATTCCCCCCCTTATTTAAAAAAAAATTTACAAAAAAAATTTTTTACACACAATGTAAACATTGAAGAAGTTTGAGAAACACAGGATTCTCTAAATCAAAGTTTGCATTGTTCAACATACCAGTACACAACAGTTTGAGAATCACTGGATAATCAAAACAAGTCTCGTAACAATAACACACTGCCTGTAATCCGACTAAGCCTAATATGTAAACATTGCTCTGTTCAAATGAATTAATAACAAATAGTACATAATAATATCTGGTTACGAACATTGTAACATTTCTCATTGAAAACTAAATCTATTTTCAGACTGTAATTTTTTTAACAACTTTTGTGTAATTTAATTTAACATTGTAAAAAAATATATTTTGGAAATAGGTACATTGCCTTATATCCTTGTGTAAATAAAATGTTATCCATTGGTACATTATACATTGTAAACATAAATATTTTTTTATTTACCATACCTTATTTAACTAATTAACACATTTGCACTTTGACCTTTAGACGGTAATGTTGGCAGGTTTTCAACCTTAACTACAGGTACCGGAGTGGCTACCTTGATTTCCTTAATTAACCAGGACTTAAATCTCTTCTTGCACTGGTGGCGTAAACCGCAAAAAAATAAGATGAGTACGAGCACTAGTACTATCAGAAGAATGACTTCATAGAGCGCAAACTTCTCTTGCGTTGTTACGTTAGTTTGCTCTACCTGTACTTTATCTTTATTCTGTTGATTTCCCATAATAAAATTGGTATTTTCAACAAATGACAATACAATATTATAGACTGTCAAATCCATTAACTAACAAGTTGTAAATGATCACAATTTCTCTCATCTCACTACAAATTGCAATTGCGATGTTGCAATTTACCATTTGTCCTCAATAATATTTAACATCGATACATAAAATTAAAGTGTGTGGAAAAAATTGCTTACGCTAATAGAATCGTGCAGGTTTCCTGCTTACTCTACCACTACTCGTAACTTTCAGCTTAGGGTTGTCGACATCATTATTTTTCAGCGGAACAACAATCCTAACTTTTTTAGTTACTTTTTTTGGAATACTACTCGGCTCTTCAATTACATTACTAGTACCACAATTGTTTTCATTTTCCAGGACATAAGCTGGTTTCAATCTATCGATTGAGATACAAGCTGTCCGGTCTGGTAGTTGAATTTTAAAAACTTTATCTCTCCTGCTTATAACCTTATACCGACCATCATAAGAAAAAACTTTATCACAATTAGCCAAATCCTTATGCACAAAAAATTTACGGGAATCGTTATTTCCTTTATCCACTGGTTTAAAATTTTTAATTACGTCTTTAATTTTGGAAACATAGTTTTCATAATCACTTTCAATGTTTTTACCGTCGTAAAAATCTCCAGGCAAACGAATTGTGGTTCCATATACTAATTCTGCTGGACTTATGTTGTTGTCAACCCTAATTGCTGTTCTTAACCCTAAAAGAACTGTTGGTAACGCTTCGATCCAAGAGTTCATAGATAAACTTGCCATCAATGCCGTCTTTAAAGATCTGTGCCAACGTTCAACCCTGCCATTGCTCTGTGGGTGATATGCGGTTGTGCGAATCCTTTTTATTTCCATTAATAACATGAGATGCGAAAAAAGATTACTTTCGAATTGACGTCCCTGATCACTTGTAAGCTTTACAGGACACCCGAATCTAACTATCCAACCTTCGTATAATACTTTAGCAACGACAGAGGCAGTCATCTCCTTAATAGGGAAAGCTTCTGGCCATCGCGTAAATCGATCAATTATCGTAACACAATACCTATAACCTTCTTCAGATGTACTAAGAGGTCCTACAATATCAATATGTATGTGTTCAAAACGATCAGCAGATTCAAAACTACCTAGATCTGATACTGTGTGTCTCTGAATTTTTGCTCTTTGACATGAAACACAAGATTTTGTCCACTTACTAATATCTTTATTCATATTTTCCCAAAAATATCTTTGCTTTATTAAATTTTTAGTTGTTCTAATTCCTGGATGACTAAAGTTATGAACTATTTCGAAAGCCTTTTTACGAAACATTTCCGGTAGGTACGGTCTAGCTCTACTTGTTGATGTTTCACAAAGTACATAATAATCGGTACCAGGTAACATGATTTGCTTAAATTGCAACTTGCGGTCTAGTTCGCCTAACTGTTGCGCAAGTTGTTTGTTACAACTTTGCACCTGGGCTAATTCAGCAAAATCAATCGACGTGGGCATATCAATGACCTCTACTCGCGATAATGAGTCAGCTACAACATTGTTATTTCCACTGATGAAACGAATATCTGATGTAAATTCGCTAATAAACATGATCTGTCTAGCTCTTCTAGGTAACTCTTTTTCGCTTCCGATCTTACTAAATGCGAATGTAAGGGGCTTGTGGTCAGTATACACTACTAACTCGCGACCTTCAATCATATAACGAAAATGAACTATCGCCAAATAAATAGCTAAAAGTTCTCTATCGTAAGCTGGTGGCGCCAAAATAATGTATTAATAATAATTTAATTGAATAAATTTTCCCATCCATTGCCACTCCTATCAAAGCGTGCAGCCTAGCGCCATCTGTGCGCTCAACGGTGGAATCTGCGCGCCCGCAGGATAAAAAAAGGACAGTTGCATCTCCGCGCGCCGCCGCGACGTTTTGTACTCCGCCAATTTAATGCAAATTTGGTGTTTTTTTGTGTGAATTTCCACACGAGCAGTGCGTTCTTATAATTCTAAGATTGTGTCGCGTCCAGAAGACCAAAAACCGAGTGAATAGTGAATCGGGACTGTTGCCAGTAACGCACGGGCAGAGACCAGGATCAAACCGCAGAATAACCAAGTAAGTTGCACGCTATTCCCTTGCTCCAATCCCTGATTTATTCAATTGTAAACACCTATGATCACACTTATTCAAAGATAAAATCGGTCTTATTTGGCGCGACCATTTTAGTGGTCCTATTCGAACCGGACTGTTACTGGTCCTTAAAATCCATTTATTAGTGTATTTGCATCCATTGAGGATCAATCCAACCACCTCCTTATTAGCATACTTCTCATATAGGTCCTAATAAGTGATTTCATTTAATAACATTCACGTGGAGCGACATTGCGTCATCCATTTTTCTCAAACTAAATTTCCATTTACTGTTGCAATCATTACCCGTAACATTGTGTTTCGTACTTATTTAGTCAGATATTTTGTAAATCTATTCATATTAAATAATATTTTTACGTAATTATCTCGCTAACACCCATATTCTAACATACCCGTAACGTGCTCGTAGGAGTAGGTATCTACCCACATTCATTTAGAATTTCATTTCAGTCAGCTCATTCATTCGCATTGCGGTATTTATATCCGTATTTACTAAACCTTCTGCATATTTAATGCACATCAACCAATATGCCTAAAGAAAAAATTGACACTACTGTCAACAGCGACGCTCGATTAACGATATTATTAAGTAAGCGTAATGCCATTTTCGAAGTAATACAACGGATTTATGACTTATCTTCTAATATTCATTCGGAACCCGCGAGGAGGGAAAGTTTCCTTGACGAATCTGCTAACATTGACACATTACGTGACAGTTTTGATAAGATTTTAGACGAATATAATTCTCGCTTGTTGGAGGTCAACCCTTCAGCAAAACCCGACTATAATAGCTATGTGGCGTTCGAATCCTTGTTCAGTAGGATCAAGCGATTACGAACTGAGTGTGTGCAACAATCACTGCCTAGTACTTCCATCGATGCTAAAGATTTCTTAGCGCCGAATAAGGCTGTTGCCACACTACCGCCCATCGAGTTGATGACTTTCTCTGGCGATATTCGTTCATGGCCATTATTTTATGCCAGTTTTAAATCTACCGTGCATAATAATCCATCCCTCACAGATTCCGAAAAACTGTATTATTTACTAGGCAAGTTAACGGGAAAAGCCCAGACTGTCTGCTCTGGCATAACTCCGTGCGCCGAGAATTACCTATTAATTCTGCGCACTTTAATTGATAAATATGAAGACAAAAGAATGCTAGCTTCGGCTTATTTAAATCAAATATTCGATTTTAAAACTTTAAGTTCAGCCTCTGCTGCTAATTTTGATTTATTCACTGAGAATTTCACTAGTGCAGTATGCGCCTTAAAAAACTTAAAACTCGATAATCTGACTGATTTGATTCTACTTTATGTCGCCCTTAAAAGGTTAGATTCTGATACCGTTCGTGCTTTCGAGCTAAGTACTAGTTCGAAGATACCTAAGTTCGATGATTTAGTCGAATTAGTACATTAAGATTCGCGCTAAAGTCTTAGAACGAACTCAATCCACTCCCGGTTCATCGAATAGCCGTCAAAATAATAATATTAATAACCGGCGTTCTAATAACGCAAATGTCGCCGCCTCGTGTCCTAAGTACCAGGCGTACGTGAGTACTGTGGGTAGTAATAATACTTCTAAGTGCTTATGTACTAACATTGTGCATCAAAACTTATTTAAATGTCCTGAGTTCAATGGGATGACGCCTCAAAATCGTTTTAAATGCGTTAAAGATAAAAATGCGTGTGTGAATTGCCTAAGTATAAATCACCGAATTTCTAACTGCACTTCAAATAGTAATTGCCGTGTATGTAAACAGAAACATCACACGATGTTGCATTTTAAGCGCGAATCCCCGAGTCAAAGTGGTTCACTCGCATCAGCTGTTGGGTCATTGCCCCCTCCTACCGCTCAGCCCGTCGATGTGCAAGCATCGCGCCAGGACGTCGCGTTGTGTACCTATAGTGCGTGCGATCCTATTGCTAACTCGTTGTGTTTACCTACGCAGGCTGCAGCCGCACACAGTAATTGTTTACGATAAAAACGGTGATTCTCATATAATTCGCGCTTTGTTGGACTCTGGCTCCCAAAGTCATTTTATTACGAAGGAATGTTGCGATCTTTTAGGCATTCAACTTCATGACACCGCACGTACTACTGTCAAAGGCTTCGGTGGTACTGAGAAAATAATTGAATGTAATTCAATTAATTTTAAAATATATTCTCGCTTCAATTGCAATATTTGTTTTGATATTTCGTCACTCGTCGTTGACCAAGTCACCGATTTATTGCCAACCGCAACGGTAGACAGTTCTGTCTTGTCTCATCTAACAGGACTGCCGCTAGCGGACGAGAGTTTTGGAGTGCCTAATAAAATAGACGTTTTAATAGGCGCGTCCCTCTTTCCGCACTTGATTCTCCCCGATGTAGTTCGCGCCTCTAGTGACTCTTCGGTGCCCTCCGCCTTACATACGGTGCTGGGATATGTGGTAATGGGTACTGCACCCATAATACCAACAGGTCATACTCATCAGGTCCTGACATGTTGTCACGCTCAGGAACCTGACGCCATTGACTCAATTGTCAGGCGTTTTTGGGAGCTCGAGGAGCCTCCCACCAGTCATCCCGCTCAATATCCCGCTGATGTTGAGTGCGAAGAATTTTATAAATCTACTACTAGTCGCGATCCCGTTAGTGGCAGATACGTGGTCGGCCTGCCGTTCAATGATGATATATATACTTTGGGAGATTCTTATGAAACCGCTCGTAAACGATTCATGTGTCTCGAAAGAAAATTAGAGTCATCGCCTAGGTTGCGATCGGCGTACGATGACGTCATACGAGATTATTTAGACAAAGACTATATCGCTCCTGCGCCTCATTGCGAGTCTTCTGAGCCCTAACCTGTTTACGTCATGCCGCATCACGGAGTCGTGCGCGAAGACAAAACGTCCACGCGTCTTCGCATTGTAATGGATGCTAGCTGCAAAACTAACACCGGTCGATCACTGAATGATATTCTACATTCAGGACCGAATCTACAGGGTGATTTATTTAGTATCATTTTGAATTTTCGTCTATACGCTGTGGCTATGACCGCGGACTGCCGCCAGCAGTTTCTTGAAATTGTCGTGCGTGAGTCCGATCGTCGTTATCAGTGTTTTCTATATCGCTTTAACTCGCATGACCCGCTCGTGTTATACCAATTCAATCGCGTTTGTTTCGGCTTAGCGTCGAGTCCTTACCATGCATTGCGCACGGTAAGACAGCTCGTCGACGATGACGGAGAAAGATATCCACTTGCGAGATGCATTGTGTCTTCCTCACTATACATGTACGATCTAGCCTTTTCTCTCCCTAGCGAGTCTGAAGCGACCTCCGCGTCTCAGCAGCTAATTGACCTATTCAAGGGCGCGCAGTGGGATCTAGTTAAATGGAATAGCAATAGCCAGTCTGTGTTAGATAGTCTCCCCGCTTCTCACAAACTTCCTAATGACGTGGAGTTTGATAAATCAACGCAACACAAAATTTTGAAAATTTTGGGTTTACATTGGTCTATTGAAGACGACTCATTCTACTTTAAAATATCAGTACCCGACGATGGCACGTGCACTAAGCGCTCCATTATGTCGACTGTCGCCCGCTTATGGGACATAATGGGCTTCGTTGCTCCCGTAATCGTATATGCCAAGTTGTTAATAAAACAGCTCTGGTTACTTCACCTTGATTGGGACGATACACCTCCGGTAACCATCATTAAGATGTGGAAACGGTTCTGTGCCGAACTACCTATTCTCAACGACTTTCGTATACCACGTCACGTGGGTGCGCTTGAGGGCAGTGTCCTCACCCTTCTGGGTTTCTCAGATGCCAGTGAGAACGCGTACGGTGCTGTAGTGTACCTGCACGTGACCACTGCATCTGGCAATACCGTCCAGCTAGTATGCGCGAAAACTAAAGTCGCCCCGACCAAACCTCTAACGATAGCCCGGCTCGAATTATGCGGAGTCGTCCTCCTGGCAAAGCTGCTTCGGACAGTACTCGATAATTATTCACATCGTTTTCCAATCAAGACATTCACTTTCATTGACTCTAAAGTCGCTTTATATTGGATAAAATATTCGCCACATAGATGGCAAACATTTGTCGCAAACCGTGTCGTTCAGATTACTGACAATATTTCGGCAGACAACTTCTTTCATGTCGCAGGTGTTGAAAACCCTGCTGACATTCTCTCGCGTGGTATTACACCCCATAAATTAATTTCACATCCCTTGTGGCTTCACGGGCCACCTTGGGCCTCATTACAGCCGTCGCAGTGGCCTCTTAAGTCCCTCGATGGTCAGCCTATTGCAGACATACCTGAACAGAAGATTTTGACACACACTGTGTCCACACCTGTAGCACATTGCGTGTTATATGAGCTTGCTTCCCGTATCTCCTCATGGAGTAAGTTATTACGTACTCAGATTTGCAAAGTTATTGCCTCGGCGTGACAGTGTGCCGACAACCGCCGCAGACATTAATCTGGCGGAAAATAAAGTTCTTCGTGCCCTGCAGAAAAAATACTTTGCAGAGGATTTTTCAAATATTAAAAATAGTTCACCTGCGCTCATGCGTTTGAGACCTTTTATTGATGATGACGGTTTGATCCGTGTTGGTGGTCGCCTCAGTAACGCCGCGTTAGAATTGACACAAACTCACCCGGTCATTCTTCCGCGCAATGATCATGTAGTGAACATAATCATTGACTACCATCATGTAAAGCACTTACATGCCGGACCAGAACTGCTCATGTCGCTGCTTCGACAAAAAATCTGGATCTTGTCTGCGCGCCGTATTGTTAGACAACGAGTCCACATGTGTAATACATGTTTCAGGCTTAAACCGCGTCCAAGTTACCCCTTGATGGCTGATATACCCGATAGTCGTACACGCCAGGTCGTGAAGGCTTTTACACACACGGGTTGTGATTATGCCGGCCCTATAGCTTATACTCCTGTGCGTCGTCGTGGTGTACGCAGCGAGAAAGCGTATCTCTGCATCTTTACTTGTCTTACGACTCGTGCTGTACACATCGAAGTCGTCGCGGACCTCAGCACTCCCACATTTCTCGCCGCTTTTAAGCGTTTTCTTTCTCGTCAGGGGCCCGTACAGTTTATGTATACCGATAACGGTACAAATTTTAATGGTGCCGACTCATATCTTCGTGATCTCTATAAGTTTCTTAACGAATATCATAAAAAACTAGAACAGGAGTGTGCTGAGAGTCGCATAGGTTGGAGGTTCATTTGTCCCTTATCTCCTCATTTCGGTGGGATCTGGGAAAGTATGGTTAAAGTCGTTAAAACACATCTGTTCCGAATTATCGGACAGCAGCTTATCTCTTATGAAGAGCTTAATACTATACTCGTTCAGATCGAGTGTCTTCTTAACTCTCGTCCGCTGACGGTCCTGAGCTCAGACCCCGCGGAGCCCTCGGCTCTCACGCCGAGTCATTTTTTGAATAATGCGCCTTTGTTATCGCTACCCGCGCCCGCAGTCGAACGCGACTCGGTTAGTCTAACGCATAGACATTCATTATTAGATAACTTGGTGCAGTCGTTTTGGACACGTTGGAGGATGGAGTACCTGCATGGTTTACAAGCGAGACAGAAGTGGAATACTTCTTCCGTTCCTATAACCCCAGGGACTGTCGTGGTCATTATAAACGATAATACACCACCCTTATCTTGGCCGCTAGCTGTCGTAGAGAAGGTCCATCCCTCGAAGGATGGTGTCGTACGCGTGGTAACAATAAGAAACGCGAAGGGAACTTACCTCCGTCTGGTCGTCCGTATATGCCCCTTACCAAGACAATAGTAACCTATAGACATTAAGTCGCATTATTATGTTTATATATATATAAATTCAATACTTCATATCCTTTCCAACATTTATTTATTCATATAACGTAAATTGCTCATTGCGAGCTTTCCTAGATAATTGCTCATTACGAGTTTTCGATCTCTACATCATTACTCTCATCCTTCTTATGGATGTCTTTTAAAGGTGACCCTTTAAGGGCGGGTGGAAATGGTGGCGCCAAAATAATGTATTAATAATAATTTACCGCGTGTCGCGTCCAGAAGACCAAAAACCGAGTGAAAAGTGAATCGGGACTGTTGCCAGTAACGCACGGGCAGAGACCAGGATCAAACCGCAGAATAACCAAGTAAGTTGCACGCTATTCCCTTGCTCCAATCCCTGATTTATTCAATTGTAAACACCTATGATCACACTTATTCAAAGATAAAATCGGTCTTATTTGGCGCGACCAGTAAGCACTATACTTTTTTTGAGCACTAGACAATCTACGTGAAAAATATCCTAGCGGTTTCCAAACCTTACCTTGTTTTTGTTGTAGCACGGCGCCTACGCATGTGTCCGAGGCGTCGGTCATAAGCGCTAGCGCTTCATCTTTTGCCGGATGCGATAACAATGCTGCTTGTGTTAAGGTCTGCTTACACTGTTCAAACTGTGAGATTGCTACATCCGTCCATACGATTTTAGTTTTATCTTTCTTCTTGGTGTTACACAAATATTTATCCAATTCTGACTGATGTTCGGCTGCATGAGGAATATGTGATCGATAAAAATTTAACATACCTAGAAATCTTCTCAGCTGCTCCACCGTCTCAGGACGTGGATAGTCGATGATCGCCTGGACCTTGTGTGGCAATGGACGAATTCCTTCTGTTGTGACTTCATGGCCCAAAAATTCCAACCTAGCCTGTCCAAAATCACACTTAGAGATGTTAATAGTTATACCAAATGATTCTAGCCTTTCGAAAACAAGTTTAAGATGTTCCCTGTGTTCCATTTCGTCCTTAGATGCAATAATGACGTCATCGATGAATACAAAAAGGAAATCAAAATCTGGGAAAACCACGTGACACATAAATCTCTGAAAAGAATTTGCACTATTACGTAATCCAAAAGGCATTTTATTAAATTCGAATAAACCGAACGGGGTAGTTACAGCAGTTTTCTCTACGTCATCAGGATTAACAGGGATACAATTAAAAGCTCTAATAATATCAATTTTTGACATAACATGTTTTCCTCCCAAAATATACGTAAAATCTCTCAATCTAGGAACAGGATATCTATCTGGATTTGTTATTTTATTTAGTAGGCTATAATCACCACAAGGCCTAACATCGCCGTTCTTCTTAAGGACAATATGGAGCGGGCTTGCCCAAGGGCTTTTACTCGGGCGGCAAATCCCCATATCACACATGAACTTAAATTCATCTTTTGCCTTTTTATACCTATCTGGTGGCAATGGTCGTGAACGACAACGGACAGGAGGACCTGTCGTCTCAATAAAATGTAAAACATTAGAATAGTTTTTTACGGGATTGCTACCATGTCGTACCTTATTTTTGAGTATCCGATATTTCGGCGCTGTTGCAAGCGCCATGGTCACGGAGTAACTGAAGATTCTGCGGGTAAGATGTTATTGGCAGACATATCGGTCTACCCTCCTTCTTAGTCTTTTACTGCGTTCACCTCCGGTACCACTGTTTCCTAACTCACTATTTATTCGCACCTGTTCTCGACACACAACACTCACAGTATCTGCCCGCGAAACGACACTTTGTTTAGTTTTACGGTTCCTACACTTACAAATCACTGGATTCCAGACATTTGACAATTTAAACCCATCCTCACGATTGAAATTTTTGAATTTCCGGATTTCAATCGCTTCCCTGACCAGTCTCGGTATGTAGTGGCGTTCTGTCGAAATTATCTGAGGGTTATAAAACTCAATCCAGTGATTTGGACCCGACTCCAACAAATGTTCTGCAATTGCTGATTTCTGCTTGTCATTGTTTTTGACCGCTTTTATGTGTTCTTTTAGTCGGCATGATATGGTGCGTTTAGTTTGGCCAATGTATGAACTACCACAGCTACAGTCAATTTTATAGACACCAGGCTTTTCGAGCGGAAAGCTGTCTTTGGGCGATCGCAGGTATTGTGCCACTTTTTTAAGAGGAGTGAAGACAGTTTTTATAGAGTATTTATTTAGCACGTTGGAGATCTTGTCTGTCACACCTTTAATGTAGGGCAAAAATACCGGCTGTCTATCTACCCTGTCTTTATGTTGCTTAATTGTGTGTCTTGGTGGAAGATGCCCTTTATATCCGTTGTTCTGTAGGACTCCCCGAACATGATCCAGCTCCCGATCTAGGTGTTCATCATCGCAGAGATCATAAGCTCGGTTCGTCAATGCAGTCACTACAGAATTCAGATGTCTCGGGTGATGATGAGACATGGCACTTAAATAGCGGTCAGTGTGTGTGACTTTCCTGTACACTGAATGGCCCAGTGATCCGTCATTCCGCACACATATTTTGACATCAAGAAACGCTAAACTCCTGTCTTCTTCCGTCTCAGAGGTGAATCTCATTTTCGCGTGGATGCCATTTAAATTGGCCAGATGGGACTCCACATCATGTCTGTCACCCTTCAGTACACAAAATACGTCGTCCACATACCTCTTCCATAGTTTAATTTCCGTGGGTGCCGTGGCAAGGGCTTTATCCTCGAAAAACTCCATCCAGATGTTAGCAACTACTGGAGCTACCGGACTGCCCATAGCGACCCCATCTATTTGGAGGTAGTATTGACCGCGATATACAAAGAAGTTAGTAGACAGACAATGATGTAAAAGTGATGCATACTCCATCGGGATGTTGTGTTCTTGAAGTTTCACCTTTACTACTTCCATACAATCTGCTCCACATGGCATCCACGCGAAAATGAGATTCACCTCTGAGACGGAAGAAGACAGGAGTTTAGCGTTTCTTGATGTCAAAATATGTGTGCGGAATGACGGATCACTGGGCCATTCAGTGTACAGGAAAGTCACACACACTGACCGCTATTTAAGTGCCATGTCTCATCATCACCCGAGACATCTGAATTCTGTAGTGACTGCATTGACGAACCGAGCTTATGATCTCTGCGATGATGAACACCTAGATCGGGAGCTGGATCATGTTCGGGGAGTCCTACAGAACAACGGATATAAAGGGCATCTTCCACCAAGACACACAATTAAGCAACATAAAGACAGGGTAGATAGACAGCCGGTATTTTTGCCCTACATTAAAGGTGTGACAGACAAGATCTCCAACGTGCTAAATAAATACTCTATAAAAACTGTCTTCACTCCTCTTAAAAAAGTGGCACAATACCTGCGATCGCCCAAAGACAGCTTTCCGCTCGAAAAGCCTGGTGTCTATAAAATTGACTGTAGCTGTGGTAGTTCATACATTGGCCAAACTAAACGCACCATATCATGCCGACTAAAAGAACACATAAAAGCGGTCAAAAACAATGACAAGCAGAAATCAGCAATTGCAGAACATTTGTTGGAGTCGGGTCCAAATCACTGGATTGAGTTTTATAACCCTCAGATAATTTCGACAGAACGCCACTACATACCGAGACTGGTCAGGGAAGCGATTGAAATCCGGAAATTCAAAAATTTCAATCGTGAGGATGGGTTTAAATTGTCAAATGTCTGGAATCCAGTGATTTGTAAGTGTAGGAACCGTAAAACTAAACAAAGTGTCGTTTCGCGGGCAGATACTGTGAGTGTTGTGTGTCGAGAACAGGTGCGAATAAATAGTGAGTTAGGAAACAGTGGTACCGGAGGTGAACGCAGTAAAAGACTAAGAAGGAGGGTAGACCGATATGTCTGCCAATAACATCTTACCCGCAGAATCTTCAGTTACTCCGTGACCATGGCGCTTGCAACAGCGCCGAAATATCGGATACTCAAAAATAAGGTACGACATGGTAGCAATCCCGTAAAAAACTATTCTAATGTTAGTGACCATGAAAGTTTAAAACAATAAAATGTAAAACATTATGTTTTGGTACATCCTTGAAATTTATAGGTTTAGTAAGTTCTGGGTATTGGGATAACAAATCGTAATATGGATGTTTATCGTCTACAGTTTTAATTGTGCTTTGTTTACACTTCGAAATTGATCCAATAATATTAAGATTTGTTACACCGTCCAGTAACTTACGCGCATTCAAATCAATAATTAATTTATGCTTTGACAAAAAATCTGCACCAATTATTGGTTGTCTTACATCAGCAACAATGAAATTCCATTGAAATGGTCGCCCTAATTTTAAGTCTAAAATCATAGCATGCATACCAAAAGTTTTAATTGGAGTACCATTAGCAGCATATAACTTATAGTCCTTTAATTCACTTTTTTTGTAACGCACTGCCCATCGGGGTAACACTGACACATTAGCACCACTATCAACTAGGAAACGTAGTCCACTGGTATTGTCTGTGACACAAAGACGGTAATTTACGCATGGATCACAGCCACCCGCCGCTGACTGCACCGTATTTAGTTTTCCGGCTGCGGATGTACTTTCCAGCTGCACGGCTGGAAACATTTGTATGCTTTCTCACCAAATTTGAAATGGTATCTGCATAGCCAGTCTGGGTCAGTTTTCTTTCGTCTAGGAATTCTTTGCCTTGACCTTGAAGTAGAACTTGACCTATTTCGCTGTTGGCTCCTATGAGTATTTCTGCTACGCCTCTGGAACGATTCCATTTTCTCCATTCGTTTCCCAAGTTTATGAATTTCAGCTAAAAAGTCTGTTTCCGCTGGACCTGCACTACTCTCAACCGCTGCCACAGCGTGAGTAGGACGTGCACTCTCTATAATTTTGTCTGCTAAAGCTGCCATTTTCATGATATCGGCGGTGTCTGATACGGTAAGGACACCCCGTACCCAGTTTGGCAGATGGTTTTGCCACAAAATTTTCAGGGTATCATCCGGGACCTTATCTCTTGCCAATTCCAGCATACGTCTCAATAACTGGGATGGTTTTTGATCTCCCAACTCCATTTCGCTTATCAGTTTCTGGATTTTGCGATTTTCCGACTCCTCATAGATTTCCAAAAGTCGGTTTTTCAAGGCATTGTATTTCCCGGTCGCCGGTGGATTTATTAAGATATCAGTAATTTGGGTGATTACCTCCTTCGTCAATTTGCCGATTACAAATTGGTATTTATTTTCATCACTCCAATTTTGTGGATTTATTACAGCTTCAACCTGGATAAACCAGTGACGTGGCAAATCTGTCCAAAATTGCGGAACACGTGCTGATACGGAAACGCCTGATACGCTTGCTTTATTTTCGTCGGCGTCCATGTTTAGAACGAACAGTACCGACGAATAATAAAATAGGCTTTAAAATGCGCTGTGGTCGCCCTAACACACAGCGGGGTCCCTGTCGCAGTCGCTGTCGCTCGCCGATCCAAAATACCCGAGATACGTTCTTCGGTGGTCACCACTTTCGGGGGTGACACTTGGGTGTCACCTCGCTTAAGGACACGGCTGATGTGTGATGCAGATGGGGAGTAAGGTATATAGCCGGCCTAACTCACCAAGTAGATTATTGTTACTTCTGACTCCTTAGTTTACTATCATAACTGGGTTGCCCTCGGGTATCAAATAAAACGGCAGAAGTCCAATCACCAATTTGTATTGTCCACACACTTATTACACAGGCACAGTGCCTCACCGTACACACAAGTTCAAGGGTGAATGACGTAACGACACACTACTTTTGGGACACTAGTAGCTGCACACGCGACTGGACAAAGACTGGTGAAATTCCCTCGCATAACCCGTTGGGTTTGCGGCTATTGCGAATTAAATGCGCTGACACGACAAAAGTCGCATAGTGTGTCACTACAGTATCTTTATTTGCCCTAGTCTTAAGCCTGAAACATAATGTGAATAAAATAACTGTGTAATTGGCTACTGCAACACAAGCAGATCTTGCTTAGTGCAGAGCCGCTAGCTTTAAGAACAAAATTGTAACATGCTTTCATGGCAATAAAGCTTATTATTATTATTATTATTTGAATGACCCTTCACTTATATTATGATCTTCGGACGGTGATAGGACTAGGGTTTTGTTGTTATTTTTGTAATGCTCTTGTTCATCGTATTCACTTTCTTCACTATCAGATTCATTACAATCTTCATCAGAGGCAAATAATGACTGCTTCTCGTCTTCAAATGACTGGTTCTTGTCATTTTTAATTTTTTTCATCACTGGTTCACAGTGTTCTTCTACCTTAAGAGGAGTGTCATATTTTTTATTGGTCAACAATGTAAGTGGATCAACAATAGGTTTTAATATTGTTTCTAATGTTTTATTGTTTGTATTTTCAATATCTTTTATCATCGCAACTTTTCTTTTAACAGCTGCTGCTGATTTCACTATTTGTTTTTTAAGATTTTTCTCCATGTTGAAGTGATTCACTCAGTTACAAATCTTGAATGAGAGTGGTTAATAGATAACACAACCGTCTTTTATGTATGTTCATCTATGAAGTATACTATGAAGATATCAAAAGCCATTCGGTAACATCCGTTATTTTTGTCACAATCCTTATTAATAACAAGATAGCTAAATGGTTTATTCCATACGGTAGAGCACATCTCACAGAATTGGGACCATGACATGTCTGATCCAACATGTTCTTCATAAATATGCTACAAATTAATGTCATCTTGCTTAAATAGAATGACGAGATTTGAATTGTCCCGTACAAGTTGTTTTGGAATTTTTATGTAAGTTTGATTGATGTAAAAACAATCTATATTTTTATGACGTCTCATGGCGAAATAATCTATAATGTTGTTTTGATTCTCACAAGCAACGTCGTCAAAAATAATAATTGAATCAGGTAAAGCGTCATGAGGGCTTAAAATTTCTCCATTATGATTGTATTTATTAAATGATGTTCCAGGTACCATATCCAAAACCTTTTCAAGATATAAATATTTAGGTTGATACAAAGACTTTGAACACACATAAAGGTTACGGAATCTCGGTCCATTTTTATGCAATAACAAACTTATCACCAAATTGGTTTTTCAACTATTAGAGGGACCGCACACAATACAACGTATTGTACTTGGTAATAAATTTCCATGTCGTCGAGGGACGTAAGATGATGCAGGACAGATGCAATCTAATTTAAGTGAATCTTTTTGTTTAACGAACTTCATGATTTCGTTTTCTGTGTGACTTCAGTGTTGCATTAGTGACAATTGAATGAGCTAAAGTTACAATATCATTGTTTATAAATGAACTTTTAGGTAGTGCATTGCTAATAACATGTTCTAATATAAGTGGTTACTTTGACGTTGAGATATTGGATTTTCTAAACAGTCGTTAAGCCATTATGCTCCTTGATTATGTGAAGTTTGATTAGAACTCATTAATATGATTAATACCACACATCTTGTGAGTGTTACGAGTATATTTTTACATTATAAAAACTTTAATAATTTCTATGTCATTTCAGGTCGGCAAGATTTCGTTGGACAGATGCATCCTAATATTCCTAATTTAAATGGATTGTTTGCTACGGTCGACCGCGCTGATTTCATAGTCAAGCAGACTCTCTCCACGTTTGTGGTAAAGCCTCTAATGTTTGATTAGAGCGCCATTGTAATAAAAAGTCAAGTGTTCGGCAAGGGACGAAATACGGCTACACCGTAGGGCTTTACAAGTCAATGCTCGACAAGGGACGAAATACGGCTACACCGTAGGGCTTTACAAGTCAAGTGCAAGGCTTGAGAAGCAGTTACAGGGTCGTAGGACTTACATTGGCGAAGTGCTCTAGTGAGAGAGATCTGATCAACATCAATTTGTATTAGAACTCAGGAATCAACAGGCGAGCAACTGTATACACACCTACCTATATTGGGAAGTTGGCAGCACACATGTGATGTGTGCTGAATTTCCCAATATATTTACTACTTACTGCATTTTTCCAAGTGTTTGGTGTTTTAGATGTTCGCAAAATGAGATCAAATAGCTTTAACAAAACAGATTTTAGGGAAGTGCCTCCTGCTCTCAGCATTTCTGGGTAGACGCCATTTTGCCCACTTGCCTTTTCAGCTTTCATTTTAGCCAGAGCGAAGTCTATTTCAGCCTCGGTAATGTCTGGAAGTTCTTCATCCCCAGTGTGCTCTGCCGGATTTGCCCTCGGGTCGGTGTCAGATTGGTTCAAAGATCTGTATGCTTATGTTGTATCAGAGCCACAACTCTGATGTAACAGAAGCATACAGATCTTTGTAGAACTCTTCTTGACTGACCGGATGGCGCAATTGGTAGTGGCTCTGCCTCTTACGCCAAAGGTCGTGGGTTCGATCCCCACCCTGGACAAACATTCGTGCGATGAACACTTGTGTTTGTTCAGTGTCTGGGTGTAATATATGTATTTAAGTATATATTTGTGTTCCTCTGTTGTCTGATATCTGTAACACAAGTGCTTAAGCTACTTAGTATGGAATCAGGTCAACGTATGAGATGTTGTGAGAACTATATTATAAAAAAAAAAAATCTCTCAAATGCGGTCGCGGTCAGTAGTTAGCACTCCACTTTTATGTGTAATTTTATTTATTTCAGACTTATTGTTATTTATTTTCTTACTAAACATTTTGGGGCCTCTGTTTTCTTTTATTGTGTCCAATATTATTTTAGTATTGTAATGTCTGATATCTTTCCTAGTTAACCTATTTATTTTTCTGTTTAGCGCGAGAAGAGCTTTGTGTTCAGTTAATGATTCCTGCTTAAGTTTGCGACGCTGTTCTAATAGGTCTAAAGTTTCCAGCGTAAACTTCTGTTTTTCAACTTTAACAGGTTTTATGTGGTCTTTAGTGGGGTTGACAATAATTTCACAGAGAGCACCATGATAGCGAGTCCACGTCGAGATTTTTCTCATTCAAGCCTTCAAACTGGTTTTTTAAGGTCGAATCGGTACTCATCTTGTAAAGTTTTGTAAATAATACTGTCGTACTTTGTGTTTTGTTTACACACAAAAAGTGAGCTAACGGCCAAGAAAAGTAGTGTGGCCAGATTTCATTTAACTAATCTACTGCCTGTGGTGGTAAAAAACTACTAAATTCTACCGGTAGAGGTAACAACCAGGAAATACCCTATATACCTATTTTGTTTCAATAGAGGTGGGATTCACCAACAGCTTTCCCTCTCGAATAATGAATATGAGAAAGAATATACTCAGTCAATAAAATTGTGAAAATAAATTATGGCGCCACTGCCGCCTACTTCACAGTGCATGGGGACCCCATTGGTTATAAAAGTAAAAAAAAACACCGCATTAGTTCCTCAACAATAAATTACACGACTCAATTGAAAGAGTATAGTTACAATTACTTCGATAAAAAGGGGAATACCGCGATGTTTTTTGACAAGTTGGCCATATGAAGGCAAAAGAATTACCAGAATACTTGAAAACCGTGAATTATACCAAAATACCTATACCAATTACCAAATATTTTTTAGCTTCTGAGCACTGTTACAGGTACCTCGAAATCTACCAAAAAAGTACAAATCTACTAAATCTGGTCACACTGGAGACGAGTGCAACGTGACACACCTAAGTTTAAACACGATCCGTTAAACGGTATTACCAGCACATAAATATAAAAAGTGTTGAAAGTAAAAAATATACAAATTAAAAAATAATAAATTTCAAATTTGAAATATTGAAAGCATAAGGCATATTAAGTAAAACTGCTTAACAAATATCAGTGCCTCTAATGGCCAATCTGAACGTTATCTGAACGGCTTACACATAAAAATAACCAAAATTGAACAAATATGTACATTTATTCAATAATTTAGAAATTTGTAGCATTGTTAGAATTTTAACAAATATACTTATTAGGTTTGAATTGACTGGCATGACGCGGGAATAACTTGACAACTTGACTTCTCAAACTTTGATCAACCTATTTTATGCGGTAAGAACTTAATACCTAAACATGTCAATTTATGTTTGTTCGTATTTGAAATTCATAAATGAGTAAGTCTAGTTGTATATTTTTGTACATTTTGATATGAATTGACCATAAATTAATAAATCGAGTTGTGAATCTTTATTCATAGTGATAAGTCAATATTTAATTTGATATGTCAATACGTCCGATGATGTTCAGTAAAACTGCAGTTATTCAGTTGTGAACGACGACCATTTTACCGCCATTTTTTAATATTTAGAGTTTTGTTTTTTTTCAGGGATGTGTCTTGACCATAGAATGACCAATGAGCAAATAAAAAAAAATCATGCAAGTCGACTTATCAATGTATTCACGCCAGGCATGGATATATATATGTAAGTAAGAAATAAATTCGTTAATTGAATCTAGCTAAATTAAATCGCAACAAAAATAAAATTTGTATTCCGTACATTCTTTATTTTTACGTTTTCCGTACGTTCTAAAAATAGATTTGTGTTTAGCTGTACTGTCATTATTGTAATAAGTTGTTATAAAAATGGAGCAACAAACAAATCCCACGGTAGAAACAATCAAGCCGATTCCCAGTAAGATGTTAAAGCTCATTCCTTTATTTGATGGTGACAAACGCCACTTAAACTTGTTTATCAGAAAGAGTGAGTATGTGATCGTGCGTTATAGGGGTTCCACATTCCAAGACTTGTATGTTTATCACGCCGTCACTAGTCGCCTCACGGGTGACGCAGCCGCGCTCTTATCCGAACGAGAGGATGTTGCGTCATGGTCAGAACTTAAACAATTATTAGAACAACATTTCGTAGACCCGCATTCTGAACATTGCTATAGAATTAGAAAATTTAAAAATAAAACATAATGAAATCTTTTTAGAATTCTGTAATAGAATTCAATCTGTCAGAGCAAACTTAATGTCTAAAATAAATATTTTGCAGGATGACGCTTTAAAAAACAGTAAAATTATTATCAGTCATGGTAAAGCCCTGGAAGTTTTTCTATACAACCTACCCGAGGACAAAGTGCGTGTATAGTCCGACTAAATGTACCTAAAACATTAGAGGACGCATTACGTATAGTTCTAGAAGAAGTAAACTTCTACGAAAGATACAATTTGCGAAACAAAAATCCCAATCCGAAACCATTTACTTTCCCTAAAGGTGGAGACTTTCAAATCAAATTCGGGCAACCAATTGCCAATAACTCACCTTTCCAACAGATACCTATATTGCATCAGAGATTCAGTGCACCTCTGCCAAATAATAAGCAAGTACAAAACTTTGGGTTTAAACTCCAATTTCAAGTAAACAAACCATAGTTTGGATACCGCCCGCATTTTAATAACGCGCCACAACAGTTTGGGTACCGTCCCCAATTAAACAATAATTTCCCGCCTAAACCTTTTGGGTACTGACCACAGTTTGGGTACCGCCCACAATTCGGTTATCGCCCTTAATTCGGCAATAATAACCAACTTTAGTTTGGTTACAAGCCTCCATAGCCACAGCCCCATAACACAGACGTGTCTATGCGTACCGCACCTTTTGTCGTTAAACCAAGTACTGACAGCAAAACTGGTAACGAATAACATGAATGCTTTGTATGAAGCTATACGTACCTGCACCCTAGTGCTCACGTATCTGCCTGGCTGATTATTACTTATGGTCATTACTAATTGGTAAAGTAGTATCTGAATAGGGCTGAATGCCCCGCGGCCTCCAACCTACCCTTACAGCCGCCCTTTTCCTCATCACTCACTGATCTGATTATAACACTGATTGACTGATACATTTGTGACTAATTCACGGTATGTGGGGTAACTATTGTTTGGCTAACACAAACACATATAAAACCTGATATGATTTCGCATAGGACAATAGTTATAATGTAAATAAAACTTACTGCTTGTTCTTTTCACTCCGCGTCGCCAACAACTTTTTCACCAAGCAAAAATCTGACAGATGCCAAAACCAAAAATGTACCTCTTGGCGCCACCACAGATAAAACAATATGTTGAATGTCAAAATAGGTATGAAATATTTGGAGTTTACTGCTGGATTCTAATAAGCTGATAAATTCACGACAATGGACAACATTTCATATTTTTAACATGTCCATATTGTTTTTTTATATGAAAATAGACATAAAATAAACAGACCCATATTTTTTCTTTTTTCAAAATTTGTCCATTTTCATGCATAAAATAATTATTGAAATTCTTTATATTCTTAATAGACGTAAGCGCCAAATGACGTCATCGGACGGCTGAATACAGCGATATTCCTTTGCTTATCATTGTTTTAATAAAAAAAAGGTACTACTGTCAAAGGTAAATAATACTAGTGTCAACATTGTCAACGTCATTCATTCATGCAACGCTGACAAGTTGTCTTTTTTTTGTCAGTTGCATGTCATGGGTTTGGCATTTCGTAAATTTAAAACTATAATGCGTTAAGCAAAGAAATATTTTACATTCTGCCGTCCGATGACGTCATCTTACGTTTTTTAGTTTTTAATTTTTTTCTCAGTAAATAAGCAATATAAAAAATGAATAAATATATATTCGAGTAGCGGAAAAGTAAATAAAGAATTGGTATTTTTTGTTTCAGAGCTTAGCAATTTTGAAAAGTTGTCCATTCGTGACACTCCCGCCAAGATAAGAATTGATGAAATGACTACAGTAGAAAAGGAAAGCCTTGTAATCTCTATGTTTCATTCTGAATCACATAGACATATTAACTATGTTAGATAACACAATATTATTATTTATCTGAATGACAAATCCCGATGTTAGTAATCAGTTTCTGAGTCCATAGTTTAATTTTTTCCCGTGCGGTCTGGGCTGCACATCTCCTAGAACCGGTTGCTGTTTTCATACCCATTCCTTTTATACCTCCTTTACCTTCCTTTCATACCTATTTGACGACCCGTTTGGAACAGTGGTAGTGAACGCTGCCTCTGGTGCAAGGGTTGCGGATTCGATCCCCGCACAGTGCAAACATTTGTGTGCATGAACATATCTGTTTGTATTGGTCTGGGTGTTATCTATGTATTATAAGTATGTATTTACAAAAGAAAAGTATTATATGTACATATTTGTAATCCCACTGTTGATTCTGATATCCTTAACACAGGTGCTTGAGCTACCTATCTCGGAGTCAGATCAATGTATGTAATGTTCTGAAATATTTATTATTTATTTATTTATATTCCGTTGATCTGATCTTTAGCTCCATCTGATTCTGTATGCCTATGAAAGTCGATGCCTTGTTTTTTCGTCTCTTCTGATAACTGCTGGGTAACCGAGTTTGAATGAGGCGACTCCAAATCTGGACTTTCAGGATGCTGGGTTTCCTCCATCTCCAGGGGGTATAAGTGCCCTATCGAGCGGGTTAAAATTTCCCCAGATGGCATCTTTACCTTAGAAACTCTAATTAGTCCATCCGAACTCATTTTTACTTCTGTAATTCGCCCTACCATCCAATGCGCTCTATTTTTATCATTTTTTATCTGCACCAAGTCATTTATTTTTGGTATCCTCTTTACTGCTGTTCTATTTTGTTTATGTGCGTGATTCCTCTCCCTAAGGCTGGTCAAATAGTGAGAGGAGAACATCTTAATGTATTCTTGTAATATGTTTTGCCCACGTTTCCACCCCATCACAAGGTTTTCTTTCGTAACAGCGGCGTTTTCCAAAAAATCTGTGTCTTACATATCTGGTACTAATAGCACACCAATTTTTAGAAAATCAGCTGGAGTCAAAACATGTTCAAGTTCTTGTCCTACTGTTGTGAGTGGTCTAGTATTCACTACGGCTTCGACTTCTTTGATGATTGTATAAAGTTGACCGTGTTTGAGCAAATATTTCTCGAGCGTTCTCTTAAGACAGTTCTTCAGTATCCCTATAAGTCGTTCGTAAAAACCCCCAAACCACGGGGCCAAATCAGGAATAAACCGTCAGGAAATGTTATTTTTGATACAATAATCTGATGTTAATACAGTAGAAGTTAGTTTAAACTGAGTAGCGTTGTCTAAGATAATAGGTTGAGAATCCTCTGACTGCCACAAACCTTATAGCCAAAAGGCATTCTTCAGCCGACAAATCATTGACAACTTCCATGTGGATGGCCTTCACTGCCAAACATGTAAATAAACAAATCCATCTCTTCTGTAATGTTCCATCAGTAACCGTAAGAGGACCGAAATAATCAAGGCCTGTAAACGTAAAGGGCGCAGAGTACTTGACCCTTTCTGGAGGCAGTGGTGGCATCTGCGGTAACTGGTAAGGACCACCTCCTTCTTTTCTGCAAGACAAACATTTTTTGAGAATTCTCTGCACTAGCAAACGTCCCTTTACTATTCAATATTTACTTCTTATGATGGCTAAGGTATGACCTACACCTACATGGTAATTGTCTTTATGTGCAGCTTCAACAATCTTCGCTGTAAATTCTGTGTTAGTGGGAAGCAGAATTGGATACTTTTTGTCTTCTGTCCAGTCTGTATTTTGAAATCTGCCCCCGCATCTTAATAGACCCAATTTGTACGTACCTAACAATAAGATCTTGACTTAGTTTTATCTCGTTAATCCTGTCAGAGACAAAGGGAGGTAATAGCTTCTCTGACATAAGCCAATTTAACACGATCTCACTGTTGACCCATAGATATCGTACTGTGATAGGTAGCTTCATATATTTAGTCACGTAATTTATATATCGGCTCCCTATAACTGCTCCTAATAGCTCTAAACGTGGGATTTGGAGATCCTTTTTGTCTTTTATTGGAGCCAATCTGGATTTTCCAAGAACGAAACTGACATCACTTTCATTCTCAGAATCATTATATGCACGTTAGTATACTACTGCAGCGTAAGCCTGCATAGAGGCATCTGAAAAGCAATGGAGCTCGTATTTCATTTGCTTTGAGATATCCTTGCTGTATCTACCCGAGTAAAGTCGGGGAACAGTAACTTCTTTTATGTCTTGTAGTTCTGATAATATTGATTGCCACTTCTTTAGAAACTCGTCACAGAGAAGATCGTCCCACTTGATCTTATTATTCTACAACTCTTGAAGCAAAAGTTTGGCTGGGAGGATCATCGGAGCTACAAACCCGCATGGATCATAAATGGAAGCTATCACTTTCAACATCCCGCGCTTGGTGGAATAATCTTTTATAGAAGTATTGTAATTAGGGGATAGTTTTAGCGGGTCCGATAGTAAGTATCATTAAATGCCTAAAATCTTAACTTTATCACTTTTTTTTTTTTTAATTTATTTATTTAAAGTAAATTTACAAATAACAATTTTCATATCTGCCAAACTGTGGAGCAGTTTGTCGGCAGTAGTTCTCGTGTACATAAAGATTTTACTGACACTTATTAATATTTAAATAATTAGTAATTGTTTACTTGTTTACAGCCCGCGGTACGCAACTTTGGCGTTGTCCTTGAGTACCTACGCAGCAACCAATTTTCATAGAAAGTTATCTATTTGACAAATTCGCAAACTAACGGTTATCGCCACAGTTACATGCCGCGGACTTTACTTATGAAGCTTGACTCTAATTACATTATTTTTAACTTAACGATATGCACTATGTCAGCCCGCCCGGGTTTCGCGGGTGGATTTATTACTTATTTTTTCCACTAATATTACTTAAGATAGAACATAGATGTAGTTTTAGGATTAAAGCACAATCACACACACAACTCACACACCCACATACACACACACACACACACACACACACACACACACAAACACTCACATAAATAAACAGAAACACACACGCACTCACAGTAATCTGCGCCAGCCGGCCGGGCACCTACTCTATGGACACATTGATAGGTAGTGTTTTCGCAGAGTACTTTTTAAATGATTTCTGTTAGTTACATTTTTTAGTATTTCATATGGCAGCTCATTTACCAGTGTAGGTATTAGCCATCGCCTCTCTCGCCTGCCATAGTAGTTGGTAGTTTTGGGGGCTGCAAGTTTTGGCTTTCTTGATTGACGGGTGGCAAATGTGTACTTTTTCTCCTGAACAAACTCGTTTTTGCCCTGCTGCTCAGCAAGGATCGCGACTTTTGTTTTCATCTCTATTGGCAGTATTTTTCAGATTTTAAACAGTTTTTCGTAGTTTCCTTGTAGTGCTCGTCTTTCCTTATTTGAGATTAACAGTTTGAGTAACCTTATTTGCAGCGACTTGATTTTATTCATGTGAACCGGGAATGTGATACCATAGGTATTCAGGCCATAGGACATTACTGCATCTGCTAACGCGTAATACAGGATATACATTACTCCTCTGGTAACCGCATATTTAAGATTTTGTAGCTTCCCCAGAATTACTCTGACTCTATTACAGATCACATTGACATGTACATTCCAGCTAAAATGATTATCAACTATCAATCTCAAGTACTTATACGAGGAAACTGATCCAAGATCATCACACTGACAATACCTTTTGCTGCTATGCAGACAATCGTAGCTATGTCCTTTTATACGTATATCGATGTTCCTGTCTTTGACGTATGGAGAAAAAATACACATAGACTTTGTCTTGGAAAGTTTTATAAGTATGCCATTATCGTGAGCCCATCGAATCACACTGTCGAAGTCCTCTTGTACCACCGCTTTTATCCTCTCCGTGTCTGTGTCACTATACAAGATACATGTATCATCCGCATACATGTATGATCTACACTGCCTGATAACGTTTGGCATACTGTTAACATGCATTATGAAGCCCACAGGTCCGTATACCGAGCCGGTAGGTACACCGTACTTAATTATTCCCTCCCTGCTTTCCTTTCCACACACACTCACCTTCAGCTTTCTCTCTCTTAAGTACTCTCTAAACCAAGCAGCTATTGAGCCTCCGATACCACTCCTGCATGGACTGCAATAAGTTATCGTGTCCGAGGGTATAAAACGCTTTTTTAAAATCTATATATATAGCCAACACGGTGTGTTTTTTATTTAATGAATTATTTACATCATCTGCGAATTTCGTTAAAACCGTGGCTGTGCTTCTTTTTTAATCTAAGTTCTGCTGAGGAATCTGGTTTTTAAAGTATTTTGAGTTTGAATTCCATTCCCTTAGGTTTATCGAAATATTCTGAAATGACTCTTTGGCAGTTTTGTAAACTTCAAGACTATCTTTTACTGTTTGAGTACCAGTTACCAGATTGTCTACATAAATGTCTTCTGCGATCTACTTATTAATTTTTTTATTCGTCTGGTTTAAGTGGTGTCTCACTGTTGCATTCAAAAGAAATGGACTTAATATTACCCCGAAGGGCACACGACAAAACCTGAAATGTTGTAAATTATCAGCCACTACTTCTCCATTTACATCTTTTGGCCAAAAGAAACGAGTGGCATCCCTGTCTTCTTGTTGTAAACCTATTTGTAGAAACGCCTTTTCTACATACGCTATAATACCAACAGCATGTTCTCGAAATCTGATAATCAACCCAATGAGATCTTCCAGCATGAGAGGCCCTCTGTATAAACATTCATTCAAACTAGAGGAATCTTTAATTTTGGATGACCCATCGTAAACAATTCTTAAAGCTTTTCCTTCAGTAAAAACACCGTGTAAAGGTAAATAATGAACAAATGTTCCCTGGCATGTAAAGGTTCAGCTACTTTTTCGATAATACCCCTCTGTAACTGTTCTTGAAGTATAGTGTCGTATGCTTTAACGGCGTCAATATCCAGCCTTTTCATTAATGTGTTGAATCTACCAAAAGCCAGACTAAAATTAATTGATAATTGATTAATTGATAAGAGGGTATTCTGTCCATGGCCACTTAACAAAGTATCGATTATCTTGATATTGTGTAATTTCATTATAATGTTTTATTGCTTCATCTTCTCGAGAAGATTTAGGAGAAACAACTATGCCAATTGATTCTAAATCCCTCAATCTTTTTAAATTGACGTTTCTGAGAGGTAAGTCTGGTTTATGGAAATGATTATCAAAATCATGACTGTTTTGAAAGTAAATTAAGACTGACATCAGTTGTTCTTTGTCATTTTGAGGAAAAATACATCTTTCTGACCATAACCACCCGAAATCAGAATCATTTCCTAATAAAATGTCTACTGAATCGCCTCTAAAACCATCGTCTGCAAGTACCATTCGATCAATATTAGGAATATGTTGTATAATATTTTGTATGTTGCCATAAGGACATGGAACATTTTTTGTTATATGCGGTACTACATTCGCATGAATAGTCCTTATTTTTTGTAATTTAGTCAAAACATTCAATTTCACAATTGGGCTATCTACTTTAATAGGTTCTGTTAACGATGGGTACCTGAAACTAAAAGGTTAAATATAAAATTAAAAACATTGTAATAAAGTTAAAGCTTACGATAAATTAGTAATAAGTAGAATAAAATATTACCTTGTCTCTTATACATGTACCTAATAACATTTTTACACAAAAGGGAACACGAACAAACGACAAGCCAAGATGCTATGAAGCGATTAGATGAACCAGAAGTAAAATCTGAGCCAACCTTGCTCAAGAAATGCACAAGCGAAGGAAGCACAAATTCATACTCATCGGCAAAAAGAAAACGACTCGAACTAGAAGCGGCACGAAAAACAGCCGAGATCGAACTAGAGGCTATAAAAGCAGTAGCCACAAAACAATGTGAACTCCAAAAATCACTTGTTAACAAGGAACTCGCAGCCGAGTTAGCAGAGCTGGAGTTGGAAGAAAATTCTAGAAAGTCGACGACTTCATCCAGAGTAAAGGATTGGTTAAATAAGTCGCCAATTAATCATCAAGACAAGAATTCAATTCCTAACAACAATAAATTGATTTCTATTCCAAACCACGTGTCTAAACCAACTCAGCGTACCGAGATCGGTGAGTTGGCCGACGCCCTACGTGAGGCGATTACTACCTCCGCTTCAAAAAATAATAGTCAAGAACTTCTTACAAAACTAGCCACATCAAAAGATCTACCAATCTACTGTGGAGACCCTCTGGAATGGTTGCAATTTAGAAATGCCTACATAGAATCAACGGAGTTATGTAAGTACAGTCGTACCGAAAACATGTGGCGCCTAAGAAAATGTCTGCGTGTTGAAGCCAAAGAAGCAGTATCTTCTTTTCTGATGGGATGTGCCTCACCCAGCGAAGTTATAAACGTACTTGAGCTAAGATTTGGAAGACCTGAGATGATAATCAACAAGGTGATTTCACAATTGAAGAAAACAAATCCATTACCACAAGCATATCATAGTGAATTGGTTCAGTTTTCAATCAAAATCAAGAATTATGTGACGGCTGCTAGTGCTATTAATCAGACAGATTATCTACGAAGTCCGGAACTCGTCAACATTATTATCTCAAAGTTATCTACTCTCTTGGTCACAAAATGGGCTGACTACGACTACACGAATTATGAGAATAAAGAGAAACCTAAGTTAGTGCGCCTATCAGATTTCTTATACCTAGAAACAAGGAAGATAACCACATCCGGTGTAAACTTCGTACACAGTCACACAGACCAAAGAACGAGACCCGAAAACAACAGGAAGTTGTATCAGCATAATGTGCTAATGTACTCGAACACGGAGTCAAACCATGAACGCTGTACATTTTGTGAAGGAAATAAACACGCACTAGAAAAATGTTTTCGATTCAAAAAAGCATTACGCAAAGATCGCTGGCGTTTTGTACGTACACAAAGATTGTGTTTTAAATGCCTGAACCCTCGTCACACGGATTCATCGTCGTGTACCTGCCTGGTCTTCGACGTCGACGGATGCGGACTTCCTCACCACCGACGCTTGCACTGGATAAAGCCCAGACATCAGGAACCAGCTGCCGAGGATGCTGAGCAATTAGACGCATCCAGCGAGACTGTCAACCACGCAACGAACCTACAGTGCAGTGCCCTCCCCAAAGTGTTATAGAAAATTGTGCCAGTGACTGTACATGGTGCTAAAGGAAGTGTACACACGCACGCGCTTTTGGACGACGGGTCCACGGTCACACTGATCGCAGTGGACCTCGCGGATAAGGTGGGGCTACACGGTGAGCCTGTTACCATGCGCGCCCGAGGTGCATGGGACTCCGAATTGGTATGTAATACGGAAATTATAAAATTTGATGTGTCAAACAATGAGCATAAGAAATTTAATGGAACCGCTAGAAAAATTAAGGAATTAAATTTGCCTATGCAATGTTTACCTAATTTAGATATTAATGATTTTAAATGAATCCCACAGGGTTCAATTTTAAGACCCTTATTTTTTCTTATTCATATTAATAATTTAACCAATTTAGGACTAACAGGTGATTTAACGCTATACGCGGACGATACATGCCTTTTTTACTTCGGTAACTGTATTCAGCACATCATTAGTAAGGCACAATTGGATCTAGACATGCTCAATACATGGTACTTACACAACCTTTTGACTATAAACATAGCAAATACATCATATATGATTTTTAAAGCAAAAAATAAAAAGATACAGAGTTGTCCTCCCCTGACTATAAATGATATCCCAGTAAAGCAATCGCATAAAGAAAAGTATTTAGGCTTGTGGTTGGATGATAATTTAACTTGGAAGCCACATATCGAACACATAAGGAAAAAGCTAATGCCAATCTTAACGTCAATACGGAAAACATCATATTGCATTCCTCACAGGTCTCGTGCTGTCTTATACGATGCACTTGTCAAATCAAATCTACAATACTTAATTGAAATATGGGGATCGGCTTCAAAGACCGTATTGAAAGATTTACAAATATTACAAAATAAAATTATTAATTTGACTTGACCGTTATTCGAAGCTTATAGTTATATGAGATAGGTGTCACCTGTTCCCGCCAATATTTCTGTCTCTTTTTGCCCTATAGTTACATCCCTTTCGCACCCCCTCATCCACCGGGCAGAGTGGGGTAACCACCGCTTGCGCCAATTTTATTCTTCATTTGGCGTCTTGATTCCCGCCGTGAACGGTTGTGACCACAAACGGCCACGGCGCGTATAAATTTGGATTACCTACCTACAACTAATTAAGTTGAGCAGTAAAAGTAAAAATATTAGTCTCGGATTGACAAAATTACGTAAGTACTCAATAAGTGTAAACGATTACTGTAACTTAGAATTTCTTTTCTGGGTAACCCTTTTACCCACTTATTTTTAAATGAATTGTAATGCTTTTGTTTCTGAATGTGATTAACGTTTTAAGTGCATCAAATAGTAACAAATGCTAAAAATTATCAACCTCACTAATAGAGATAAATTAACGGATTTTCCGTTTGTGTTTATAAAATATTTTAGTGATTTACGTTAGCAAGTACCGTATCAACGCATAAGGCATAATTAGTGTTTTTACGTAGAATGCCGGATAGCGACGACCAAAACCTCGCACCACCTGCTGCGCCGCAACCAGAGCCTTCACCGAGGCGACGCCCCCGCACCTCGGAATCCAGTTCCAGTAGCAGTAGCAGTGACTCTTCGAGTTCGTCTTCGGATTCCGGTGCTCGAAAACGGAAGCGTTGACGTCGCAACAAAAAAAGGGGGGGCAAACGTGGCCGTCGCTCGAACCGTAAGTTAGATGAACTATATAAGGAAGTTAACCTTTTACGTGAACAAATATCTGCGAACAATAATGATTATTTGTCCGATGTGAGTAGAGACTTTTATAATAACAACGATCTACCACTACCGGTAGCATCCGATCATGTATCAAATGAGCGTTCTGATTTTAATTTCCAAATTCAAACTAAATTAAAAGAACCAACCCTTCCTTCCACGTCCGACTCAGATTTGAAACTTTTGCTCGATCTTTAATTGTTCGATAGTAAAGATTGGTCTGAATTGCGTTATTCCGATACACAGAAGTTGTATCAACATAGTCCAGGTTTTGTAGATTTGGAAACGAATGAAGAAGTAAAGATATTCGATACCCTAAAACATTTAACGTATGCCGATAAATCTTATGCTGCCTTGACCTTATGTATTCTGAAGCAACGTGAGGCGTTGCAATGTACATTAAATGATTTATTGAACTGGGCCAGAGACTCTGAATGTGTTAGCTACGAATCACTCAAAGAGAAAATGTCTATTCTATTTTCTGATGGTGATTTTCGAAAGAAGTCATCTGATCTACTCCAACTGGCTTGTGGTCATCGAGCTGAGGTCATCCAAAGTCGTAGAGATGGGATAATAAACCATGTTAAAGACCCCCTTATGAAAACTACCCTCAAAAAGATACCACCTTCTTGTAAGAATCTTTTCAATGCAGAGGCTTTTACAAGTGCCGAAGAGAAGGCTGGTGGCGTAAGAAAATGTTTTTGGCCTATTCAAAAGAAAAAATCAACTAATTCTGCTTTGCAAGCAAAGTTGACAGGAGCTTCTAATGTGTCCTCGCAGGGCACATTTTTCAACACGGCGCCCCCGCAGGGTGCTACTAATTACAATAATGCTCCATACACGAGTGTGACCGCATCACATTCGCATCATGTTAGACATCCACCCCCGCAGGGTGGCTGCAATTATCAGTGCTCCTCGCAGGAGTATCAGCATGTAAATCTGCACTCAGCGGCTACAGCTAATCAAAGAGGATCCTTTCGAGGACATCCTTCCAGATATGGTGCAAGGTCCAATGATCAATACGCAAATAACCGAAAGCGAGGCATGTCATCATCTAACAGCAGAGGCAGTAAGAAACGTAGATATTGACACGAATCCTTTCAATGCGGGTCGTCTAGCTCTTTACTACAAAAAATGGGAAGAGATGGGAGCTCCAGTATACCTACTAAAAATTATTCAGGGGTATCGCATACCCTTCGTAACGAGACCACCGCTTGTTTACCCCAGCAATTACGGAAAAGCTTTCCACACTCATCAGTCAGAAGAGATGTCAACAGTGATAAACAGTTTGAAAAAACAGGGTGTTCTGGAAGTAGCCCATCTCTCCCCAAGCTTTCTTTCGACAATGTTCCTTGTTCCGAAGAGCGACGGTACCACCCGTCCCATTTTCAATTTAAAAGCGCTAAACGAGTTTGTAATGACGGAAAAATTCAGTCTTCTAAATGTGTTCCGAGTGCCGGAATTTCTTCAGCCGATAGTCGCTGTGCAAAATAAGCCCAACTCACAGAAGATTTTTGCGCCTTATTTACAAGAACGAGCTTCTCGAAATGACATGCCTACCTTTTGGTTTGAGCACGGCTCCCAAAACTTTCGCTACCTTGACAAATTGGGTTGCACAGACCTTACGAATGAATTGTGTCAGATTAATTGTGTACCTGGACGATTTTCTCCTGGCTCACCAGGATTCTGCCACCCTTCAAAGCCACGTGACCATGGCACTGAAAACTTTGGAGAGTCTCGGTTGGATGATAAATTACGAAAAATCGATTTTATATCCATCGAAAAGCCTTGTCTTCCTTGGAATTCTCTAGGACCCATGGCTCAACTGAAAGTCTTTACCAGCAGACAAGGTACACTCCTTGACTGCCAAAATAGAAAGAAAGAAGAAAGAAAGAAAAAACATTTATTTGACACAAAAGACATTACAATTCACATTTAAAAAAAGGGTCTTTGAACATTTTTCCTCTTCTCAGTATCCCATTTGATAATTATGACTAAATTGCTTACCGTTATAAATATGTATTCTTTCTATTTATGTCATATTTATAATATATATGTATTGCTATGTATATATAGGTATATGTGTATATGTATATTATGTATTGTATAGTTTTTTATTTGTTTTGTTCTCCACGTTTACGTAATCTTCTTTCGCCGCATCATTATCCTTTCTGTATGACCCAAAGGTTGACTGGTAGAGAATGCCTCTTGGCATTAAGTTCGCCTATTGTATAATTTTTTTGTGCAATAAAGTTTTAAATAAAATAAATAATAATTCAAACTTAAAGTAACTAAACAACTTAAATTAAAATTAAAATAGTGTGCCAAATAGGCTTCCACTCAGCATGTGCCGTGGTGATAGTTATCGCCACGACGCTGGTTTTCAGTGGTCGCCATGGTAGAGGGGAGCGAGGCTCTGGCAAGAGGTGACGGCCATGCAACCAAAGTTTCAAATAAAATTAAAATTAGTAAAATTAAAATTAAATATACATATCATAGCAAACTACAAAATATTAAGGCGACCAACCCATTCATTTCATTTTCTTTGTTCTAGACTTATATATATACATTTATTACTTGTTATTTTATATTTATTTATTTATATATCTATTTATCACGCTTGCTGAATAAACTGACTATCTAACAAATATAATCTATACTTAGACCTAAACGTATAAATTGAGACTGAGTTCCTTATTGGCGGTGGTATATTATTCCAGCACTTCGTGGCAGAGTAGCGAAAACTGCCACGAAATGCAGCCGTACCGTGTCGAGCGTGAGCCAGTCGATGTGCCGCTCTAGTAGGGCGTGACGAAAAATTCAGCTCGTCATATAAGTAAGGAGGACTTCTTTTTTTAATGACGCCAAAAAGAAGACAGGCAAAGTGGAGTGAGCGTCTCGATTGCATATTTAGCAATCTATTCCTATTTAGATAGGGGGTGACATGGCTTCTGCGAGGTATCAAAAAACAAAAACGTGCACATGCGTTTTGGACTCTCTGAATTAGTTTCTTCGTACGTGCCAGGATGCAACCTCCAATTACCGTATCTACGTAATTGAGCTTTGACAGTATAAGAGACTCACAGAAGTATGTCCTGAGTTCCACGCTCAAAAATTGCCGAATCTTATAGAGGACACTCAGCCTGTAGAAACAGTTTATTACTGTCTCCAGCACATGTTTTTCAAATTTTAAGCTGCCATCCATTAGTACACCGAGGTTTCGTGCTTCTTCAACCCGCTTAACATAGGTGCTGCCAAGCCTCACTTTAGGTTCTTGACTACATATATCACCGATTTGCTTCTTGGTTCCCATAACTAAGAACTGAGATTTATTAGGGTTAAGGACCAGGCTGTTTCTATCTGACCAGTCTGCAATACGCTTTAGGTCTTCATTCAGCATATCCACTGCTTTATCCATATCATTGGGCTTAAAGGATATATATACTTGTAGATCATCCGCATAAAGATGATATTTACAATTTAAAATTGTTTGCGATATGTCCGAACTATATGAGACAAACAATATTGGTCCTAGTATTGAGCCTTGAGGAACGCCTCGGCAAACCGAGGAGGCTGTTGAGACACTCCTAGATCCCCCAGCATCGCTATAAACTTCTACTCGTTGAGTACGACCACTTAAGTAGCTAGTGAACCACTTAACTGCCGCGTCATCGAAACCATAATATCGTAATTTAGGTATAAGTAGTTTAGTATTAATACTGTCAAACGCTCGTGAAAAATCCAATAACACCAAGACAGTTCCCATTCCCACATCCTGTGCTCCCAAGACATCGTCGACCACGTCCATAAGTAAGGTTGCCGTACTATGGCCCGCTCTGAAATCCGATTGCCTGCAGGGTAAAATATTATTTGTCTCCAGAAACTCAACCAATTGAATGCTGATAGCTTTTTCTAAGATTTTGGACATAAAAGGTAATATGCTGATTGGCCTCAGATCCTTCAACTCTGAGGGGTGGTTCACCTTGGGAATCGGCTTAACAATGGCCTCCTTCCATACATCAGGAACTATACCAGTCAAAATAGATTTATTAACTATCGCAGTTATAGTAGACAGCGTATGAGGCAAAGTCAACATCAACATGTTCAAACTTAATCCATCAACGCCCTGAGCGTTTGAGGATATGCCTTTAATTATATTTAGAACCATTACCTGATCCACCTGCTTGAGGCGAAATATCGCGGAGCTATGACGTTCCGACTCAAAAAGAGTTATTTGTGATTCATCGATATTTTCACTACCTGGTGCATTAAGGAAAAAGTTATTTATGCCTTCAGGGTCACTGAGATTTGCAGGTAGGTCACAATGCTTTTTATTAAAATCTATAACGGTGCTTTTTAAGTTTTTCCAAAGAACGCGTGCGTTTTTAGCCTCTTTATTTAGATGGTGTTCGAAATAAGCGGCCTTTTCTCTAAACAATGCAACATTTACGATACGCTTCAAGTCTTTATAGTACGCCTTGTTACTTTCACTATTAGTTTTACGACTTTTGTCATGCGCTTCATTTCTCAATTTAATCATTTCCTTGATTGTATGCGTTATCCAGGGAGGGCTTTGTTCCTTAACATATGACTTTTTAATAGGTGCGTGCCGATCAAAAATGTTCATTATCAATGCACAAAAATTCCTGAGCAAGGTATTGACATCCTCGCATTCCTCGCCAACAAGATCATCCCAATTGATAGCCTCAATATCAGCTTCAAATTCTACACGGTTAATATCTTTTATTGGCCTATAGGTGATCCATTTTGGTTGAGATTTTAACTTTTTTACCATAATTTCGCCCGAGACTAGGGCATAAGCACTTAGATCTGGAATGTAATTAACACAGATATTAGATGATTGAGTGTTGCTACAAATAACGTCTATTAGGGTCTCAGAATGCTCAGTAAAGTGAGTGGCACAATCTACGTACTGTTTGAGACCGGTATACTTAAAAACTGTAAAAACTTTTTTGTGTTAGCCTGTTCCACTGTTAATTGGTTGATATTGAAATCACCCATCAACAAGATATGGTCAAAAGCTGTGAATGAACAAACGGATTCAGTTAAAGCATCAATGAACACATCCACACACAGCCAGGGAGGGCGGTATGCAGTGCCTATAGCAAGTTTGCGACCGTTTAGACTAACACCAAGCCACATCTGTTCCACAAGAGCCACCTGCGGGTGTTTTAGTAATCTAGTATTGATTCCTCGACGTATGTAGAAGCCTACGCCCCCCCCCCCCCCCACGGGAACGTGTACCTGCCGGCCTGGGGTTGTGGCGTAATCTATAGCCTGGTGGAGCGGGGGCATGTCCCTCCTCTCCAGATCGAAGCCAGGTTTCATTTATGGCAAGCAAGACAACAACAGAAGCTCCTCGACCGCCACAAGGAACTCATCATGTCTTGTCCTAAGAGAACCCGGGTTCAGTAGTCCAAAAGATAAACCGTGATTTTTGATGTACTGTATGATAAACAAGTACACAATCAGCACATATTTGCAGTTAATCAACCATTGTTTTAGCAAAGATAAGTGGCGTTGGCCAATACATAGTATACAACAGTTAAAATACATTACAGAGATATAGTTTACGTACATTACAGAAATACATATTTTTACATTACACGTACATTTTACAAACAGCAGTTATTAGAAAGCAGATTATCGCGACTACATTATGTAATAGTTTGGTTTCAAGAGAGCAATACACTAGGCAATTATTTTCAAATAAGTACATATACACAAAAACAATAAAACATAATATTATAATGATTGAGATCCAGTAATTATTGGGGGTATCATAACTAGGCAACAATAGGGCGAACGGCGTCCGATCCGAAAACCCGAACGAGGTCGTCCTCAGTGCGGATACGATGGCGAGCACTGTCCTTGCCCTGGTGCTGCCGCGCATAAATACGGCCATCCCTTGACCATATGAAACGCCAGTGAAGGTGACAGCCTATCTCGCGCGCTCGTCGAAACAGCTGTCGGTTGACACTTGTAAGACGCTCATTGACATAAAAGCGACGCGGAGGTCCAGGCCCAACAACACCTTCAGTAGTCGCACCGCGGCGCACTCGAGCGGCTTGCAGGAGCTCATCGCGCACGGCACGCCGAGCCATACGCACGACAATGGGTCGCGGGCGCACCTCGGAGCTTGCCCCGGCCGGCGCCTCTCGTAAGGGACCTACTCGAACAGCGCTTACTATGTCTTGCGACGTCAGTGCTACTCCCAACTTGGAGGCCAGAGTGGTGACAATGTGAGCAAGGCTTTGCCCTCCTTGTTTCGGGATACAAGAAATTTCGACATCATTCATGAGAAGATCTTGATCTCGCTCATTGATTTGTGCCTTAAGCTGGTTAACAGAGTCGGCCAGCGATGTATCAGTCGGAGCGCCGCCAACAGCGCGACGTTCAAGGTCTCTAACTCGCTCATCAAACTTTTCCAGACGAGATTCGCACTGACTAACTCTGTCACTAATTGCAGCTAAGGTGTCGCTGATTTTACTCATCTGCGTTCTGCTCGCCTTGAGCTCCTCTCGGATTTCTTCCATAACGAAATCTTGAAAGTCCATGGTAGTACGAGTAGCAGGTACACTTAGGGTAGCAATAGGCAGACTTTGGGTGGTAATAGGCACACTTTGAGTGGTATCGTTCAGGGGCATCTCCTCAACAGACATGTCTAGACGCGTGGGACTCTCCACAGCAGCCCCCCGGCGCAGTGTGATCCCATGCATGTTGTTGCCATGCACCGGGGTATTAGTGTTATCCCGTTTGGGTTGCATGCTTTTACATAAAACGCAGGTCCAGGTCTCTCGGTATTCCTTGACTAGAGTATTGTAGAAACGATTTTCCGATACATTAGCGCAATCCAAATCGTAATACTGTTTGCATTTATAACATTTCAGATACCTTCGGTCTTCTATTTCTCTTCGACATCCACCACAAACCATTTTATTAGTAGACATTTCGGTTTATTTTTTCTTTTATCCCTCTCAAATATTCGTACGTCGACGTCGTCGTAAATAAAAAGATAATAAACAAAAACCAAAAATTTCGTTTTGACCAATTGAGACTCGATCTGCCGACTTCTCGTTAGCGCGCGCCGCTAGTCTACCAACTCGGCCATGCGATGCCTTAAGCGTTGTAGTGAAATAAGCAATTAGGTTCAGTGTCGCGCATCAATGCTTGACAAGCTTGAGGTCAATGACCGGTTTTGCAACGGTCAAGCGAAGCGAGGCACAAAACACTTGTCGCGTACAGTCACTTGTTAGAAAATAAAATTAGATTGTGATTTTTAAAAAAATGTTTCGCTCACAGCTTCGAGAACATGGCACAGTTAGTAATAACAATTTCACAGTCCGACAGGTCGTTTTTTGAACTAAGCACTGGTCATAATTTTATAGCAAAATTTGCGGATTTTGTAGCTAATTTGGATTTAAATATAGGAGCTCACGATTCACACGTCCACCACTGTTACCGCGCCCCGCGCTCCTCATCAAAATCAACCACATGCTTCATGTAAAAAGAACCGACCTGAAAGAAGTCCAGAGCCTAACCGGAATGCTAAATTTTGCAAGCTTTGCGGTTCCGAACGGCAGGCTACATTATCGTGCACTTCTAAATTTCCTAAACAACATTTTACTCTCACGAAAAGCGCATATTGCTCAACCCGAAATCAGACGAGATTTGAGATGGTGGCTAAGAAATTGCCACCTCTCATCAATGATACACTTACCACCTCCAACACACTTTCTAACAACCGACGCGTCGGATCTGGCCTGGGGAGCGCAATTAGACCATTTTCCACCATCAGGACTGTGGACAGGTACACAGCAGGCACTTCATTGCAATCAGAAAGAAATGTTAGCGATATTAAGCGTATTAAGAGATCACTGTCTGTACCTTCGTCATTCCACAGTCTTGATTCAATGCGACAACAAGACTGTCATTGCCTACCTCAGGAACCAGGGAGGCACAAAGTCAATTCCCTTGATGAATTTGACATATCAAATTTTCGAGATCTTAGGCCGGTTCCAAATCCACCTGAAGTTATATCATCTCCCAGGGAGGTACAACCGTCATGCGGACCATCTCTCGAGACTTCGAGCGCCCCCAGAATGGCATCTACTGAATTCATGTACCCAGATAGTATTTGCAAAGTTTGGCATCCCGGCGATCGATCTATTTGCCTCCCAGAGGGCGCACGTAGTCTCAAACTATGTGACCCTAGATCTAAATGACAATCAAGCTGCGTATCAGGACGCCTTTTCAAGAGATTGGAACTACCCACTGGCGTGGGTGTTTCCGCCACCGTATCTCGTGCCCAAAGTGTTGGCCCACCTCAATCAGGCCAGGGGCATTTATCTCCTAGTGCTACCACGGTGGGAGAAAGTATTCTGGCGAGCCGACCTCAGAACACGTGCTCTAGCGGCACCATTTACCCTGCTGCACCTAGACAGGAAGTTGGTAGACGTTTCAACCGGTCTACCTCCCCCCAAAAAATCCAGGAAATAGTTTCCAAACCTCTAGGTTTGGAAATGTGGGGGTGGTCGGGGGATATAATGGATTGGAATAGCGATCAAATCAGTCTATTACAAACTTCATGGAGACCATCTACAAGAAAAACATATAGCGTAGCATGGAAAAAGTGGTTAGAATGGACAAGTCAACATCACATTAACTCGAATCGTCCAAGTGGGTCAGATTTGGCAAAATTTCTTGCAGATCTTCATATTATTCACAAGCTTTCTTACAACACTATTCTATTATATAAATCAGCGATCTCCACATTATGTAATACTGTCATTTCCGGTCAATTAAGTACTCATGTACTTGTAAAACATGTTCTAAAATCGATAGCTATTAAAAAGCCCATAGCGCAAAAATGCCCCATATAGGATATTGATACATTAGCCCTCCATTTAGAAAAGTCTACCGTAAACTGTAGTAATATATTTCAGGTATGTAGACACACAGCAATGTTGTGACTGCTCTCTTCTGGGAGCAGGATTCATGACTTAACCCTATCGAACATTGATTCTGCTCACTGTGTGAAGTCGGATGAATCAATTATTTTTTGGCCAATATATGGGTCTAAAACTGATTCCTCTGACTTCAGACAGTCAGGTTGGAAACTGCTGGCTAATGCGGAAAATAAGAATTTAAACCCAGTATACTGGATAAATCAAGTTATTGATATCCTACGTAATAGAAGAGAGTCTGTCAATTGTAATTGCTTATTTATAACCTTAAGAGGTCATGTAAATACCGCGTCTCGAGCAATTATAGCGGGATGGATTAAGTCATTATTAGCAGAAGCAAACATCACTGCGACACCTGGCAGTACACGCTCAGCAGTAGCATCCAAAAATTGGCTGAATAATCATCCCCTAGAGGATATTTTATCTAGAGGAAACTGGCGAACAAGTAATACCTTCGAAAAATTTTATAGTCGTCAAGTGATGTATGCTTCTACTAGCAATTCGGTAACTAGGCTATTTACGCCGGTTGATTAACTAAGGTTTTGGTGTATGACCTACACCGCCTACACTGACATACCTTGACCTTCATTCTCTCTGGATTAAACTTGAATCTATATTTAATTTATTTGATGTTATGTGGTTATTGTACAATGTACTTCGTAATAATAATAACAATTATAATAAAATATAGAAATTTATCGCAGTGTTTTATTTAATATTATTTACAACTTTTGTGCCATTTATTATTCATATTTACATACCTACCTACTTATAGTGATAATTTCACATTGGCGTCCACCACCAGGCGATAACAAACAAGTCTCATATAACTATAAGTTTCGAATAACGGTCAAGTCAAATTAATATGGGCGTTTTACCTACCAATAAAACGCTTATTAATTTACTTACCTTATTCGAAGCTTATAGTTATATGAGATAGGTGTCACCTGTTCCCGCCAGTATTTCTGTCTCTTTTTGCCCTATATTTACATCCCTTTCGCACCCCCTCATCCACCGGGCAGAGTGGGGTAACCACTGCTTGCGCAAATTTTATTCTTCATTGTGTCGAAATTATAACCGGGCAGAAATGGCTTATAAGCTTCGAATAAGGTAAGTAAATTAATAAGCGTTTTATTGGTAGGTAAAACGCCCATATTAAAGTACTGTTCCACATAAATTATCGCACAGAAACAAAACTTGTATTTAAGAAAACAAAACTATTTAACCTTGAACAACTGTATAAATATAACACATGTCTATTAATAAAAAAAAATATTACCGAAATTATACACACAAATATTAATATTCCACAGAGACAATATTCACATAATTTAAGAAAAAAAAAACTATGCGTGCCGCCAAGGACAGTAAATTATGGTAAAAAAAATATAATTTATGAAGGTGTAAATTTATATAAGAATCTACCAGAAGCAATAAAAAACTCGGCAAACATAAATATATATAAATATAAATTAAAAGAACACATATTAAAAGAATATTAAATTTACTAATCTCCTTCTACACACATACTAAAATACAAATAAAATAATCAACACGTCTCCACAACTTTCTTAATGCTGTTATTGGTGATTCACTCGGCCGGCCGGCCGGCTGGCCGAGTGAATCACCGCGTAGCAACTTCTTTAGGTCCTGATTTGACATAATGCGTGCGCTCGGGGCTCGATGTTTGGTGGATAATAGTATGAACGAAAAGATACCCTCTTTTAATTTGTTTTTTGTTTCCTGGTTTCTTTAATTGGTTATTGTATATTGGTTGTTTTGTGTTCAACAGAACGCCAATACAAAAACTTGTGGAAGTGATACGTACATTATCATGATACAAGATGTTGTTTCATAGATATAAATTATAGTTTCGTTAGCAGAGCTGCGCTGCGCCATTTATATTATTATTGCATGCTTTAGTTATATATCTTATTTTAAGTGAACTGTATTTTTACTAAGTTCTTATGAGAATAAATTCTTTAAACCTAAATACTTGGATCCGAAATTTAATATTTGTAAGTGTGATGCTCAACCATTGTTATTAATTGATCAAGACAACTATAATTTAATTGCGCCTACTGTTAGTGTAAAATCTAGTAAATCAGGTGAGCCATATTTAACGAAAACTGTTGGGTTGGTGTATACACGGTTAAGTAAATAATAATAACACTGATCGCTTCAACATTCTAATGTCTTGCAATCAGTCTTGTCCGAACTCAACATCAGCTGACTGCACTCAGTGTGAGCCCAGCGCAAGCGGCGATTGCCCTGATAACGTAGATCATGCGTCCTGTTTACTCGCACAGATTGATCCGGTACCGTTGTCATCTTCGCACTCGCATTGTTTACATACTATAAATTCTATTGATATTAAGCAGGAGCTAATGAAGCTGCGTGAATTGATGCATGAGTATTTCTCAATTGAATCTTTAGGTATAATTAGCAAACCCCGTAAGAACGCTAATGAGGTACGTGCTATTGAGATTCTTAATAAAACTAGTGAGCTAGTTAATGGTCAATGGACCGTAGGATTGCCTTGGAAAAATGATGACGTACTTATGCCAGAACCCTATAATACAGCTGTATTTCGTCTTAAGTCAATAATGAAAAAAATGTTGGTAAACGAATCATTTGCCTTGCGTTATCAGGAAAGAATAGAACATTTATTTATTAACAATTATGCTAGGGTTGTCACTCCGGAGGAGTCTAGTGAACGCGTTTGGTATTTACCACATTTTGGCATTGACAATCCTAATAAAAAAAAACTCAGGCTAGTATTTGACGCAGCGAGTAAATCAGAGGGTTATTGTCTTAACGATTTTCTTTTATAGGGTCCTGATTTGTTGAATTCATTATATGGTATAGTGTATAGGTTTCGTGAAAATGATATTGCAGTGGTAGCTGACATTAAGAATATGATTTTACGTATAAAAATCAGAGATGAAGATCAAAATGCATTACGTTTTTTGTGGCAAGACGAAAATGGTGATATCAAAAGAATGAGATGCCTGATGCTGTCCATGCTATCCAACACAACCAATACATGAACGACTACATAGACAGCTTACAAGACGAAAAAAGCGCCAAGAAGATGGTTACAGAAGTTCATCACATTCATCAGCAAGGTGGTTTCGAGATGAGGAATAGGGTGAGCAACAACCCTAATGTATTAAAAAATATTCCCAAAGAAAACCTTAATGTAAACATGCAAGTGATGCTGCATGACTCACCGTAGCGCAGTCTTGGACTATTGTGGTACCCAGCGACGGATACGTTGGCATTCGATTTGTCCTTGAAGCGCATACCTGCTGACGTTTTGAACTTCGTAAGGAAACCCACTAAGCGCGAAGTAATACGGATAGTTATGTCTATATTCGATATACACGGATTTCTAGGCCCTATAACTATAGTAGGTAAGATTATAATGCAACAAACATGGAAATTAAATATGAAATGGGAAGAAGAAATAAATGAGGATTTATTTAATTGTTTTCAAGACTGGATACTTCGATTGCAACAGGTAAACAAATTACGTATCCCAAGATGGTATTTTTCTAAAATTAATTCTATTGAAAAAACATTGCCTACCTGTAGCGGTAATGACAGTGCTACGAAAGACTACGCCATAGCCGCTGCTACGGCGACCCAAGCAGATGCACGATCGGCCGCGTGCTCGGGTGTAAGCGGGATGGAAAAGCTAGAATTGCATGGTTTTTGCGATGCTTCGCCAAATTCCTATGCTGCTGTTGCCTACTGGCGCAAGATAAGCGACGAAGGAATGTTTACTTCGTTTATAGGTAGCAAAAGTCGACCTAAATCAGAACTTCAGGGCGCGGTGTTAGCTTATCGCCTAGCCGAGAGCATAAAGAGGGAACATCGTTTGGTACCTATAGCTACGTACTATTGGACTGATTCTACAGTAGTGTTGCACTGGATAAGGAATGAAAATAGAAATCATAAAGTTTTCATAGCAAACAGACTTGGTCAAATAGACGAATTGAGTAAAATTAAAGATTGGCATTATGTACCTACAGAATTTAATATAGCAGACATAGTAACTGTTACGTATGACGTTTTTATTATTATATTTGAAGGTATGTCACACAACTGGTGAATGATATAATTATGTATGTGCTACCCTTTACCCGCCAGTCGGGCAATAAACTACGAATATAACAGACGTGCGTGTTTTACTTAACAGTTACGATACGAGGACGGTTGAACTTTGTAATTTAAAATGGCGGCGGCTAGATTTAGTGAATTTGATGTAGTTCACGGTGATTTTGGTTCATATTGCGATCGACTGGACATGTATTTCGTAGCAAATAATATAGCGGATGATAAAAAGTTACCAACGCTAATTTCAATTATCGGTGAGGCAGGCTACGAACTCATGGTGAATCTATGCAGCCCGGACAAGCCCCATACAAAAGAATATGGTCACGTCGTTAAATTGATGTGCAATCATTTACAACCAAAACCGTCAATACTAGCGGCCAGATATCATTTCCGTCAGCGTCGGCAGCAAATGGAAGAAACAGTGACCCAGTACATGAGCGAGTTGAAGCGGTTATCACGTACATGTGAGTTCAAAGCTAACCTCGAGGAAAATCTTCGGGACCAATTTGTCTGTGGACTCCGCAGCGACGTTATAAGACAAAGACTGTTTTCGGAATCGGATTTGAGCTGGAGCAGCGCCATTAAGACAGCGATCAACATCGAGTCTGCGGCGAGGGACGCATTGATAGTAGAAAAAACATTTGGTGAGGAAAGCGGTGCAATCGACTCGGTGAACCTGGCACCGGGCTACAGAAGCACACGAGTTTCTGGCAATTTCGCAGCGCGTAGACAAAGCAGCGCGAACGACCACGTCGACGTGAACCGACTCACAAGTAGAACGGACCCGAGGGGTACGGGAGGCTGCACGGCGTGCGGCGATAATACCCACATTTGGCGGGAAGTCGATACAGAACGTTTGAATGCAGCCGATGCAGGCGTGTGGGCCACCTACGTCGGATGTGCCGGTCGGGTCCAGGGGGAAATACCAATTGGCAAAGCATCCGGGCGGGACTGGGGGACGCGACACCAGAACCCCGGAGCAGAGGTGGGGTCAGCAGCGGAGCACGCAGCGGTGCAGCGCGCGGAGGTGTGGCACGTGGTGCGCGGGGGCGCGGCCGAGGCGCCGGCGCCGGTCTGCGCACGCACTATGCGCAGGAGGAGGTCTACTCAGTCGAAGAAGACCAACAGGAGCAAGATCCGGAAGAAGAACCGATGTATTTAATGGCTTTGGGAGATTACAAACCGGTAAGCGTTTCTATTAAAGTTTGTGATAGGCTTATTAAAATGGAAATAGATACAGGGTCGGCTTTGTCATGTATAAGTGAAAGTACATACTGTCAATTGTTTTCAGAGCTCCCTTTGCAAACTTGCAATCTGTCCCTATGGTTTTATGACGGGAGCAGGATTAAACCTTCAGGTGTTTTAGAGGTAACTGTAGAATATGGTAAAATAATTAAAAAGTTGGAATTATATGTAATCGAAAACGGTACCACCAATTTGTTAGGAAGGCAGTGGTTAACAGAATTGAATATGGTTATACCAAAGTTTACGAATAACTCTGCTCAAACATGTAATACGCTAGAATGTGATATGGATAAATTAAAGCAAGATCTTTCATCTAGGTTTAAGGATGTGTTTGCTCCGGGGTTGGGCGCGTTCCGCGGCGGGCGGGCTCGGCTACGCATCCGACCCAACGCCACGCCGATGTTCTGCCGCGCGCGCCCCCTGCCGTACGCGCTGCGCGAGCGCGTCGACACCGAGCTCGATGCAATGCTGCGTGCCGGCGTCATCGAGCCGGTGGACTACTCCGATTGGGCGACGCCGCTGGTAATTGTACATAAGCCTGATGCCTCGTTACGTCTGTGTGCGGATTATAAGGTTACCCTAAACCGAGCTTTACTCGTCGATAAATTTCCAGTACCAAAAGTTGAAGATTTATTTTCTAGGATAAGCGGTAGTAAGTACTTCACAAAGCTAGATCTCTCTCAAGCCTATAACCAAATTTTACTAGATAATGCCTCAACAGATTGTACGGTTATAAATACCCATCGGGGATTATTTAAATACAAAAGATTTGTGTACGGACTTTCATCTAGTCCAGGTATATTTCAAAGATTGATGAATGATATGTTGAAAAACATACCAAATGTGAACTATTTCTTAGATGATATTTTAATAAGTACAACAACTATATCTGAAAACTTGAAAACTTTAGAGATAGTCCTTGAAACTTTAAGTAAAAATGGATTAAAAATAAAAAAAGAAAAATGTAATTTTTTATCTACTGAAGTTAAATATTTAGGTTTCATTATCGATGAAATGGGAATACGAGTAGATCCGGATAAAGTGAAGCCCATACTTAACTTAGTTCCTCCCAATAATGTCGCTGAATTACGTTCTTTTATTGGTATGGTAAATTTCTATTGTAAATTTATAAAAAAACTTAAGTGAACACTTAGCTCCCTTGTATACTTTGTTAAGGAAAAATGTGCGTTATTTTTGGGGTTATCAACAGAACAATGCTTTTAATAAAATAAAAAAAATACTAGGAAGTACTAAGTGTTGGCTTACTATGATGTAAACAAAGCGGTAGTATTGACGTGCGACGCAGGCCCGCGAGGGCTGGGCGCCGTGCTGGCGCAACGTATGAACAAGTATTCAGTGCGATAAAATCTGTATCTGATACTATATTTACAAAGAAAACTTTTAAAGTAGACAATACTAAGATGAAATTTAGTGACTGGGCTACAAAGGGAATTTATAGAAGTAGAACTAGATTATTTGAATTATACTCCATTAAAGCAACTTCTAGTAACACTAGAATGCTTGAATATGTAAAAAAATACTCTAAAATATTTAAGAAAGTTTGTGCACTTGCTAAAGCAAATTATTTAAAAGAAAAAATAAGTAAATCTGGCAATAAAATTAAAGCTACTTGGGGTATAATTAATAAAGAGACTTGCAAAACAAAATCATATGATACCAAGATCTCTCTTAAAATAAATAATAAAAATCTTTACGCTGATGCTGAAATAGCGGACGCATTTGAATCTTTTTTCTCCAATATAGCAATCACTACTACTCAGTCATTAGATTCTTGTCCACATCTTGCTGAGTCCCTGCTGAAAGAATGTGTGGAGAAGTGTCAAGCTACTTTTTGCTTTAGTCATGTTACTGACCATATAATTATAAAAACATTTAAGGACCTTAAGTTAAAAAAAACTGAGGACCTATGGGGTATTTCAACAGAAATTTTAAAATCTATTATATCTACTATTGCCCCACATTTAGCTATTATATTTAACAAATGTGTAGATACGGGTCACTTTCCAAATTTAATGAAATTTAGTAAAATTGTACCACTGCATAAGTCAGGGGACAAAAATGACCCATCAAATTTTAGACCAATATCTATATTACCAGCAGTGAGTAAGATCTTTGAAAAAATAATATTCACTCAATTAGCAGCTCACTTCAAAATAAATAACTTATTTCATAATAACCAGTACGGATTCACTAAAGGGAAATCCACTACTGATGCAGGAGTGGCACTAATGAAACATGTCTTCAATGCGTGGGAAAATAAGCAAGATGCTGTTGGTGTTTTCTGCGATTTATCAAAAGCCTTTGATTGTGTTAACCATGAAACTTTAATAATGAAGCTACGGCATTATGGTGTCTCAGACAATGCACTTTCAATACTGCAATCATACCTTTCTTGTAGAATCTAAAAAGTGAGTGTTAATGGAATAAATTCTACTGGCGCCCCTCTACTCATGGGAGTGCCGCAGGGCTCCATATTGGGACCCCTACTTTTTTTAATTTATATTAATGACCTTCCTCACTTTACAAAAGACCTATGTGAGACTGTATTGTTTGCCGATGACACTTCTCTGATTTTTAGAGTTAATAGGCTTAAGCAAGTATTCGACGACGTAAACGATGCACTCTCACAAGCCAAAAAGACTAAATGTGTTAAATTCACAATGCCAAATGTGAGGCAGGTTAATACAAATATAACCATAAATAATGAGCATCTTGCGCTCGTAAATTCAACAGTATTTCTAGGAATCACATTAGATTCTAAGCTGCAATGGGGTCCCCATATTGATGTCCTGGCAGGTAGACTTAGTTCTGCTGCATATGCAGTTAGAAAGATAAGACAACTAACTGATGTTGAAACGGCGAGGCTGGTTTATTTCAGCTACTTTCATAGCATCATGTCATATGGTCTATTACTATGGGGATCAGCTGCTGATATACAGACTATTTTCGTATTACAGAAGAGAGCCATCCGCGCCATTTATGGCCTTAGATCGCGCGACTCCCTTAGAGATTTGTTTAAAGAAATCGACATACTTACCGTGGCTTCTCAATACATCCTTGATTGCCTTATGTACGTACATAAGAATCTCCATCTGTTCTCGAAGAAGTCTGACTGTCACAGCCTTAACACCAGAAATAAGCACAGACTGGCCGTTCCAAATATCAGGCTCCATAAGGTTGGTAGTTCATTTATAGGATTGAGCATAAAAATGTTTAATAAGTTACCTCAGATTATTATTGACTTGCCCACACATAAGTTTAAATTGTATATAAAAAACTGTTTAATGAAGAAAGGCTATTATAAAATAGACGATTTTTTGAATGACAATAATTTAGGGCCATATTAGTAACACAAAAATTGTACTATATTTTAAGTTAATGGTGACATTTTGTAAAACATTTCTTTTTTAAAAGAGTAACTGCTGAGTTTCTTGCTGGTGTCTTCTTGGCAGAAAACTACATTCCGAACCAGTGGTAAACATGTTGACATTCATAAGTGTTCTGTATGGACCTAAATTGAATAAACAATTTTCATTTCATTTCATTTCATTTCATTTCAACGGGACGCCGCGGGCCGCGAGCGCGTCATCGCGTACGCGTCGCGGGCGCTCACACCGCCAGAGTTAAACTACAGTCAAATACATAAGGAAGCTTTAGCTATTATTTTTTCCGTAAGAAAATTCCATCAATTTTTATATGGTCGTAATTTCACTCTAAGAACAGACCATAAGCCATTAGTTAGCATAGTTGGTCCTAACTTAGGCATACCCACCATGACGGCTAACCGATTACAGAGATGGGCACTCATATTGTCTGCGTATGATTTCACCATTGAGTACATAAAATCTGACGATAATACGGCTGATACCCTTTCACGCTTGATCTCCGCCCAAAAGGCAGTGGCAGGCAAGGAAGAGGAATGTCCAGAGCAGACATATCTACATTTTGCATCTGAAGCGTTACTGCTGGATTATAATACAATTAGGAAAGAGACACTTAATGATACAATACTTAGTAGGGTATTCAGTTATATTAGGGACGGATGGCCGGTTGAAATGGATATTCGGGAATTAAGACCATATTTTAATCGTAAGACAGAGTTATACTGTGAACTAGGCTGTATAATGTGGGGCCATAGGGTAGTTATCCCAGAAAACTGTCGTGCTAAGGTGCTACACGAGCTACACGACACTCACATGGGGATAGTAAAAACCAAGGCGTTGGCTCGTAGCTACGCTTGGTGGCCTGGGATTGACGAGGCTGTGGAGGCCCAGTGCCGCGCCTGCGACGTGTGCGCAGCGCAGGCGCAGGCGCCACCGCACCACCGGCCTTGCTCGTGGCCGTGGCCGAGCCGCCCGTGGTCAAGATTACACCTCGACTTTTTAGGCCCCCTATCAGGTAATAAGTATTTCGTTATAGTAGATTCGAGTTCAAAGTGGGTAGAAATATTTAAAATGCCTAACACTACAGCTCAGATGGTAATAAATAAATTAAGAGAGGTTTTTGCTCGATTCGGTCTACCAAAACAAATTGTTTCTGATAATGGCCCTCCTTTTTCTAGTGAAGAATTTAGTATTTTTTGTCAAAATAATGGTATTGATCAGATTTTCACAGCTCCTTATCATCCTTCGTGAAATGGAGCAGCGGAAAACACAGTTAAATTATGCAAAAGGTTAATCAAAAAGGCATTATTACAAAAGGTTGATGTGGAATTAGCTTTAAACCGTTTTCTATTAATTTACAGAAATACTGTACACAATACTACCGGGGATAGCCCGTCTCAGTTATTGTTAGGACGAGTGGTACGCACTAGACTAGATTGTTTAAAACCTGACCGTGAAAAAAGAATAATAAATTTGCAACGTAAACAGGAAAAGGCGGCGGGAGGTAACGAACGTATTTTTGCTAAAGGGGACAATGTATGGTTCAGAATGTTTGGGGGAAAGGATAAATGGGAAAAGGGGTTAGTCACTGATATTTTAGGAGACACTGAGTAGTATGGAATTGGGAATTCTATATCATCTGTCTTTCGTATCAGCTAACGCTGAAACTCACTCCAGATGATCCAGAATGTCCCAATTCCATACTCCGCGCTATCCGTTTCATCTACAAACATTTGTAATGAGTTCACACATTCGGTCTTTTCGCAGCTCCTGCTGCGATCTCTCGTCGTGAGCGCCAGAACGACCAATATCATACTGATGATATCGTTTGTTCTGGCGCTCACTCGTGTAGGCCGCGGTCAATTGTAATTTCGTTCAGTTGCAGCAGGGACTGCAATCTCACTTCGAGAGAGCGAGAAAGCGCAATGACATCCTCAGAACGAGGTGCATTATTCAGCATATGAAGAGTCCCCATGATTACTCAGTTGAGTTTTATGATGTTGAATACATTCTATATTATTTACTCATTCCAACAGCCCTAGACTAGATATTTGTTGATTTAAAATAGGAGAACGTTATTGTTTCAGCTCAGTCTATTATAGCTATCGCAACACTGCAGTCACATTGTAAACTAAGTAATGAAGTTTGTTAAACAAAAAGAATCGCTTAAATTACAGTGCATCTGTCCTAAGTCGTCTGAAGAACCAAAACGACATGGAAATTTATTACCAAGTACAATACGTTGTATTGTGTGCGGTCCCTCCAATAGCGGAAAAACTAATTTAGTGATAAGTTTACTATTGCATGAAAATAGACCAAGATTCCGGAACCTTTATGTGTATTCAAAATCTTTATATCAACCTAAATATTAATATCTTGAAAAGGTTTTGGATATGGTGCCTGGAACATCATTCAGTAAATACAATCATAATAGCGAAATTTTGAGTCCACATGATGCCTTACCTGATTCAATTATAATTTTTGACGACGTTGCTTGTGAAAATCAAAACAACATTAGAGATTATTTCGCCATGGGACGTCATAAAAATATAGATTGTTTTTACATCAACCAAACATACACAAAAGTTCCCAAACAACTTGTACGAGACAATTCCAATCTTGTCATTCTATTTAAACAAGATGATATTAACTTGAAGCACGTATATGAGGAGCATGTTGGGTCTGATATGTCATGGTCCCAATTCCGTGAGATGTGCTCTGCTGTTTGGAATAAACCATTTAGCTATCTTGTTATTTATAAGGATTGCGACAAAAACAACGGATGCTACCGATTAGCTTTCGACACATTTATATTAATAGACGAACATACATAAAAGACGGTTGTGTTATTTATCAACCACTCCCATTCATGATTTTGAACTGAGCGGAATACTTTGAAATGGAGAAAAATCTTAAAGCGCAAATCGATAAAGCAGCAGCAGCTGTTAAAAGAAAAGTGGCGATCATAAAAGATGTGGAAAATACAAACAATAAAACAATTGAAACTATACTGAAACCTATTGTTGATCCATTTACTATATTGACAAATAAAAAAAATGTTACTCCTTTTAAGGAAAAAGGGCATTTTGATGAACCTGTGATGAAAAAAATACAAATTGCAATAATAATTCATTTGAAGACGAGAATCAGTCTCTATTACCTCTGATGAAGATAACAACGAATCTATTACTGAAGATGAAAATGAAGAACAAGAGCAATACAAGGACTATAACAAAACCCTTGTTGTGTCACCATCTGAAGATCGTAATATAAGTGAGGGATCATTTAAATCTCTACAGTCATCGCCAAATCTTAAAAATCAATCACTGTCATGGTCAACCTCGTCTAATGTAATGGAAGATGTTCCGTATGGAATCAGAAATGAGCGGGGTAAACTGTTACTAGGCAAGACACGTGTTTATGATGACGGTGTTATTCTTAAAGTAGGAGCACTTACTGTCAAAAAAACTGTTGGCTTGAAGGAACTTTTGTTCAAAAAGAAACCAAATTTAGATGTAGTAACATGTGATGATTTATAAAATCACAAGTCACTTTTATTAGAAACCAATGCTCATCGACGTAATTGTGACCATTCTAAACCGATCAACAGTAACAAAGGATTTAAATATACGAATGTAATTAAACCTTTGTTTAAATTCTCTCGAAATCCTACTACAAGTATAGAAAGTATTCCACAAGGTAAAGGTGTTTCACTTTTAAAGACAGTAAAATCAAATACTGATATAGTTTACTGGGATGACCCAAACGAATTAGTAGAGCGATTGAAGTTACTACTTGCATCCAGGGAAGCAGGCAACACTGGCGTAAATAATGAAATAATTGCAATTATTTCGGAACTGCATGAATCTGGTATGATAAATGCAGAACTTATAAAGAAGAAACCGGGAAAATTAAGCAGTATTCTTTCAGTAGTCAACCCACCAAGACAGCAATGAATATAGATAAGTTTGGTCATCACGTCCATAAGCGTTTACGATTGGCAGAATACATTGACAACTTCAACGAATCATTGGTGAAGTCAGATATCGGACACTACGATTTAAAATCTTCTAGATTAAAAGGGTTATCATATCCAACCGAAGACGGCGAAGCAGTGAACAAAGCTTATTTAGACAAAACGGTTCAAGAACTAAGAAATGAAATAGAAAAAGTGACACTCGAAGTTAAATTTCATTTGAAAAACTTGGAAACCTTTACAACAAATCATTTGAATAAAACATTTTAGTCAAAAACAGAAATAGACAATTTGATTCACGTGAAAATAGACAAAAATGAGCAAAAAAGACGTAATTGATGAACTTCACAAAGCAGCCAGAAGAAATTTCCCACATCGATGCACAGTTATAAAAGGAATTGATGATCTATGGCAAGCTGACCTCATAGATTCACAAAAATATTCACATTATAATAAGGGACACAATAACATATTAGTAGTGATCGATACTTTGTCAAAGTATGAATGGGCAAGTGCCATTAAATCTAAAGAAAAGAAATGTGTTGCTGAGGCAATGCAAAAGATTTTAAAATTTTCATCTAGAAAACCTAAATATTTGCAAACACATTTGGGCAAGGAGTTTTATAAATATATTTTTGGCCAACTGATGAAAAACTATAATGTGAACCATTATTCTACTTATTCCGTCAAAAAAGCTTCTATTGTAGAGCGAGTCATACGCACGCTAAAATCTCATATCTTTAAACTTTTCAGTTTATACGGTTGCTATCGCTGGCAGGGCAAATTATTAAATACTGTGATTGAAACTTATAACAGCACTACTCATCGCATAACAAAATTTAAGCCAAATGACGTTAACAAGGCAAATGAAATGGCTGTATTGTGTAATATAAGCAAAGCGTATAGAAATCGAAAACACTTAATACCTAAGTTTCAAGTTGGTGATTATGTACGTATAAGCAAATTTAAAGGCGACTTTTATAAAGGTTATACTCCTAACTGGTCAACGGAAATATTTACAGTAGCAAAGGTATCATTCACCTTCCTCATTCACAAATCCACCAACTTATTATTTGGAAGATAAGCATAAGCAGGTTATATTGGGAACTTTTTATGAGTATGAACTACAAAAACTAAATATCCAGATATTTATCTCATCGAAAAGATTATTAGAAAAAAAGGAAATAAATATTTCGTGAAATGGTTAGGTCTTAGCAACGAAGAGAACAGTTGGATAAACAAAAACGAGATAGTTTTGTAATATAAATATACTTTTGAACTAAATCTTTTCATTCTCCGCATATCAATGAAGGAGGGAAGTGGTATTATAGACAGCGTAATAAACCATTTGCCCTTCGAGCTACATTTACCTGGATATCAATTCTGTGGTCCCGGAACAAAGCTTAAAACACGTTTAAAAAGGGGGGATAGAGGTGTTAACAAGTAAGACCAAGCTTGTATGCACCACGATATCGCTTTATTATTTGATAGAAATGGGGTGAGCCCTGCGTCTCATAGCCACTGCGACCAGGAGATGATCTATTGTGGCAGCCCCGTAACCTATTACAGCACCTCATGCAGCTCCAGTTCCAGGATAAACCCGAGAATGGAGCTGATGGGGGAGCTCTTGATTTCGTCAGCCGAGATCATGTGTGCTCCCAGGTGCCGGCTTCTGCAGCGGTGCAGCGCCATGCACTCGCCGAGGACGTGGATAATCGTTTCCTCGTCCTCGCGACAGAACCTGCAGATTTTGGTATCTGTAAGGCCCATGTTGTGCAGGTGCTTGTTTAATTTGCAGTGCCCTGTGAGGGTCCGAGTGAGTGCCCTAACATGTCCTCTACTCAGTTTTGTTATCTCTACAGCTCGTCTCTGATCGAACGCCTGTATCAACGCCTTAGACTGTTCTAGTCGAGGTAGTCTTTTCCAGAATTCAGTGCTTTGTTTTTTCTCCCGATCTTTTAACTCGAACCTGACCATGCAGGCTGGAACGCCACATATTGGTTCCGGTCCGAGTAGTGAGCTCTCTGCCCCGGCCTTTGCTAGCACGTCAGCGACCTCGTTGCCTCTGATATTACAGTGTCCCGGTACCCAAATCAGATTTACGATGTTGGCATTGCCAAGCTGGTTTAGGAGCAGGACACACTTTGAGGAGTGAGTTTGGAGTCAAGTTCACAGGATGTTAACGCCTTGATAGTCAAGCTGCCCAGCTTGACTATCTGAGAAGATGAATATCTTCTTATTCTGGAGATTCATTTGTAGACTCTCTTGGACACAGCCAATTATTGCGAAGACTTCCGCTTGGTACACTGTGGTATAGCGACCCAGGTTGGCGAATTTGCGTATTCCGCAGCGATCATTACAAAATCCCGCCCCGGATATACCCTGCTTCCTGGAGCCATCCGTATACCAAACGATGTCATTCTGCTTAACATTTCCGGGAGTTCCAGCCTCCCAGTCTTGTCTACTTGGTAACAAGACTGTAAACCGCTTATCGAGGGGTTTCTCATGACCCTAGATTGCCATCTCGTCCTCCCTCTGATTTTCGCTCTCGTGATAGCCATCCTCGCTTCCATCTGCACGTGAATGTGCAGAGGTGGAATGTTCAGGAGGGCATCCAGTGCTGCAGAGGGAGAGGACGAAAGCGCGCCGGTGGCTATAAGGCAGGCTGTTCTTTGAACTTTGCTGAGGTTCTCTACGCAGTTAAGTTAGTGCGTCTTCTTATACCACGCACAGCAGCCATAAGTGACGATCGGCCTCACTATGGTTTTATAAATCCAGAGTGCGGCCATGGGCCGTAGCCCCCATTTTAGCCCCACCAACCTACTGTTTGCCCCCATCGCAATTTTTGCCTTTCTAGTGATGTAGTCGAGATGCTTGTTCCATGTTAGTTTTTGGTCTAAAAAGACTCCGAGATATTTGACCTCGTTGGACAAGCATAGCTTCATACCAAGAAGTGTTGGGGCGTGGAGCGCTTCTAGTTTTCTTTTTTTGGTAAACGGGATTAAGACCGTCTTACGTGCATTGACTGTTAGCACGTGTCTCGTGCACCAGTTTTCTACTATTCGTAGGGCCCTTTGCATAAGATTGGAAATGGTGCTAGGGCATTTTCCTATGACCATTATTACTATGTCATCTGCGTAACCCTGAGTCAGAAATCAGGCTTCATTGAGCTCGCAGATGAGACTGTCAACAACCAATGACCATTGAAGGGGTGATAGGACTCCGCCCTGTGGACATCCTCTGGTCACTCTATAATGAAAGGTTTTATTCATCAACGTTGTTGTTGCAGTCCGATTTTGTAGCATGGATCCCATCCATCTGGTGGTGGTGTCGTCGATTCCACGATTCACCATGCTACGTGCTATAACATCGAAGTTGGTGTTGTCAAACGCCCCTTCGATGTCGAGAAAGGCACAGAGTGCAATTTCTTTGTCTTCTATGGCTTTCTCAATTCTGTCCACCAAGTCAATAAGTGCCGTTTCCGTGGACTTGCCTGTTTGGTAGGCATGTTGTCTTGCACTCAGGGGTTTTTCGACGAGGTATGTTGCCCTGATGTGACTGTTCAACACCTTTTCCATCGTTTTTAATAGGAATGAGGTGAGACTTATCGGTCTGTAGGACTTGGGCTGCGATTTGTCTTTGTCCCCTCCCTTGGGAATGTAAGTGACCTTCGCCCGAGTCCACGCTGATGGCAGATAACTCCAAGCAAAGCTTGCACGGTATAGTTTTATCAGCGTAGAGATGATGATATCTTCGCCCCGCTGCAACAAAGCCTGGGAAGATACCATCGACCCCACCAGATTTATAAGGCTTGAAACTCCTAATTGCCCAACTTATCTGCTGGGGACGAAAAATAACGGAAGCTCTCCTCCAGTCTTCATTCCTCGGTCTCCTGTCCGGAGACTTACTGACCTGGAGTTTTTTTTTGTTATTAATGTACGCGGATTCCGGAAAGTGCGTTTGAGCAAGCAGTCTCAGTGTTTCCTCCGGAGATTCTGTGAAAGATCCATCTGCTTTCCTTAGCAGGTCTAGATGGGATTTAGGTGTCTTGGATAGTATTTTATGGATCCTGGCAGCTTGGGCAGTGTCCTTGATTGACCCGCAGAATTTTTGCCAGGATCTTCTTTTTGCTTTCCTGAGCTCCCTATTGAAACGTGTTAACGCCTTCCTGTAAGCATCCTAGTTCTTATCTTTTTTTGCCTTGTTAAATAATGCACGGGCCTTTTGCCTCAGATGCTCCAGGTTTTTGTTCCACCAAGGCGCGTTCCTGTTGCTCTTAGTGGTCTTAAGAGGACACTTTTCTAGATACGCATTCATTAGGCTTTTGCCTAAGTCCTTTGCTGCGGCTTCCACTTGGTCCACAGTTTTGATGTATTTAAAATCTCCAAGGTATAACCTAAGGGAGTTCCTAAAGCCCTCCCAGTCTGTCTATATTAGTTGTTTTTGTTGAGCAGGTTGCTTGCGGCTTTCCTGCTGTAGTGCTCCTGTGCTAGGGTCAGTAGATTTACCGGCCTTCGCACAGCGCCTCTCTTGCCGCGTCCCCCTGCTGGTCGTGTTCGACCACCACGACCACGACCTCTGCTGTCTAGGGCAGATGGTTGGCAGGTAGTGGTGCTCCTGCCTCTCGATGGTCCTGCAACACGACTGTTGCCCCTCGAGATTCCATACGTCCCCCGGACGGGTGGAGGTGTGGTGCTGCTGGAGTCGGCTCCAGTTGCTCCTCCTGAGGGTTCCGTACCCGAGACCAAGTTGGAAGTACTTGGACGCGCCTCGACGCTTGCCCCCTCCTTCTTGTCCCCGGATACTTTGCCCCCTTTGACCCTTATATGTATGAGGCCAAAGTCAAGGTAGAGGCGCCCCTCGCGCTGAAGAATAGTCTCCAAGGCCGCCTCGTCGAAGGAAAAGGTCACTGTTTGACCTTTTGCTTCGGGCTTCCGGTTGACTACCCTCCAACTCGAGAGGTCTAACCCTTTATTTTGTTTCGCCAACCTCCGCAGGATGGTATCTGCGTCGTGCTTGGCTTCCTGTATCCAGGCCGTGCCATACCTGGGCTTGGGCATATCCTCTTCGTTTACAACGGAGAGATTAGCTCCATCCCAGGGTTTAATGTTGGGCAGTTTGCGGATGAGTCACTCCTTCGAGTTCTCATCTGCGCACGCCAAAAGGATGCCACCCGAGCGCGGTTTGCATCCAATAAAGCTGGGGCCGTCACCGTCATCTGGGGTGTCGATACACTTCAAGATAGCACCTTGAACTATTTCGACCCTCTCCTGGTCCATTTTTCCCAGGGCGTCTTTGATACCACACGTGACGAACCCAGCAACCTCCCTAAAGGTAGGCTTCGAGGTGGAAGGCTCGCCAAGCTTCGGTGCCTTGGTAGGATTGCCTTGATTTGAGGTTGACGAGGTATTGAGAGGGCGCTTAGTCGCCCGCTCCCTCGTTTCCCCCTCCTCTTGGGTCCTCTGCTTAGCCTTCTCACTCATGCGCAGTTCTAGCGCCTGCTCGAAGGTCATACCCTTCGCTACGAGCCGATAGATTTGTTTCCTATCAGCTCCAGAGAGCTTAACCCTGGGTTTACTCTCTGGCCCCTTGGTCGACGAGTCCCTTTGGTGCGTTGCACCCAGAGGGGTAGACTCTGCGTTCGAAGTATCTGGTCCATCAGTCCCAGGTGCTTCGGCAGTGATAGTATGCTCCTCAGTATCGCTACCAAAGAGCATAACCTCAGAGGTACCTGGTACCTCTTCGGTAGAATTAAGATGGTCGTCTATAATGTCAAGAATATCCATATAGTTCCCACGAGAAGCTAGGGAAGTAAAGGTCCACCCCTGCAGAGCCCCGCTTGCAGGGGTAAAGCTAAATAGACCTCGATTTCGCCTGGTTTCGAGGCCCCTCCGTTCTCGACCGAACATCCCTTCGGCCATGCATCTATCGGCACGGGTCGGATGACACCTTAGATAGGGGTTTTTTAGAGTCGAGGTTAACTCCTCCAGGACATGAGGGGAAGGATAAGGTGAGTTAGGGTGGTTCGAGGATGAGGCGGGGAGCATGGGTTTGAGGTTGTCAGGAATGCTCCTAGCCTGGGATTGAGTTTTGGAGCAGCCATCTATTGTCCGGGGTCAACGTGACACCCTCTCCCGTCCTCAAGCAAAGAGGTGGGTATGGGGGAGGGCGAGCTATCCGCAACCTGCTCACCCGCTCGGTCGCATCAGATGACAACTGCGCATGTCGCATATACTGTCAATGGTCACTGGTCCCATAGAAAGTGCATGCACAAACCGAGCACGTGGTCAGTATCCCCGCCTGTCACGATATCGCTTACAACAACAAGGATTCAAACGTTCGACGAGAGGCTGATAAAGAACTTTTGAATATGGCTAAGAAAAGGTTGAACGCTAAAGATGCTAAGAAAGATGAAAAAGTAGCATCATGGATAGTAAAAAATGCGATGAAAGCAAAACTCAAGGCTGGTGCGGGCGCTCGTTCATTTAGGAAAGCTGTGAAAAAAATTAAATCTCAAGTTAAAAAGTTAAAATCGACTGGCAGTCTCGCCGCTATTAAATGCGCATACGCAGCAGCCAAAAAATTTTTCAAAAATAAAAAAGTAACTCGGTTGCCTCGCTGTATTCCGCTACCAAAATGTGGAGGGCTGCTCCCTTTAATTCCGATCTTTGCGGGGTTGTCGGCTTTGGGTTCATTGGCAGGGGGTGCAGCTGGAATAGCAAAAGCAGTGAACGACTCTAAGGCAGCACAGAAAAGTCTTCAAGAGTCCAAACGTCATAATAAGATGATGGAAGCGGTGGCTCTTGGCAAGGGAATGTACATCAAACCTCATAAAAAGGGTACTGGGTTATATTTGAACCCCTCAAAAAACTAATTAAACGGCTGCCTAGACGCGCATTGACAGATTTGGATATATTGGAGCATGTCACTGATATTCCATATTTTCGGGGAGTTTATATGCGAAATACGCTTCCATTAAAACCTAGGAAAACAGAATGTGCAATACTGAATTTAGATAGCTCTGATAATCCAGGAACACACTGGGTAGCCTACGTCAAACAAAATAATTACTGTGAATACTTTGATAGTTTTGGTGACTTAAAACCTCCATTAGAATTAAGAAATTATTTAAGAAATATGACAATTAGTTATAATATTTTACGGTATCAAAAGTTTGGCAGTATTAATTGTGGTCATCTTTGTTTGAATTTTTTAAAAAACTATTAGAAAAAAGCATTTAAATAATGGATAAAATAAAGAATCATTATCAGTATAAACATGTCTTTTACTGTGTCGATAACTGGTAGAGACGCTTCTTCAATAACAAACTACTCTTCTACATTAGAATTAAGTGGGGAGTATGAGTGTGGTCTTCTGTATTTTTCTACATTCAACTCGATTCCCAATATAGATGAAAGAAACAATAAATTTTACTATGGAAATGATGGAGTGATAAAAATACCCGAAGGATCATATGAATTACAAGATATTTGTGATTATCTTCAGAGTAATATAAAAAATGCTACATTGAAATTGACTGCCAATAACAATACTTTAAAAACTTGTATTTTTTGTTCGGAAAATATTTATTTCGATAAAATAGATTCGATTGGTAAGATTTTAGGCTTTGGTCTTGAAACTGTGAAAGCGAATATAAAAACCGAATCGCGCTATCCTGTCAACATTTTACCAACAACTATAGTACGCATCGAATGTGACGTAGTGAGCGGATCATTTGTGAACGGAAAAGCAAGTCATATAATTTATGAATTTGTGCCGACCGTACCACCGGGTTATCGAATAATAGAAATACCTAAAAACTTAATCTACTTTCCTGTCAATCAAAGCTCAATAAGTGCTATCAATATAAGATTGTTAGACGGAGAAAATAAACAAATTAATTTACGCGGTGAAGAGGTACAGTTGTATTTACACTTTAGGAAAAATTTTTAAATTTCAATAAAAGCCCAGCTGCTCCTCGAAATCAAATCAGTTCTAAGAGAACATTGCATCAAAGAGCACTACTTCATTCTAAGAAGAAGCTGACCAAAAAAAATAAGGAATTTTTAAAGATACTTGGATTGATAAAATGAACGTTTTAAATATAGCTCAATCTCCGTCACATGACAACAGCATTGAAAGTTTTGAATTTCATTCATACAAACCATATGTAACAAGTTTCAACAAGAATGATGAAATACGAATACCCATTAATTAGCAAGATTTGTACGTGTTACTTGCGCTCAGCAGTTTGTATATCGAGGGCAGAGCCGACGTGTATAAACATAACAGTACTACAAAAGAAAAGGAAAGAGTATTAAACGTGCATTTTGTTAACAATCCTGCTTTATTTTTATTTCAAGACATCCGTTATGAAATAAATGGTATTGAAATAGATAGGATCAAAAATGCAGGTATTACAACTACATTAAAATCCTTTCTATCGTTAAATGATAACGAGTCTAAATGTGCGAATGTTTGGGGGTGGTCCCCCAATGGTCTATCCAACACTAATAACGGCGTATTTTCAGCTTCAATTCCTCTCAATAAAATATTAGGTTTTGCTGAAGATTATGAAAAAAACATTATGAATTGTAAACATGAATTAGTTCTTTTAAGAAGTAACACCAATCTTAACGCTTTGAAGTTAAATGCTGGCGAAGTTGTTCAAGACATCGAAATAAATAAAATTATCTGGCGAGTCCCACATGTTAAAGTATCAGACCGTGAAAGAATTAATTTGCTAAAACATTTAGAAAGAGACCGAGCGATAACAGTCGCATTTCGTAATTGGGACCTGTACGAATATCCATTATTGCCTAAAACGCGAAAACATACTTGGTCTATTAAAACTTCATCACAGATCGAAAAACCCCGAATGGTTGTGATTGCTTTACAAACAAATCGTAAACATAATGCTACCACATCGATGGCAGAATTTGATCATTGCAATATACGTGATATAAGGGTTTTCCTAAATTCAAGCTACTATCCATACGAAAGCCTAAACATTAGTTTCTCAGAAAACAAATATTCATTAATATACGAACAATATGCAAGATTTCAACAGTCTTATTACGGGCGCCGAGCTGAGCCATTGTTGGGCTTAAAGGAATTTAAAAATATAGCTCTTATTTTCGTAATAGATTGCTCCAGAAGCGAAACATTGAAATCATCTGTAGTAGATGTTCGTGTCGAAATCGAGGCTGACGCAGAGTGTTTACGCTAGTTCATAGAAATTTTAGTTCGCACCTTCACCGCTAGATGGAGTTGTGCTTAATTACATCGTGATTGTGTTTCGTTTTTTCAAATGTACTTAAGGTCATATAGTTTTTATCAATACACATACATCTATAGAGCAACCTGTTGGTTTTATTTGAGTTCAACCCAGTTCAATCTAGTTCAGGTCATTTTCATGGTCCGTCGTGGCCGAATGTTTTAGTGATAGGTGTCCAAGTAGTAGGACTTTTCGCCAACCTATCGCGTACTTTGTAGTGGATCGCTACAGCAAAGAGTACGCGTCATCAGAAGCTGCTTACTGAGTCTGCAGCAGTGCACCTGTGCTGGTGCCAGTACCAGTACTAGAGGAGTCAGCTGAGCTATCGACGAAGGAGTGACGTCACGCACTGGATGCTGTGCGCGTCATCAATATCGTCATTCATATCAGTGCTTGTGTGAGTGGAGTGCAATACTGTGAGTACAATTTTGATCCTTATTTCCAAAGAAGATTACAAATAGAAAAATTCACATTGGAGCGAAATTGCAAAGGATTTTCAACCTTATGTCTACTAGTCTGTGAACATAGAAAAAATTCAAGATTTTTCACTTAGAATAATTTTAGACTTTAACTTTAGTTTGTTTTTGTGGACTTGTTAAAATTTTAGTGTTTCATGACTAGGACTTAGAATAATTTAAGTAAAAACGACAATACGGGGAACCTATGCCCGATTTTGGTCAGATATAAAAACACTTGTAATTTTTTCGCGTTTGTAAGTTGCAGTTTTAGTTAGTTCTTATTTAATATTTGTGAACCTTTGTTGTTGTAGTACATACCTACTTGCGTTGAATTTATTATTTTAATAATGGAGAGTGTAATTAATGTTCAAAGAGATTTGCAAAGGGCAATAGGAAAAGCTGCAATTAATTTTAAGAAAAGCCCAAAAGATCGCATTACTGTAGAATATCTGGAAACTAGGTCGGAGAATGTAGAACGAGATTGGAAGCTATTTCATAATACTAATACTAAATTAATTCAAACTTATAAAGCGAAGGAAATAGAGGAGAGTTCATATACTGTTGATAACATTTACGATGATACAGAGGACACGTATATTATGTATAAATCGGCATTAAAAACCGAATTAATTAAATTATTGTTAAAAACCAGATCAGATTCTTCCAGTTTTCAAAGTGTTAAGGAAGAGGATTCCAACAGCTCTTTCGTAAAGTTACCTAAAATTTCAATTCTCGTTTTTTCCGGTAAATACTCTGAGTGGCCGACGTTCAGAGACCTGTTCATTTCGCTTGTTGATAAAAATAGATCACTTGATAAAGTTCAAAAGTTACTCGTACATTACTTAAAAGGGCACCTCACCGGCGAGGCGGAACAATTAGTCAGACACACACCCATTACTGGCGAGAATTATTCCCAGTGTTGGGATCTGTTAGAAAAAAGATACAATAATAAACGGTATCTGTCTAATTGCATCCTAAAGAGGTTGTTCGGTCAGCGGCGTTTGAATGTAGAATCCGCATCGGGGTTGAAAGAGCTGCTCGATACCACATCCGATACTTTGAATGCGTTGAGAAACCTGGGCGTAGGGGTAGACACGTGGGATATCATTATTATACATATCGTAACATTCAAATTAGATCCGGAGACCCGCAAGCACTGGGAGCTAAGTGTCGCTAGTACTGACGCTGATAAGTTGCCTACGCTTGATCAGTTCAATACTTTTATTGAAAATCGCTTTAGGGCCTTAGAGTGCTTGGATACTAAAAAGCCAACTAATAGCCAAACGCAGCACCCAAAGTCTTTTTTATCTACCGCGTCCCCATTTAAATGTGAGTTTTGTTCAGAAAGCCATAAACTGTGTTTCTGCAAAGGGTTCAGTGATTTAACCTTAGAAAATAAAAGAGAGTTTGTTAGTAAAAATAAAATATGTTATAACTGTCTCGGAGGTAACCATACAATTTATAATTGCAAAAAACCTACCAGTTGTAAAATATGTAATAAACGACACCATACCTTGCTCCATCCCCAAACTGCGCCAGTCCAAACTGCACCAGTAGTAAGTTGTTTGTCGACAGGAGAAGCTGAAAAACCTAAGCAAATTTTACTAGCAACCGCGTTAGTAAACGCCTTGTTAAATACAGGTAACGTGCAAGTAATGCGAGTACTCCTAGATCAAGGTTCACAGGCATGTTTCATTACAGAAGCGGCTGTGCAACTTCTTAGGTTAAGGAAAAAGACAGTGCACGGAGTTATTTCAGGACTAGGAGATAATAAATCTGTTATGACCAAGGGAGAAGTTACCTTTATACTGCAGTCACGCGTAGATCCAACCTTTGAAGTCACCGTCAATGCCTTTGTTTTAAAAAATATTACCTCGTATATTCCTGGTAAGCACACTGGAACAGTCGATTGGAGTGACCTGAAATGTTTAAAATTAGCAGACCCGATGTTCCATGTATCTAATAAAATAGATTTGTTAATTGGCGCGGAAGTATACAGCTACATCTTGAAAGAGGGGTTAAAGAGGAGTCCATCGGGATCTTTGATCGCCCAAAACACCACACTAGGGTGGATAATTTCGGGTGCAATAGATACTTTTGAGGACAAACACGTAGTAACTGCGCAAGCTGGGAACGGAATAACTGTTATGCATGCACACGTTAGTGAAGATGAAGTTCTCAAGAAGTTCTGGGAAATTGAAGAACAAGTACGGAATATCAAGAACACCCTAACAGAAGAAGAACAACTCTGTGAAGAGATTTTTAGTACAACTACAACTGGACACCAGAGGGGCGATATGTGGTAAAATTACCATTTCGTGAAGAAAAACCGCAGTGCACAGACCACGGTTCAAAAGAAATTGCTACATCAAGATTGAGATTACTAGAAAGAAAATTCATAAAGAACAAAGATTTAAAAGATAAATACACGGAAGTAATAAAAGAGTACATTCAATTCGATCATATGAGACCAGTAAACAAAACGAATGAAACTGAAGCTACATACTTACCTCACCACGCTGTGGTGAGAGAAGATAAATCAACTTCTAAAGTTAGAGTTGTATTTAATGCATCGGAAAAAAATAAGATAGGTGTGTCACTTAATGATACGCTTATGATTGGTCCTACAATACAACCTGATTTGCGTCATACAGTCTTAAGATGGCGAGTTCACCCTATTGCGTTAGTTGCTGACATAGTAAAAATGTATCGCCAGGTTTTGGTAGCCGAAGACGATGTGAAGTACCAGCGGATCCTGTGGCGCGATGAACCTGAAAAAGAAATAGAAGAGTATGAATTATTAACAGTCACATTCGGAACAGCATCAGCACCTTACCTGGCAGTTAGAGTCTTACACCAGGTCGCGATAGATGATGGTCAGGAACATCCGCAAGCCGCCGAGATCATCCTAAATAACTTTTATATGGACGACTTGATGACAGGCTGTTCCTCGGTAATAGAAGGCGTTGAGCTATACAAACAGATAAGTAAAATATTAGAAAAAGGAGGATTCACTTTACAGAAATGGAGTAGTAATGACAATAAGTTGATAAAGGAGATAGGACAGATGGAAAATAGAAAAGATAGTACAAAGAACATACAGAAGATAGACAGGGAAAAGGAGAAGGATACGCAAGAACAAGACAAAATAGAATGGGAAATAAAACTAGACAGTACAGTAAAAATATTAGGACTCACCTGGAACCGTGACGACGACTTCTTTCACTGCTCGGTGATTCTTCCTCCGGCAACGGATATAGCTAGGTTGTTCGACCCACTAGGCTGGATAGCACCAGTAATTATTACAGCAAAGATTTTTATTCAGCAATTGTGGCTAACTGGTCTAGGCTGGGACGAACAGCTATCTACAGAGTTGATTAAGGAATGGAGTTCTTACCGTCAGACCTTAGCAGAACTCACCAAGATCCGTATTCCACGATGGCTAGGCACTTCTTCTGATTATCTTGACGTTGAGCTCCATGGATTTAGCGATGCCTCAAAGTCTGCTTACGCGGCTGTTATTTATATCCGGACAGTTAAGCCCAACGGTGAAGTACAGGTTTCACTTGTAACCGCAAAAACCAGAGTGGCACCGATCAAGCAGATTAACATACCAAGATTGGAGCTTTGCGGTGCAGTTCTGCTCATGAAACTGTTAATTGAGACTGCCAACGTCCTAGGTATTCCTAAAGGCAAGATCAAGGCATGAACAGACTCTACGATTGTCTTGGCGTGGTTAAACTCTCACCCAAGTAAGTGGAAAACCTTTGTGGCGAATAGAACATCGGAGATCTTGACAAACATGAAATCATCACAATGGTTCCACATTTCAACCAAGCACAACCCCGCGGATTTAGCTTCACGAGGTACGTCACCTAATGTACTGGTTGAGAATGATTTGTGGTTTTTTGGCCCTGAGATCCTGCGAACACAAAATATAAATTATAAACGACCAATTGACTTTAAAGCAAGATCTGAGGAGTTGGCTAAAGCTCATATAGTTACAACGCCCGAAGAACAAGAAAAATCTATCTTCGAAAGATTTTCTTCCCTGCAAAGATTACTCCGAGTCATATCGTACTGTAGGAGAATTCTGAAAAAAGAACAAGTTAAAGATTCGTACTTACAAAAAGCGGAGATCGATGAAACCCTGCAGTGCTGTATACGACAGACACAAATTGAGGCCTTTCCATCCGAGTACGCCCAATTATTAGAACACAGAGTACTACAGACCAAGTCCAGTGCATTAAGTTCACTTTGCCCTTATTTAGACAAAAACAAGATTATTAGAGTCACCGGTCGATTGCATAAAGCACAAGAAGACGAAGCTTTCATACATCCAATCGTTTTACCGAATAAATTCCATCTTACCAAACTAATCATAGCAGATGCTCATAACCAAACCCTACACGGAGGCCCTCAGCTTATGACAAATTATTTAAGATCAGCTTACTGGATAATTTCCGGAAGAAACCTCATCAAACGTCATGTTCGTGAATGTGTGATTTGCGCGAAGCAGCGAGCAGACATCAAGTCACCTTTCATGGGTTCATTGCCGTCAGTGCGCTGTACACCAGCTAGACCGTTCTTGCACAGTGGTGTTGATTACGCTGGACCCATAAATATTAGGACGTCGAAGGGCAGGGGTCATCGTGCTTACAAAGGGTACATTTCGTTGTTTGTGTGCATGAGTACCCGTGCTATTCATCTTGAACTCGTGAGTGATATGACCACTCAAGCTTTCCTCGCGGCGTTCAAACGTTTTACATCAAGGCGAGGACATTGTTCACAATTATGGAGTGACAATGGCACTACGTTTGTGGGGGCATGCAAAGAGTTGCAACAATGGACCTCTATGCAAAGTTCAATTGCTCAAGATCTGGAAGTTCGAGGCACGTCGTGGCATTTCATCCCACCACATGCGCCGAACTTCGGAGGACTCTGGGAGGCAGGGGTGAAATCCACCAAATTCCACATCAAGCGGGTAATAGGGGACCAGACTTTAACGTTTGAAGAGATGAGTACACTGCTTAGTCAGGTTGAAGCGTGCTTAAATTCACGTCCTATTAGTGTGATTCATAATGATGATCCTAGTGAACCTCTCCCTCTAACTCCCGGACATTTTTTAATAGGAGAACCTTTGCTGGCTGTTTCAGAACCTAGCTACGAAACAGCATCATTGAGCTCATTAAGTAGGTGGCAACTTATTCAGAGATCAGTGCAGACTTTTTGGCGTCGTTGGTCGCAAGAATATTTAGCGTATATGATGAACCGGTATAAGCGGGCATCTCAAGTAACTGAACCCAACATAGGTCAAATAGTTCTTGTGAAGGAAGACGATTTACCTCCCAGTCGTTGGCTGTTAGGTCGAATTATAGAGAAGCACCCGGGCACCGATAATATCACACGTGTTGTCACTCTACGTACCAAGTCTTCTGTTATTAAAAGACCTGTCAATAAGCTTTGTATTTTGCCTATAGCTACGTAGAAAATAAATTTAATCTAAGTTCAAAGAAATGTTTCATATTGTTATTATGTTGTTATTGTGTAATTAAGTTATAGACATTCTATTCAGACCATTCTGTAAAACAATACTTCACCACAGTTTAATTCTGATAGTATATCAAGTTTTAATTCTGTGTAAGTTTAGATCCTAAGGTTTATTTATGTTCATTAATGTTTATAGGACATTCCTCAATAAATGTCCTACGGGGTCGGCATGTTTACGCTAGTTCATAGAAATTTTAGTTCGCACCTTCACCGCTAGATGGAGTTGTGCTTAATTACATCGCGATTGTGTTTCGTTTTTTCAAATGTACTTAAGGTCATATAGTTTTTATCAATACACATACATCTATAGAGCAACCTGTTGGTTTTATTTGAGTTCAACCCAGTTCAATCTAGTTCAGGTCATTTTCACAGAGATACCCGATCAGACTGCTGCCTATTGTTTAATACTGAACGATTGCATTTTTGAATACAAGCCTTTAAGTAATATTATAAGGAAACTATCATGAATAACACAGTTATTGTGGATTTGCAAGGCTTCAAAGATTGGAATAATGAGTTTGTAGTAAAGGAATTTGTAAAAGGTACATCAGAACATACTCAAATATTTTTAATTAAACCACCATATCCATTCTCAACACTCATTCTCGAAGAAAGGAAGCATGTTTGGTGGATAGAAAGAAATAGAGGATTCCGATGGAGCGACGGATACGTTGACTACAGAGAATTTAAAAGACTCATTAAGCCTTACTTGAGCAAACGCAAGATCATAGTGAAAGGAGAAGAAAAAGTTAAATGGGTGCAAGAATTATGTGAACATGAAAACGTGACAGATATAAGTGTTAAATGTATACCCAATCTAGACACTTTGAGTAAACTATACTGTAAGGATATGTTTTCATATAATTGTTTTAACCACATAAAATATTGCGCTTTGAAAAATGTTTTGTGTATTAAAAAATGGTGTTTAGAAAATAATATAGTCTTGTAATTTGTGAATAGAAGTTTTCAAAGAACTTCTTTACTTACTGTGCGTTATGAAAATTATGCTACTTATTGTATGATTTAAAAAATAAATGTTATTAAAAAGAAACTTTTATTTTATTTAATGTGTAGGTACCTACCTACCTAGCTAGCTAAATTGAAAGGAAGAAAAAACTCATTTTGATATATACATATATTTATTTTAACTTAACAGCACAATACAAAGCCTTATATAATACTTAAAACTATAGACTATTGTCACTACACATCTTTTTGGATATTTTTCTTATCACTGTGTCAGTCATATCCATAATTTCATCATTGTGTTCGCTCACTACATACTGCGCACTGATCACAACATTGTCCTCACTTTCGCTGGGATCATCCAGATCTCTCGCTGTTGAACAAGAAGGCTCAGTCAAGTCACTCACTCTTATTTGAATGAGCCTGTAACCTCTAGAGCGCTCCCTGTTAATTACGTACGATTTTGTAAAATTTCGCCATTTCTTCTTTGCTTCAGTCTTGCGCCTAACCTTCTTTTCCCGTGAGGTGTGGGGCTCAGCCGACTGGTGTCTATCTATTACGTCTTGGCAGGCTTGTGTCAAACCCTCCCATGGATCGTAGCTGTACTGGGACAGCATGATGTTCGTATCATCAGAGTTTTGCATCGTCTGAAAAGTAAAAACAATTGTTAGTACTCGCATCAATACAGTTACCAAAATACAATTAAAATACAAAATTGTATACTTACAAAATAATTTATTTCTGGCTTGATTGAATACGTTGAATAGCGAAAGACGTTTACGAAAGAATGAGCAGTTGTGTCGGTAAAATAAAAATAATGTTTACTGAAGATACTTATTGCACAATCGCTGAATTAGCAATAAATGAGCGAAGGTATTGTATTAGCGTATATTGCATAGGTATTTGTCATCATATGAAATGAGGTCACTGCTATTTGACAGTTCATACAGGTGTTTTTAATGAAACAATAAAAATGTTTAAGTATAATTATTTATTTATTAACAACTATTGACTTAATAATAATAAAACTAATCTAATTATACTGTTACTACATCTTATATTACTTTACTAATCTTATTTATATTACAATACTAATTTTATTTTCATGACTTTTTCAGCATAAGGTAAAGAAATTAAATTAAAGATCTATGACCCCATGCCATTGTGGAAATTTTGTCAGGCATTATGTAACGTTTATCATCTGCATTTGACAGAGCAATTTTATCAACAGTTTGAGTGAAAATATGATGCTTAATACATTTAAAAAGAACATTTTTGCGACGCACCAATTTATCATTTAGTAATACATCACGGTAATCTGGTGCATTCAAATGTTTAATAACATTTTTTCTGATTCCTTTTGCTTTTTTTATTACATCAGATTCAGTTTTTATACAGTACAATTTTGATCTTAACCCTACGAATTCAGTCATGATGCGTCCACCAAGTTCGTCTTTGAATAGACCAGGTATCTTTTTGTTAATAATCGGAATGTCATATTCGTTTTGCGCAAGATAATTACTTGTATCGAAATATTTGAGGAAATATTGTTTTATATCCCTATATACATCATCTGTATGTATTTCATATATAAAACTGTCAGTATCAGTGTAACATAGACGGACTCTATTTCCGTAATGCGGCTTTATTACAGAGTAGTGAAACTGGTACATATGGCTTTTAGAAAGCTCTAAGACGGCAAAGCCTATGTATATTGGTTTATCTAAAATAATTCTTTCCGGTTTGATTTGTACAGCTACTAGGTTTTCAGAAAAACGGATGCACTGTGAAAATTCGGTCGTGAAATTAGTTTTGCTGCCGAGAGAGATTGATTTGTTCGATTGGTATCGTCTTGCCATTGATTCACTCATTTAATATTTACTCTTCGCTCAGTGTTTTCCAAAGTTTTCCCAAATACAGAATGATTCATAAGTTTGATTAAGTCTTGCTGGAATGGCGTTACTGCTTTCTTTCTCAATTCAGTGTTAAGATTAATATATTCCGCTAAAAATTTACTTTGTTTAAACGTCACTACGCAATGATTTTTTTTTAAATTAGACCATGATTTAAGCAGGTTTTCAAATGAACGTAGTGAATATATTTTGAGTATAAGTTAGGGGCTATTTTGAAGTGGTACCTCCTGGCGGTACAAATTTCTCTGCGCAAAACGGATAGTCATTATGATGACAGTGCAATTCTTCAGGGTATAATAAATCAACTTCAAGTATAAATCCGTATTCCGCATCATCTGACTTGTTCATAATTTGTAATCGGTCAATTTCGTATTGTTGCAAAAATCTAAAATCGGAAATTGGCAAGGATTGACACATACTGTAACCATATAAATTATTACAGTCAATGTATAAAAGAAAAGAATCTGATTTAGTTTCATCATAGTTATCCATGTATGAGTTGTTTGCCCTAGCCAGCCTGGTAGAACAGAGACAAATGCCGCCCCGCACACCTTTCTGCACGAGACGTATAATTTCTAAGTCGGACAGTAGTTCTAACTCTACTCCTGTTTTCAATAACATTGCATCAAATGACAAACTTGGAGCTGTTAGGTAAAAAGCCGGATCTAATTGATAACACTACTTAACAAATTTTCAACTTTTGATTTTATCTGAGGTCGCATTATGTGATTACTATTTCTTGCCACTAAAGTAATAAAAAAATGCAAATATCCACACCCCATCACATCTCAATGTCCAGATAAACATCCATGTCCGAAATCACGAATTTTCCATAATTTTATTCTAATTTTAATTGAAATGGCGTAGTTTTTGTGGAGTGGCTGGCTTTTCTCTTGTACTCAGTAGCAGGGGTCTCTCTAATAAGGCTCCAACAGTAATCCGCGAGCATAGCAGGCTCCCATCTGCCTTGAAATCGCTTTTCAAATGCAACAACATCTTGGTGAAAGCGTTCGCCATGTTCGTCACTGACTGATCCCATATTTTCAGGGAAAAAGTCCAAATGCGAGTGAAGAAAATGCAACTTAAGTGACATATTGCATCCCATTTTATAGTAGCAGTCCAATAAAACTTTTATTTTTTCGCGAAAATCTTCAGATTTCTTGTTACCAAGGAAATTGTTAGTGACATCGACAAAAGCGTTCCATGCTTGTTTTTCAATATTATTGAGAGTAGATATAAAAGATGGATCTTTAATCAGCTTTTTTATGTCTGGACCTACGAAAACACCCTCTTTATTTTGGGACATATTGGGGGTCCTCGCTATTTTCATTATCCGTCGAACTCGAGTCGACTTCAACTGTCTGAATTAAATTCACTGGGCACTCAGGAACAGGTAACTCGTCAGAATGTGGCTGAGGTTTTATTACCGATGGCACGTTGGCATACTTAATACTTCGTTTTGATTTTTCAGAAAACCCCTTTAATTGCGTTAAACAAAAATAACAATCGACGGCATGATTCGTTGGCTCCATCCACACCATTGGCGTACCAAATGGCATTTTTTTAGTTGTTCCCTTACACCAACCATTGAGATATGTATAACATCTTAAGCAGCACACTTTAGGAACCCATGACTTGTCTTGATTCCTTACGACACGATTAAAATAAGCTTGATAGCACTGTTTAATTAAGTCAGAAAGTGGTTTTTTTTTCGATTTCGGCGTAAACTCGCCACAAATATAGCAAAATAAATCAGGACTGTTAACACACACTCGCGACATTTTAGAAGTCAGTTAATATACTAACAAATGCACTATGTTCCATTTGCAAAAGTAATAAGTTTCCGGACTACCCGCAATTTAACTTTTGTAGGTAGGTAAAAAAATAAAAAAATATTTATCCCTATAACCAGATGTGATATCGAAATAAAATGCATACAGTATTTTTATATTGGTCAAGCTTATTATGAAATAATATGAATTGGGTCAGATATTTTTTAAGTGTTGAGTAGTGTAATTTCTTTTACATACCGCTCTAAAATTTTCAAAAATATCTGTTAGCAAATAAACAACTGTTTTAATATAAAGATCAGTATATTCTCCCATATTATCAATGTTAAAAGTATCCCAGATTAATTGAGCATGCATGTAATCTTCATCACTGATACCTTCGTCAGTTAAAGTATTATAAAAACTTTCCTTACAAGGCAAATGTTTCTCAGAATATGATTTCCAAGATTTCATGTGATCATATGGATAAACACCCTTACGTGTCAATAATTCAAATTCGAAATCTTTACTAAAACAACGTTGTAGATGTACAAAATCGGTTTTGTGGAGACCGTTTCCTAATTTTTCGAGGCTCGCCCCTAAAAACTTAAATGAGTCTGTAAATCTTATTTGTGCAAATTTATTATCAGACATCTTTAAAAATTTTGTGAATGAAATATAATTCTCTTTGTTCTTTGGTATTACTTTTATAGGACCAGAGCTTTCAGCCAACTCTTTGATGAATAAATGACAATCATAACCTGCTAGATTATGAAAAAAGACTCGAATCAATTTAGGCAGACTGTACTGCAAATTGCAGTGTTGGTGAGCGGCACCCCGATAGTGGCCTGTTAAATGACAATGGTCCCTTACTTTATCAAATAGTAACAGATTATTGCAAATGTGACACACATGGAGAAGCCGAAGGCTTCTCCATGTTTTTTAGCATCGTTTTCGTCAAATATCATAGGCACTTCTACACTCAAAATATCATAAATCTGTTCAATATCTTTATAAAGACCTTTAAGGAATTTATGAACACAGTCACGCCCACGATACGAAACAAATTTATTAAGACTGCTGTCAAACGAACAAACTATGTTATAAGCAAAGGCAGCTGGATTGTGTTGTTTTTGATTTAATGTAAAACTATCTGAGGAACTGGGTTCACAAGTAGCTATTGGCTTAAGAAGAGTTTCAAAATCAGCATACACCACGAAAGGAATATCTTGTTTCCGATTAAATTTTTTTAAATTAAGATAACTGCCCTTTCCCGGGAGCATAGTGGCGACGCCACTACAAACGTGACTATCAAGTTTTTGTTCAGTTGAAAAGAAAAGTAAACAATCATCACAAAAGTATATCTTATTATGATGCTTTGTTATTTGAGATCGAACAAGACGTGACAAATTCTTTATTAAGGGCCGATTTCACCGGCTAAATTGAACGCGATCAATTCCGGTTGAACTCAGTTCAAGCGCTGAACTCAGTTTCGTTCTTAAATTTGCGTTTCACCGGCTTAAACTAAACGGCGTTCAAGCTAATCGGCGTTTAGCGTATTTGAACGCGTTTAATACCACAAGTCATCTGTCATTTTAAATAATAATAAACAGCTTGTTCCTCAGAGTACTTTGTAATACTTGCTTGTTCTGTGATAATCAGTGAATCATTGTTTTAATATTGTGAATTCTTTAAATAAAAATGAAAAGAGCTTTGGCACTAGCATATGACGAATATTTTGATGAGGATGAGTTTGTGGTCCGCCGCTCCAGATGGATACGCGAAAGAGAAGAACACTTCGACACTCTTGATGACAAAGATTTTGTAACCAGATTTCGTCTTACAAAACCTACAGTTCTTTCGGTATTGGAATCAATTGAAGATAAAATAGAGTTTTCTAATAATATGTAAGTCAAACACTTTGTATTGTGTTCTATCTACATAACAACAAAAGTACTTGTTTTTTTAGAAAATACTTATTTTCTTTGGTAAAATTTTATGTGAATGCCTATTCTTACCTACTAACTTTTTTATTTTGTTCAAGAAATAACAGCGTGTCGCCAATTAACCAGTTACTATGTGCCCTACGTTTTTATGCTACTGGATGCTATCAAATAACTGCTGCAGACTTATGTGGATTCAGCACCTCAACTGCGCATAGAATTGTGCACAAAGTCAGTGCAGCTATTGCTTCACTCAGACCACGACACATATATTTTCCTGAATTACCGGATGAGATTCGTCAAACACAAATAGATTTTTATAAGAGAGCAAGATTCCCATATATAATAGGTGCCATAGATTGCACTCATGTTAAGTTTATAAAATCACCAGGTGAGTTCAATTTTACCCAGATTTTAATAAAATATCACACAATACATAAAGATAAAATTCGTTTGGGAATCTATGATGGAGGTCTTTGACTTGCAGTGGGACAAAAGACAGTATAGGCTGATACTTTATATTTTCAAATGTTTTTAGGTGGAGAAAATCCAGAGATTTTTCGTAACAGAAAAAACTACTTTTCACTCAACATTCAAGCCATCTGTAATGCTAATTTGGAATTCACTGATTTGGTTGCCCGCTGGCCTGGAGGCACACATGATTCATATATTTTCAACAACTGTTACAGAAGAGCAATGTTTGAACAAGGTCGTTATGGAAATGCTGTTCTTGTTGGAGATGCTGGCTATGCATGTAACAATTATATGATGATTCCATTAGATCAGTGCAATACTGTGGCCGAAAACTTGTACAATGAGTCTCAAATAAGGACAAGAAATTGCGTAGAAAGATTGTTTGGAGTCTGGAAGAAACGTTTCCCAGCTATGGCTATTGGCTTAGGAGTGACAGTACAGAATTCATTTCCTATAATCATTGCCACAGCTGTATTACATAATATTGCCAGAAGAAAAGGTGAATCTACACCTCCCCATGATAACCAAGTGATAAATCCAACTTCTTGGGATACTTTATTAGCACTAGGCAATATTAATAATGGAAACACAAATGCAGTAAGAGCCCAAGTAATCAATCCCAATCACAGAAGGCGCCATGAATTTATAACCAACTATTTTGCACGGTAAGTAATAGATATACATATAAAGCACAGCTTATGTACCTATATGGATATTTTTTTTCCCTTTCAAAACCTTCAATGATGTAGGTGAGCAGTACTCACAATGTATTTCGTACAGACAGCCATACATCAGGTTACCATAATCTGTCAAAATTCCACAGTTGATATTGAACAAAACGTGGTTGACATAAAGGTAAGAAATTGATTAAAGTTTGGATTCGTATACATTGATCTGTGGCCGTCTGAACGATACAATTTATTTCAATGTGTACTAAAATTATTTCTTTTTGTCTTTTCAGATTAGCAACATAAATCATTTTAGGAAAACAAATTGCGATGTTGCGAAGGGCTTGTAATTAACGAACATAATTATTTTTAAAATTGGTATACATAAATGTCTGCATGCTACCTCCAAGAAATCAGTAACTAAGAAAATTATTTATATGTACATACTTGTGTTATGTACTGGCTTTTAAATAAAATTGAGATAAATTGATATTTTAGATGTACTTATAATAAAATAAAACAACTTTGTAACAAAAACTATTCTTTTAATTTTTTCAATTGGATTTCCAAAATTTCTAATTTAATTTTTTCCTGCAGGGTTTTTAATTTCTCCTGCTCTAAAATTTCTTTCTCTCGTTCCTCTTGCAGGAAGAGAATCTTCATATTTTGTTTATGTTCCTCCTCAGCATGCGTATTGCATCTGAGGAGGGTATTAATTCGCTCAGAAGTTAGGTTCTGAGCCTCCCTCTCTTTTCTTAAAATTGGGCGCCTGCGTCTAATATTTTCTGTGCCGGCTGTTGCTGAACCAACAGCTGGTTCAGCTCGTGATGTCTGGGTTCTGTAACATATTATAAGGTTCTTAGGTCTGGTTTCCCCTTCACAACTCAACCTGGGTACTTTGGGACACTCAGTGGAGAGCATTGAATGCAATATCCATAGATCCTGGATAAGCTCATTTGTGTACAGGACATTTGAGTTTATCAATGGGTATCTTTCAAACGAGGTTAGTGTCGTCTTTACAACGAGGTATCAATTAATAATCCCAATCTTGATATTTTTGACTCAAGATTTTGCGTCTTTATAAATTGTGTTAAATAGCTTTCAAGGATACAATCCACCGAATACTCCCACTATTGATAATAAATTAATCACTGCCACTATGTATAAGTATTGTTTGTTTAGAATTTTATAAGTATGTAATAAAATGATGTGTAAACAATAGTAGGATATCAATCTAGCTCTTAACTTAACTATGTGTTATATTGTTAAATGTTACAGATAACAATCAGTAAATTATGAACGTGTACACATCCATAATTTACTGCTTGTTATCTGTTTTGTTTTCCAAATAATAAATAAATAAATAAATATTGCTGTACTACTTCAAAGTAATGTATCTCAACCAATTAATTTTGAATGGTTACCTTAGTGGAGTATTTGGTGCTTGGAGGGTATTTCCTGCTGGAAGTTGTGGATCAGCCACTGGCAACTGCGGGCCAGCCTCCTCAAAGTTCACCAATGGCTGATTTATAGGACTGGGTGTCATGGCCAAGGCTGGATTTCTGGGTACCCTCAGCATGTTTGGTGTGTATGTTGACCAGTCCTGCACAAATAAAAATACAAAAGATTTAATTTTTTTAAGAATTGGAATTATCTGTAACCATTGACATTGACATCTGCCCGTTGGTCTGACAATATTGTAACGGTAGCGGGAAAACAATGGATGAGGCTGGCAGGGGACCGTAAGGAGTGGCTTGATAAAGAAGAGGCCTATACTTAGCAGTAGGTGGATGTGGGCTGATAAGATGATGATTATTGACATTATCCTATCAGCATCCTATCTGATCATGTAGATGTTCATGGGCAGCGGTGATTACTTAATATCAAGTGACCTACTTGCTTGTTTGCATAAAAAAAACAATATAAATGTAATTACTCACAATTTCTATCACTTCAGAGTGACCCTCTCCCACTGGGTGTGGCTCTTTTGCGTCTGAAAACCAATTGATGATAAATAAATAAATACAAATAAATTTAAAACATTTTTTAGGATTTAAATTATAACATAGGTACCATTTGAGCACTCCTCAGGTTGTGTGGGTACAATATCTTCAGCCATTAATTGGCTTGTACCCTCTCCATGCGGATTTGTGTTGCTATCAGACGCTGAAATGTAAAAGTAGGTTTACAATCACATAGATATGTGATGATACTCAATACTAATTATGTATTTAAAGAAATTTGGATACAAGCTTTAAATATTTCATGGATATATTAGATAAAATAGAAAAACTCACCTAACACAAGAGTGCCATCTGAATCGTATATGTTCATGTATCCCGTAATTCTAGCTTGTATAAGGTCCAGCACTCTCTCCGTTGCTAGGTCTTCGACAATTTTTTTTGGTGGACCTCCTCCTTTAATATGAAAATAATTGAAATATAATTTGCACTGTCTTTAATGTTAATATTTCTTAAGAAAAAACTGAAGAAAATTTTATGTTTTTCAGTAACTTACCAGTGCTCAAAAAATGCTGGTTACGGCTGGTTTGGGTTTGTTTAGCCCTCTTTTTTAAATTGTCCCAGCAATTTTTTAGCACACCCCATTCTCTGGGGTGTATGCTAGATAAAGAATTAAATTCCGTGGCAATATTTTGCCACTCTTCATTTTTTTTCTTTATAGTCACGGCATCCGTTTTTTTATTTTCAATGATATCAAAATGCCTCTCAACCAATTCGATGAGGGCCATTTTTTCACTGGTGGCAAAGGACGGGTCGCGCTTCCTCTTCGACATGTTCGATATCCGATTTGGGTAGCCGAGGTCAAAATAAATGTCAGAAACGGTGGGTCCGGTTAGCAGGCAGTAGGTCGTCGTATTAGGAAGGGTATCACAAGTCCAGAAAACAATGCAGGGTCACGGTTAGCAGAAAACAAAAGATAGCACAGGCAGAAAAATAAACTCCAACAAGCACAACAGCGAACTGTCAACGAAACAAGAAACAACGCTCTTTTTTTTGGTGACACCAACAATCATAGATTATACATACTTGCCGACAATGCTTATAAAGTAAAACTTCCCTAGAATTTATTTTGAAAATGATTATACAACTATTATGGACTCGCCATACATTATAATGAAATAAATAAATTCACGTTGTGTTTTTAATTATATTTAAACTATGTCCGTTGGACTAATAATGATGATAATCTGAATTTATTATTATTTTTCTTTTCCCATCTGTGGAGGAGGATTTTTTTCATAGCAACATCGAACACATATTTTTTTTGTCTATTCCTTTTTAAAGATAATGAAAACCGAGTTTTATTAAACGCGGTTTCTCTTGAAGCCGGTGAATTCGGCCCTAAAACGTAGTGGGATCTGTTTCCATTTTCAACCAACAATAAATTAATCCTAATTTTCCTTTTGAATTCTGATCTATAAATTGGCCCCGCAATCCGTTTGTTCTTTACCGAGTACACATTGATGCTCAAATGTTTGTTATAAGTTTCAAATGTTTTAATATCTGTGAAAGTTACTGGAAAGTTCAAATCATTAATATTTAAACGTCTTTAAAATGAGGATAGGACGCCATGCGATCATCATTGCGTTCGGCCGGATAAAGCGCTGCGACGACGCTCCACAAAAAACAAAAGTTATCATCGTTTTTTATATTAATACATGCCTTTTTCTTTTTCAAATGTAGTGGAAGGTCTACGTAAGTTGAACCTGCTCTCCTTAATGGATCAAACTTATTAATATTAATTTCTACATATAAATTACTTAAAAAACTCCAGCCACTGTCTTGTTCCTGAAACTCTTCAACCTTTTTACGTAATGTGCTAACGACAGAGTTAAATACCTGGTCGTAATCAAAGTTACGATGTATAGTCATATTCTTAGTAGCGAACGACTTTACATCCTGAGTATCGCTTTTTAATAAAATAAAATTGCCGAAATATTCTACATTAATTTTTAAACTAATGTGTTGTTTCAACGCTTTTTCTATAAGACAGAACAATTTAGCACGTATATAGTTTAAGAAAATGTCAGGTAATGCCGACTCATTTTCCGCATTTGCTAGTATTCTATAAGAGGCGATACGGCCTCTGAATGCGGAGGAGACCTTAACCACCCCATCCTCCGCAGGAGCCGTGCACTGGCTCTTGTGCGCATTGCTCCGCAAGTGCCCCACCCAGTGCTTGCTCTCTACGCGTGCGGAACAAGCGGTACAAAAGGGCATGATTTTACCTTACCTTATGCTGAAAGAACCTACAAAATAAATATTATAAAGTAAATTAACAACTAACTTAAAAGTAAGTGATAGTTAATTTCTTTGAAATCCTAATTATTCTGAAAAATATGTACAGTTGACCACATCTAGTAAAGTAAATTCATTGCTTTCGTAAAAATAAATTACCTGTAAAAAACTTTTACCTTTATTTATTGTACCTACTACACTCAACACCATTAATTACCTTAAACTACCTATATCTATCTAATTTCAAATTGTTTGAATCTTATATGCGGTCAACTGTACATACCAAACTAGAAAGGAATTGGGAAATTCAAAGAAATTTCAATCAAAACTAAAAGTTTAATGAAATCAATTTAAATCTAAATTATTTAATATTTATTTTATTACTATAAAATACAGGCTCTCGATCTTCAAACAGTTTCTTGGTACTCTTCATCAGCTTCTGAAGATCGTGCCACTCCCTAGTGTCAGTGTTCAGTTGAACCTTAGCGGTGAGCAGTGCTTTCTTGTAGCGGTCCAAGGGCTGCGTCTTGATCGCATCGCTGGTGGTGTAGACGCGCACCTCCACGTAGTAGGTGCCGCTCAGCGATGCAGACCGCCGCACGCAGCCGTTGGCAACCTTTGTGGTCAGGCTGCTATCTAGCTGGAGCGCTGTTGTGCTCCGACGCCGCGAATTCTCCACAGCTAGAGCCTCGTCGTCGTCGGAGAGCAGCCCGAAGAGATCCTTCGAACTCTTTGAAGGAGCTCTGAAAAAATAAACAATAAGGTTAATTACTGAGACCTAGAGATACTCGTCATACATGACTCTAGTATGTAAAGCCGTTATAGCAAAGCATATCTACTAAAATAGGGTTCTAACAATGTACAGACAGCCTCATATCAGTCAGACCTTATAACCACCCGTATGTCGAAGGAATAAGCGTAAATATCACACTGCAAGTTAATACCGCTATGTTCTGTTGAACGTACAGTCCTACATTGTGATACCACAATCTATCAAATCCCCAAAATTTATATTGTACCAAAACTTTTCGTGTATAATTATAATCATACGCTTACACTTGCACACACCAACTCACACGCATACTCTCACCAGACATCATCAAGAAAATTTGTTACCGCGATATAGGAACGCGTTACACACTCACACAGACATACATACATACACTCACATACACTCGCACGCATATTACTGAGCAAATGACTTACCGAGATTTAGGGACTCGTTTCTGGGGACTGCCGCGGCTGGCTCAGCTTCACACTCGGAGTCTGAGTTAGAACAAAATTAAACAAATAATAATACATTGAGATAACATCACACATTGGTTTGGTTCTGTTTAAACATTACACTTTTGTGTTGGGCGGGAATCAAACCCATGCCCCATGTGCCTCAACCAGCACTCTCAACGTACTTTTTACGATACGCCAACATTCACTGAAACAGAAACATGGTAGGTACAAGTATTATGGACGGGTACCTTGATCTGATTGGAGTCTTCTTCCTCTTTGTTATTTTACGAGACGAGGCAGCGACACTCTCTCCAAATACGGACTCGAACTCGGACTCGGACCTGAAAAGTTAAACAGAAATTATGTGTAGTTTTAAGACGTGAAAAGGTTGGCAGCGCACTCGTTATTCCACTGGTGTTGCGGTTCTAAGGTCAGTAGTAATCGCTAACCATCAGGTGAACCGTCTACTCGTCTGCCACCTATCACATAAAAATAACAATGCAATAAGACATCGAATGAAGTTAGGCGGATGGAAAATTGACTGCTGAAAGACAAAGTTAATAAATAATTAAACTTACATAGTTTTACCTTCGCGGTTCTGGTTATTCTTCACAGCAGAGATTTTGGAGCACTTGGTCGTAATCACTTGAGCAGCGATTAGGTAGCAGAGATTTTGGTGTACTTGTTCGTTATCACTTGAGCAGCGATTAGGTTGATTTTACTCGAATATTCGTTGCAGGAATGTATTGACAATCACCGATACACGAAATTTTATAATGCGAAAATGTACATTCTGCAAAATTTTTTAGGGTTATCAAATACACACAAACGGTGTAGTTATTACGGGACTAAAAATTCACATGGTAACTATACAAACTGTGCCTAGTCATCAACAATGTGTTTTAAGTATGAGATTTGAAAATTTATTGGATTTCTTGAGTTTTTTATTCATACCTACTGATTTTCGAAAATTATTTACTTGCAAATTAAAATCATAAGGTTATTTAGAAAATTCAAACATAAATATTATACCTACTTATTTAATAAAAAATATTTAAGTGTATGGATAGTAGTCGTTGGATCGATTCGACCAATCTTATCTCGAGGATAAATCTATGGTATAACGCTCTGATTCGTATGAAATGACTGACTTATTACCATAAATTTATTATTGGATAAGAATAGATTGAGGTAATACTATTTGCTCATACAATAAAATCCTATAAAAGTAATATTGCAGTCACTAGACTATATCTAGTAGGTAATAGAGATTTATTAAGTATAGTTTTATACAAAAACTCGTTTGAGTTCTGTTCAAAACATTTTGATCAACCCTACTGCAAAGCAAAGCAAGAACTTCAAGAGCTCATATGTGCTTGTTGTTTTAATGTGTCTACACATAAGAGTTTTTAAAGTCGCAACGATCGAATATTGCAACCATGCAGTTTCGCAGCGCACGGATCCAAAGTACATCGCATGTTTGTTTGACCTCAATTCGTTCAAATGAAGTGGTGTTTACAAGTATGCTGCCAACCTTCAAACCCTCCTCTTCCCGGATTGGGCCTCCGTTACCTTCACTCATGCAGCGAAACAGCACTGAATCACTCTAGTTTTCTGTGAGGCCAGAGTATCCCTCCGACTGAGTTATGTGATAGGTGGCATACGAGCAGACGGATCACCTGATGGTAGAAGTTTGCTGCCGCCCATGGATACGCGCAATACCAGTGAGACACAAGTGCGCTGTCAAACCTTAAAATCCCTTTCCTCAGATTGGGTTTCAGGTACCCTCACTCATGCAGCAGAACAAAGGAGTCGCGGTTCTTTGTAGGTTTTCTGTGAGGCCGTGGTATCACTCTGATCGAACTAGACCATTAATTGTTTTATGTGATAGGTGTCAGACGAGCTGACGGATAGCCTGATGGTAAGCTTTGCCACCGCCCATGGACACCCAGAACATCAGTAGTCACAAGTGCGCTGCCAATCTTTACACCTCCGTTTCACCTACTTTGAGCGTCCAGTACCCTCACTCACGCAGTGAAATAAAACAGAGACGCTTCTTATCTCTGTGAGATCGTGGTATCATTCTGGTTGAGCTGGCCTATCCATTTTTATATGTGATAGGTGGCAGACGAGCAAACGGATCACCTGATGGTAAGCGATTGCCACAGCTCATGGACTCCCATACTATCAGTAGAGTCGCAAGTGCGCTGCCAACCTTTGAACCCCCCTCTCCTCAGATTGGTCGTCCGGTACCCTCACTCACGCAGTGATACACAACAGAGACATCGCTTCACGCTGGTTTTCTGCGAGGCCGTGGTATCACTCTATTTCCGTGGTAGCAAACAAGCAGACGGATCACCTGACACGCAATACCAGTGGAGTTGTAAGTGCGCTGCCAACCTTGAAACCCTCCTTTCACTGGATTAGGTCATCGGTGTCCTCACTCGCGCATTGAAACGCTGCTTCACTTCATTCATGCCAAAGCGTGGCTCTCCAACCAGTAAAGTAATAATATCATATTTCATTCATTGTTAACGTTAAGTATTCAGGAATTGGTGCAGTAGGTATGTGTACGCTGAGGTGTCGTATAGCATCCGGCATGCTTAAAGCCGGCTACGTGCGTCACTTGTTTACACGTGTTGCGTACCTATGAATTTTATCATTCGCTGTCTTCCTCACTCATTAACTATCGCCTACGACTTAGTTCTTGTTTACTTTAATGCATAACCCTTAATAGGTTATAAGACAATGAAAGAATTCATTGGTTTTCTCTTATGTTACAACAGATAAGGTTCAAAATCCAATGTTAACTATTGCATCAGTGCATGCTATGCGTTTTTGCAAACGTATGATTATAGTCCGAGAGCTAAGCGCCGAGTTGAATTGCAAACAAAATAAGTTAGTTTCATTTTCTCTCGTCTTTGTATTATTGTCATTACTATGGTGGTAAATAATCGATTATTTTATGTAATATACACTTATTATTTTTTATTAAGGATGTAGTATTTTCTGCCTTAAACGTACTCAAATAATAATTTAATTTGTATTTAAAATTGAATTTAATTAGACAACTGTTAACAAGCCTTATATTGTTTTATAATATCATACACTAAGTTAATACAAATATTAATCTTAAATAAAACACTAATTGATAACTAATATTTTGTGATTCATGCAAACGACTCCTGGCTAGAAATTTTGCGCATGGTCTGATTGAAAAGCTATCATCCTATTGACTTTAAAAACCTCGATTTATTTGACGCATTATTGTGTATTATTACGACGACCCGTTTAGCGCAGTGGTTTGTGCGCCGGTTGAGACGTAAGGGTCGCAGGTTCGATTCCCGCACCAACAAAAATGTTTATTGATGAAACAGATATTTGTGTTGGGTCTGGGTGTTTGTAGTACCGTCATTATTTCTGGTTTCCATAGTACAAGGGAAAACCTTAGTTTAGTAGGACAGTGTAGGTATGTGATGTTGTCTCAATTTATCTATTTATTTATTAACGTTTAACATCAAAAATGTATATATATTTTTATTTTTTTTATGATATAGGTGGCAGACGAGCAGACGGATCACCTGATGGTAAGCGATTACCGCCGCCCATGGACGCCTGCAACACCAGTGGTGTCACAAGTGCGCTGCTTACCTTTTAACCCCCCTTCCCCTGGATTGGGCCTCCGGTACCCTCACTCACGCAGCGAAACACAGCGCATGCACTGCTTCACGCCAGTTTTCTGTGAGGACGTGGTATTACTCCTGTCGAGCCGGCCCATTCATGCCGAAGCGTGGCTCTCCCACTGTTAAAATGTATATTTTTGTTAATAAAACTGCAATACGAAGCAAACGAAGAAAACTCGGTAATGAGGTGATTTATGTATTGTATTCATTACACCTACATGTTATCATTACAGTTATCAATTACTAACTGTAATAAAAAAACGAGATATTTTTTTAACTCTACCTGGTTATTCAAACATAATATTAATCGTGTAACATATTCAATTCTAAAGTTAGAACGGATCTTTGTGTTACCTACCAATATTTTGGTTTACAAAATACTTGCCAAAAGAATCTAAATCGCTTCAGCTTGTGTATCAGACCCGACCGCTACTGCTGAGTTTAAATTTTTCATTGTATTGCGCATTTCATTTATTCACAATCGAGACAGTGGACAGATAGTGTGTATAGTGTACCTTATTCATTTTTGTCTTTTATCGTATTCTTGGATGTAACCTAACAGCAAGTTCTTATACGCTTAACACTAAAATTAATTTGGGTGGAGAGACATGAGCCAAGCTGGTACAGAGAAATACTCTGGGTATCTCTTGAGGCAAGCTGCTCACCCGTTAGTTAGTTTTATGTTATACCTCATAGCGATCTCGCTGTCTAAGGGCATGCGTCTATACGACCAATGAATACGATTTAAGAGGTGAATTGAATTTGGGAGCTGACCCACATTAGTTGACAGTAACGTACAATTCATCGATTCAAACAAAATGTTTATGAATGTGTGTCGGCTGTCATGTAAGTGTTAATCTGCAGTAAAACGCAACGCTATGGTTCGTTCATTGGTTAATTTTAACGCACTTCACATTCATACCGAGATGATGGGAAGTCTAACGATCGAGTAAGACCGTGGACGTTCACGGCCTACACGAGTAAGCGCCAGAACAACCTATATCATCAGTATGATATTGGTCGTTCTGGCGCTCACGAAGAGAGATCGAACGAATGTGTGAACCTATTACAAATGTTTGTTGATGAAAGGGATAGCGTGGAGTATGGAATTGGGACATTCTAGATCATCTGGAGTGAGTTTCAGCGTTACCTGATACGAAGGACAGGTGATATAGAATTCCCAATTCCATACTACTACACTGATTATATAGTAAAATGTGTAGATGGGCGGGAGGTACATCGCCATGTGAATCAATTAAAAAAGCGCGAGATAGGGCAGACTATAGAATCTAAAGATACATATAGACGTAATTCGCATACAGATGGCATTTCATTATCAGCGGTGTTTGCGGCGGGGCGAGGGGGCGCGGATGAGTGGAGCGCTAGTCCGGAGGCGAATAGGTGCGGCGAGTCACCTGCGCGCGCGACGGACTTGCGGCCGACGACAGTGAGCGCGTGTGCGCCGCTAGCTAGGGACCCGGGTTCGGTGCCGGGCCCAACCGTAACGCGCAATCTCACTCGGGAGCGTAGGAAACCCGTTAGATATGATTTTGATGAAATAGATTAAGCAACTTAATAAATGGAATATTGTACTGTGTAAAAATAAGTGTTTAGTTTAACTTGAAGGTTTTCGAACTTTGTTTCTTTTAGCGTAACTAGTATTAGTACTTAGGAATTTAATGGTAATATTATTTTATAGTTCTGAAGCTTATGTAAGCCGTATTTGTATAGTTGGGATATCCATAGCTGTATCGATGTATGTACCTAGTGGCTATCTATGTATGTTAGTCAGTAAGATAATTTGTAACGATTCTGCCCTGTTCATTTTTGAAAGGATCTATATATCCAAATCCTAGTTTTAAAATAAGGGTGGAGGTGTTACGTATGACGTTTTTATTATTATATTTGAAGGTATGTCACACAACTGGTGAATGATATAATTATGTATGTGCTACCCTTTACCCGCCAGTCGGGCAATAAACTACGAATATAACAGACGTGCGTGTTTTACTTAACAGTAACAAAAAATAGTAAACGCAATCTAAGCGACTGCGACGAGTGGTTCACCGGTCCCACGTTCACGTTCCCACGTTCCTGCGACGCGATGAGAAGTACTGGCCTGAAGAACCTGCAACAAACAAAAACATAATTAATTGCAAGGTGGAAATAGTAAACAATGTTAATGAAAAAAATATAATTGACGACTTACCTGTTCCAGATCCCACCAGATTCTCAAGCTGGCTGCGTTTACGCCGTGCTACAGCTAACGTTTTGTTATTTATTGAAAAGTGCAAAAAGAAGAAAATTGATTCAGTGACAGACGACTTGATGCATAGGGGGGAAATTTTATAATTACGTCACGCACAGCTCCAATGTTTTTCTGAAGACATTGCGCTTCTACGGACGGGTAAACCCCTTAGACCAGGTAGTAGACTTCGTTAACTGACCCCTGTGTAACAACGAAGGCCTATTGAGAGTAGCCGAAAGAATAAATGCCGCAAGTGAAGTCAGTGAACAAGTCAAGTCACCCATCATACTGGACGGTCGTCTGCTAGATTCATTTCATAGATTCATACTGCTAGATTCATAGTAACAGATTACCACATCCTTGCTGGACACTCCAGCAATGAGCTAGTAGTCAACGAGCTACGACAGGAATACTGGGTAATACGGTTGCGCCCTACGGTTGGCACTGTTGCAGCACAGTGTTTCGCGTGCCGCCTGAAGAAAGTCAACCCCCAGCCAGCGAGACTAGGAGATCTACCAGAAGCCAGGCTAAATCATCATCAGCGAGCCTTCACTGTCTGTGGAGTCGACTTGTTTGGCCCTATGGAAATAACTGCCGGCCGCCGAAAACTAAAACGTTATGGTGTACTTTTTAGCATGCCTAACTGTACGTGCTGTGCACATTGAAATAGTTTCTACTGTTACAACTGACGCATTGATAATGGCGCTACGAAGAATGGCCGCGCGCAGAGGATGGCCGAAGATTATCTATTCGGATAATGGCACGAATATGAGAAGAGCTGATAGCGAGCTGCAGAAAGCTTTCCAGGAGTTAGACCAAGAGGTTGCGACGATGGAAGCGACCAACAAGGGGGTGAATTGGAAGTTCATACCTCCTGCGAGCCCACACATGGGTGGTGCATGAGAACGCCTTATACGAAGCGTTAAGAACGCTCTTAAGGTTGTTCTTAAAGAAAGATCACCGAAAGAAGAAGTGCTGATTACACTGTTGGCCGAGGTTGAAAACATGGTCAACAGTCGCCCTCTTACACATGTGTCTGTAGACCCACATAATACAGAGGCTTTGACACCAAATATTTTTTTAATCGGATCATCTTCTAATATGCCCCTGCCAGGAGTCTTTAACGACGGAGACTTGTACTTGTACTTGTAGTACCGACTGCAAGTATAATATATTGTCTACATCATTGAGATTTCGGCTATCCACATTTGACGAAAATTGGTCCCAGAACTGGTGGCATTTTCGTACGTGTTATGTATGCAGTTCCCGTGACGTCACAAGAAGAAAAGCTGACTCCGCAGCATTGTAGAGCAACACGGCGTCGTCCGAGGATTTATTAGTTTAGTTAGGCTACAGCACTCACATTGTCTGTATGTTTAATCAATAAATTAATTTTCCTTTAAAATAATATTTTTTAAAAGCCTCTTGATGTCCCTAAGAACTTAAGTGGCGCAGTCTTCCGGATTTTTACGAAAAACTCTACTTTCGAAAATCAAAGTGAAGTGTTATTCGCTGGAACCTACGGGGCTTCTGTACCAAGGAAAATGAAAATAATTGTTCTGTAAGTGCCAATTTCCCTTATATCCCTATTTTAATGTGTTTTATTATTTTAATTTAAAATTTTAACTAGAGCAGAATAGAATAATTTAATTGTCCACAAATCGACGTAAATTAGACTATTATAAAAAATACGTTTTTGATATTTTTGCGTAATGGAGTGTTTTTAAAACTTCAATTAATTTTGTACCCGAATTTGACGGGAATCCTAATAAGTTATATTCATTCATAAAGACATCAGAGGCTATCTTAACATAATACTACGATGAGCAGCAACCTAATGCTTTCCAAAACCAGATGGTTCTATTTAGTTTATTAGGGAAACTCAAAGGAAAGGCCGAGGAAATCGTTAATATCAACGGTGCCTCAACTTGGGCCCAAGTCAAAAGAGTTTTGTTACAGCATTTTTCGGATCAAAGAGACGAAAATTTAATTACGGGCAAAATAGCCAAAATCAATATTCAAATAATAATAACCCGTTCCGCCAACCTAAACCTTTTTGGTCACAATCACAAGTAAGACCTAGTTTTAACAATTATAATGCGCAGGACACCCCATTTAATCGTGATTTACCTCAACCGATGAGTGGCATTTCTTATAGATCACGTGACATACCTTTGCGTCCTGCAAATAATAATCATTTTCACCCAGTAAAGCCAAACCCTAACTTTGTGTTCGAAGAACTACATTTCGAGGAAACTGTTGACTTACCACAGCAGCAATTTCCTGAAAGTGAGCAAAATTGTGCGCAATATTACGAAAGTGAAAATGATCAAATTAATTCAGTTGAAGATATTTCTGACCCAAATTTTTGCGAGGTTATGGAACGAATGAACCCCAGATAATGGAAATAAACGTTCATATTAAACGAGAGCTTCCGTATATTCAAATACAGGAACCTCCACTAAAATTATTGATTGACACCGGTGCCAACCAATCGTTTTTGTCGCCGGAAGCGTTAAAGAAATTTTACCCAAAACATAAAGTCAACTACGAGCCGTTCACAGTAACGAATTTACATGTGACGACGCTCAATAAATACACTATTGATATACCTACATTCCCCGAATTTAAAGATCAATCTATGTCAAAATTTCATATTTATAAGTTCCACAACGTGTTTGACGGCCTTATTGGTCTAGACATGCTAGAGCGATTACAGGCAAAGGTTGATCTCTCAAATAAACAACTGATAACGGCTAATGCATCTAACAAAATACATATGTTAAATTCGGGTGTAAAGAACCTTTTCGAGGCACTGGTCCGCGCTAATAGTACAAAACAAGTAAAGATACCCGTCTCGATCGATGAAGGTGATATCTTTTTACCTCAGAAATACATAAATAGGTGTTACGTTCCCGAAATGATATCTAAAGCATCCCAAGGTTATGCGTATACAGAGATTATAAATCCCACCAACAATGACGTCATCGTCAGTTTGGCGTCACCATTAGAGGTGCAAATATTAAATAATAACTTTGAGATATGTAACTTCGAGTGCGTAACTTCTGACCCGTGTGCTACTGATATAGAGTCACTAATACGCACCGACCACTTAAACTCCGAAGAGAAGGTAAATTTAATTTGTCTATGTAAAAATTATAGCGAAGTTTTTTATACAGAAAACGCCCCTCTTACATTTACAAATAGAATAAAACATAGTATAAAAACCACCGACGAGGAACCCGTATTTTCATGAACTTATCGTTACCCGGAAATTCATAGACGAGAGGTATCCGAACAAATTCAAAAAATGCTCAAACAAAATATTATCCGACCGTCTGATAGTCCATGGTCATCACCGATCTGGATTGTTCCGAAAAAGGCCGACGCGTCCGGAAAACCCAAATGGCGACTAGTGGTTGATTACCGCAAGCTAAATGAGAAAACTATAAGTGATCGATACCCAATTCCAAATATTAATGATATTTTGGATAAATTAGGGCGAAGTCAATACTTTAGCGTCCTTGACCTTTTTTCCGGATTTTTTCAAATTGAATTATTAGAAAAGGATATTCCCAAAACTGCATTCAGTGTAGACTGTGAATTTCGCGGTCACTATGAATATCTACGCATGCCCTTCGGGCTAAAGAATGCACCATCGACATTCCAACGCGTCATGGACTCTGTTTTGCGTGGGCTAGATAACGTCTTAGTATATATGGATGACATCATATGCTTCAGTACTAGTTTACAGGAACACCTAAATAACCTTGAGGCCCTATTTCTAAGATTACGACAAGCTAACTTAAAATTGCAATTAGATAAGTCCGAATTTTTAACTAGGGAAACCGCATTCCTAGGGCATATAGTTACACCAGACGGCGTCAAGCCGGATCCAAAAAAGGTTGACGCAATTAAAAAGTTTCCGATCCCGAAAACCCAAAAAGAAATTAAATCCTTTTTAGGCCTTCTAGGCTACTATCGCAAATTTATCCCAAATTTTGCACACTTGACCAAGCCGCTAACCAAGTGTTTAAAAAAGGGCGCAAAGATCAATTTAAATTCCGAATACACCAATTGTTTTAAATTATGTCAACAAATATTAATCAATGATACCGTATTACAGTACCAGGATTTCGCGAAAGAATTTAATCTCCGAACGGATGCATCGAACGTAGCGGTAGGTGCAGTGTTATCGCAGGGACCCATAGGCTCCGATAAGCCCATCGCCTACGCATCGCGCACCTTGAAGATAGCGAAGCTAACTACAGTACGATCGAAAAAGAGTTGTTGGCCATAGTCTGGGCAACAAAGTATTTTCGACCGTATTTGTTCGGCAGACGGTTTAATATCATAACGGACCACAAACCCCTACAGTATCTGTTTAATATGAAAGATCCTAACTCACGTCTTATTAGATGGCGTTTAAAATTAGAGGGATTTGAATATAACATCACCTACAAAAAAGGAAAATCGAATTTAAACGCAGACGCTTTATCTCGAGTGCAGATACAAAATAATGATGTTTCCCCGTTATTCAATTCAGACGATGAAGAAATTGGTGATCAAAACATGTCCATAATTGCAAACCCGCGTACTGAAATTCCCGAGTTGTCAAACTTGGATGATCTTATGACTGTTCACACTGAGTTGGAAAACCCAATATTAGAAATACCAATTTCCGATGACCGGATAAATTCGTGTAATAATCAGCTTTTTCTTTATTTTGTTCACCATTCCCCATCAGAACCTATTAGGACAGAAGTGTTTCCCGGCAAGCATAGAATTGTTGCCCAAATATCCGAAAATAATCTTAACCCGGAAATAATATCATTATTCAAAGAATTTATTCGACCAAAAATAAAATACGGTATATGGTTGTCAAAAAATTTATTTATCGAACAAATCACAAAAATTCTTCAAGAAACATTCAATAACTCAGCGTATAAATTAACCTTTTATAAAACTAAATTAGAAGATATTGTAGATAGAGACCACCAATTCCAAATAGTTAAAAAATATCTTGAAGGAAAAACCAATCACCGTGGTATCCAGGAAGTGGAACAACGAATAAAAAGAACCTATTATTGGCCGCAACTAACTAAATTTCTTACAGAATATATAAATAATTGCGAAATATGTCAGACTAGTAAATATGAAAGAAGACCCAATAAACAAGCATTCCAAATTGTTCCAATTCCTGAAAAACCATTTCAGATATTGCACATTGACACATTAACTGTTAATCGACAGAAATTCTTAACAATTATCGATATTTTTTCAAAATATGCACAAGCGTATCCACTCGAAAGTGTAACAGGTGTATGCGTCATTAACGCACTAACAATTTTTATGACTCACCACGGGCTACCCATAAGCATAACAGCCGACCAGGGTACCGAATTCAAAAACTTGCCCTTGAAGGAGTTCGCTCAATTAAATAAAATTAACCTACACTTTACCAGTGTAAACAATCCACAGTCTAACGGAGCAGTAGAACGCCTACACTCAACTTTGTTAGAGCATATCCGAGTATTAACCCAAACTCGCTCTGAACTCACTACTAATGAATTAATGTTGTATGCTATACTTGGATACAATAACTCAATACATTCGGCAACAAATAAAAAACCAATTGAAATAATAAATGGACATTTAGATAACAGAGACCCCTTTGATATTAATTTGGAGTCAACTTGTTTACAAAATTACGTTGATAAACACAAACAAGTAACGTCTAGATTGTACGCCAAAATAAATGAAAACTTGTTGGAAAATCAAACAAAAGTTATGACAAAACATAATGAATCTAGAACTGAACCCGAGACGTATACAGAGGATACCCAGTTTTACTGTAAAAATCTCCTTGCCCTCCGGCAAAACACTAAACCACGATACGTCACTCGTAGAGTTAAGAAAGATTTAGGTATTAAGATATTAGATATTAGGACGTAACATACCATAAGCGAAATGTCAGGAAACCTTTATCCAAACAAAAACAATTTCAGGATGCTGTCGATCCAGGTGCTAACCCAAGCACGTCACATCAGCCTGACCCTCCTGACCAATAATCCTGGCATTTTACCCTTTAAGTTAGGTACTTGTAAGATAGAAAGTAGGCAACACTCATTCATACATTTTTATAATCTAAGTATAGTTAGTGAACACATTAGTAGCATAGAGAGTTATATAGCAACATTGTCGCAGTATACAGGAAGATTTTTTAATCACTATCCAAAATTTTTTTGGGCATTAGGTATCGTTAATAGAACCCATTTCTGCAAAAAAAAATGTAGGTCATATTTTTACAATAAAATCATTTTCCCGATCCAATTATCAATTAAGCGTGGTAACCATTTCTATCGTAAAACATAATGTAAACATTGAGTACGCAAAGCGGCAATATCAATGGGCGACACGGGACACCTCACACCTGCGCGTGCGGTGCGGAGGCGGGAAGGGCTGCGGGGGAGAGCGGCGAGGTGGCGGCGAGCGGCGACAAATCAAAGACAAAGCACTAATTCGGCACAAACAAGCACAAAGGTCACGCAGACCACAGTCGCCCGCGCATTCCCGGCGAAAGCGTGTCATCTCGTGCGAATTGCGATCCCGCGATGTACTCAAACCGCGAGTATTATGAAATAGTGCGATGTTACTTTTTAAGTGGCGAGAGTTTGCACAAAGCTCAAAGCCTTCCTCGCCTTCGCAAACCAGGGTGTAGTGAACCCTTCGGTTCCGAACCGTGCTACCATTCTGGCTGCCACCCAAAGGCTGTTAGATCATGGCCAGTTCACTCCTTCACATGTAGTTACAAGGGCGTGGGAGGCAAAGACTGCCAGTAGAAATCGAGGTGACTTTTTTTTGTGGGGTGAAGTGAAAAGACCCGTGTATGTGGAAGACGCATTAAAACTGCAAATCATACGTGCATTTGATGAAGTGAGACACTGTAGTGCTTAACAAATTAAAAGGCAATGTGCAAAAACGTGCGAGACTCTGTTTATAAAGAAATGGTTTGCATTTTGAACAGTTATTAAAATACACTTAGTTTATTAGGATTTTGATTGGATTTTGTTTTATTGTAGGTAAGTAATTTGAATTAATTTTTGAAAAGTTGATTAAATTTTTTTAAATACGCCTTATTGCAAAAAGTACTAACTACCTACCTACTCAATAAACTTTTATAAAATAAGAATAAATAAATACCTACCTAGCTAATTCAAATGTTAATAAGTATGACTGTGAAATTTTATTCACGTCTTTTGCAATCTGACGGTCCTAAGCCCGTTAAAGTATGAAGGAAAAATTTGCAACTTATGGATGTTATGAATGAAGTTGGTGGGGCGGGCGGCGCGGGCGGCGGTGGGCGGCGCCTGAGCGCGACGCGCGGTGAACAATTCTATCAGTATTTTTCGGATAACTTTGAAATACCATATCTCAATATTTTAGTACTGGATGACACTAAAAGAAAAAATACGTATATAATAATTTTAGCAGCCGATCATCATATTAAATTTTGGATAGTGATTAAAAATTCACCCTGTATAAGCGCGGCGGATCCAGCCATCGTCGGAGACACTGTAGTCTTCAGACAGACGCTGTTAGATAAGTTACAAACAATATATACTAAGTATAGATCTTTAAGCCATAGCAATAGAGATAAGAGAGCCCTGATAAACGGCCTTGGTACGGTCATAAAAAGCATCACTGGTAATTTGGATTACGAAGATGCCGTCAGGTATAATAACGCAATTTCTACTTTGCAGAAAAACCAAAAACGTATTGCGGAAAAATTTAATAACGGTATTAGTCTAAATTACGAAATTTTAGTCGTTTAATTCTACGTTATCAAGTATTGCCTCTAATCAACACAAAATATATTCAAAAATTAATGAAATAATGACTGAGATAAATATGACACATTATAGATTAATCGATTTTATAAAAATAAATAGTTTGTTTACCCTAATCAATAGAAATTTAGATACTCTATGCGAGTCACTAACTTCATTAGAAAACTCGATCGCATTTTCGCGAATGCACATAACACACCATAGTATATTATCACACGAAAATATTGCATATATGTATAATATCTTAAAACAAAATTATAAATCACAGGAACTTTTATTTGACGACAGTACTGACTATAGAGATTATTATGACATAATACAGACGGACTCGTACTACTCTAATAACACTTTAGTATTTATATTGAAACTCCCTATTCTATATACCGATGTGTACGATTATTATCACCTATACCCTACTCCTACCCATAATAATACATTTATTATCCCTGCTCACCCTTACCTAGCAATGAACGAAGATAGATATTGGCACATGAATAAAGAATGCAATAGATTTGGCGAAATATATTTCTGCGAAAAGATGACCTTCACGAAGATACAGCAACACGACGACTGCATCTACTCCTTGATCCTGAAACAGAAAATAACAGATAAATGTACGTATACACAATATAAGACATCTACAGAAATTATTGATCGCATAGACGACTACCATTACATTGTAACATGCCAAACGATAACTAAGGTAAAGATGACATGCAGTGAAGAAAGCTTTACATCAATTCAAGGTACTTACCTCATAGAGATTCTTAAAGGGATGCAAGATCGAAACGGAAACAAATACTATTTTGAACGTCGAGAATAAACTGCGAGGACACCCTGTAAAACTACTTACATTCGAGTTGAATAATATTACGATAAAAAACATTAACAAGCCGCTTAAATTGGAGGATGTATCTATGGATAAACTCTACAAATTGAAAGATTTATTAGATAAAGAAAACCCCGATGTTTTGGAAGATATTCATCCATATCAATTTTATTTTTGGACAACGCCATTATACATCGCATTTTTCGCGATCTGCGCTTATATTGGATACATAAAGCTTGTTAAAAAACGAAGGCCCACAGATCGAACAAAAGATCAAAATACAATAGAGATGGCAACAACAAGCCAGCCCTTTTTCTCACGAAACTGAAAAAAGAGGCTTCACACTCGACGGGGAGGTGTTATGTATGCAGTTCCCGTGACGTCACAAGAAGAAAAGCTGACTCCGCAGCATTGTAGAGCAACACGGCGTCGTCCGAGGATTTATTAGTTTAGTTAGGCTACAGCACTCACATTGTCTGTATGTTTAATCAATAAATTAATTTTCCTTTAAAATAATATTTTTTAAAAAGCCTCTTGATGTCCCTAAGAACTTAAGTTACGTCTCTATCGAATTTTGCCAGGACCATAGGCGGTAATCTGCTCGTAACATCTTTAGAGGGCTCTGTTTGCTTATTAAGCTCAGACTCATGGGATGTGTGTGTATGAGCACTAGCTTCAATTTCAGCTATCAATTCATCGGCCTGCATTTGAGTAAACGTATAAGTTGATATTTCATCAGCTGAAGGTTCAGTGACCAATTTAAAATAATTATACATTTCAGACACAAAACGCTCATTGGATATTTTAAGTTTATTTGCTATCACAAGGGCTTCCGAATAGGGCAGTATGTTTTCTTTTAATTTTATGATGGTGTCGCGGGCAGAATATATTAATGACTCCACAGAGTCATTAATTATTTTTAAACGAGTTCGGACAATAGTTTCCATTCTCGCTTTATTAGTACATAAATTTTACATCATTTAGGCACATTGAACTGATATCAATTCTCCTGTGACACTATTGTATCAATGTTCACAGAAACACTAGCTTTGCTAATCTGCCACCGCACCCAACATAAGAATATAATGTAGGTAGGTAGGTTAATATATTTTTGTAAACATACAAAACGAAAGAACATCTCTGTAATCATCTAAGAAATGAAAACTAGCTATTGTACCCCAATGATTCATTAGTATTTTCTTACTTAATTTATTTAAATTCTGTAAAATAATGCCTATTTTTGACAAATTAAGTTACACACTCTTAACCGAACAATACTTTAATGAAAATCTAAAAAAAACCTGTTATTCACTACTTTAACGCACGAAACGCCAAACATCCAAAGTTAATACTACCTTCATACACAAACTTATATGGTAAATACCTGCTAGAATATATGGTTCCCAATCTAATAAACAAACTTCCATATGCATTAAAAATAGAACTTACAGACAAAAACATTAAGTACAAATTAAAAAAATATTTTATAAATGAGATTAAGGAGGTTACATAGGGAATCACCCTGTATGTGCGCGCTGCGGTTCGAGTCCGAGCGGGCGCGTGACGAAATGCAAGCGGCGCAGGAGCAGGTACTCGTCGTTCGGCCGAGTCTTATTCTTATCTTTAATATTATGCCTACGAGTATTTGCTTAGGTGCCGCGCTGGTATTGTGCATGGGAGGTTATTCTTTAGTATATAGTAGAAACAGTTAATGTATTAGTTTAATCGGTACAATCATAAGCTTTAAATGCTTATGATTGTACCGAGCCTTATAACAATTTTGTAATTATTTGTATAAGGAAAGTCACCAAATATGGAATAGTATCCTAATATGGAATACCTTCATTTCTCTAAGACTATAAGTATGAAACGCAACACTCGACCATCTTCTGTTTCATTCGGTCTACTAACTATCGCACCCACACCACCGAGTCAGTTGCGCGAACGCTTCACGTGTGGCAGGCGTGTTTTTTTTTGTTGTCGTGCAGAAAATTTTAAAGGTAAGTAATAAACGAGTATTACCAGCTGTTATGTTTGTTTACGTAAGTGTTGTACTATTTACTATATCGGTATTATGTTTATTTCACCATTTTATGATCTTTTGTCATTAAAATATTGTGACTTTAAAAAATATTTAGAAGAGTTTGAACTAGTATAAAAATCCAAATATGGACAGTCGTTGGTGTCTAATTGTGGAATATTCCATAATTAGGTTTAAAGATTTCATATGATAGATGTAGTATATGCGACAGGGTGAGATGCCCGGCACTGGTCGGTGAGCAGCCGACGAGAGCGGTCGTGCAGCGGACGCATTTACTATCTTCCTATAAAGTATCCTAAAGCGTGTTTTATTAGTGTGCAAACACTATAAGTGGCGACGTCGGTAAAAGTAAGTAACCAAAAATATATTTTTTTTGGGAAAGAAACGCACGTCCAATTGTTTTACGGTGGGAAGATAAATAGTATTTAGCGTCACGTTGTCTGTACCTACATTCCGCAAGAAACACTAGTTTAAATTTGTCCTACTCGAATGAAATGCATAATTTGGAATTGTAGGTACAGAGAACAGTAAAATGTGAATAACATTCTTGAATAGCCGGGCCGGGCGCAAACAAAGGCGCTCGCGCACGGCCAAGGTCGGCCAAGGGTGCGATTTATTCTATTCAAAAACAACGGAATAGATTCTCGGGTTATAATAATTCACTATTATAACTTAAGGTGCTTTAGCATCATCAATATTGTGTTGGAATGCAAACTGTAATGATAAATTAATAAAATAATTTACCGATTGGCGTATCGGGTGTGATTGTGCCTCATGAGCCAAAGGTCATGGGTTCGATTCCCATCTGTGATGAACACTTGTGTTCGTTTAACGTCTGGGCTTAGTGTAGGTGTGTAGTGTGTAGTGTAAGTGTAATAGAGTACCTAGCATATTTAGAATATATTAATTTAACATTACATTTTAATTCTGAAATAGGTTTGATAGGCTTTTAGCGATAAGACTGCTGAAATTGTACATTACATTTCTGTAATGCCTGGTACTTAGGTACTTTATCTCTATCTAGATTGAGGATCTTAATTTAATGTCTGAGTTAATATCGAACAGACATTAAATAAATAATAAGTATGTGCTGTTGTAATGTATTCTTATCTAACTAGGTAGTTAATTTGTTTTGAATACTTATATGTGTTAATAAATAATAAAGTACTTATCTACTTGTTTTGCATTCCGATACTACAATGGTCACGCCTTGCACTTTGAAAAAATATGACCACGACAAAATAGATTAAGGACCCTTTCAATATTGACATACTTAAGTGCTCAGTAGGTACATACCGATAGTTGTGCTATCTTAATATTGTTTTACGACTATGTGCAATATAAAAATGTTGAATTTAATAGATTGCAGTAAGGGCTTACTACCGGGCCACAGACTTATGTAAAATATAAATTAAGTTTAAAAAATATATATATTACACAACTGAAAGATTTTAATCCAGTATTTCGATACTGATTGATGCAAAGAACAGTTACGAATACACATAACTAAATTTTAATGTAAGAAAATGTAGGATTTTTTTAAATATTAAAATAAAGATAACAATAATTTTGAATGTAATAACGTGTGTATAAATAATAATAATAATAATGAGGAAAAAATGTAAAACAATAATATAATATAGTAATAGCAATAACAATATTTAAAGGGTCATGCAAATTTTATAAAGCTTATAATGAGCACGCAATAACACACAGTCAAACTGTGGAAAGGCTATGCAGTTGTCATGTTACTGTTACGTATGTAAATAGCCATGCACAAAAACACACTACAACCCACAGTCAAACTGTGAAAGGCCATGCAGTAATTTAACTGTTACGCACGTAAAAAAGCCACGCACAAAAATATACTAATCTCTATGGCTACGCAATTAAAGTAAATAACTTTGAAAAACAACATTATGAGCCTTAATAGCTATGCAGTCGCGTCACTGTTACTTTTGTAAATAGCTACGCCCAACAGTACAGTAGTCTCAATCTCCTATTGCAGGTCGCCCCAAAATGGCTCACGTATCGTCCTCACTCCCAACCTTAGATCATTTTGACTGTGAAGGAGACCAAAGTTCAGTCGGTTCCCGATGGGAAAAATGGAAGCGAGCCCTTGAAATTTATCTCCAAGCCAGTAATATTGATTCGCCAAATAAAAAACGGGCGACTCTATTGCATGTTGGTGGATTGGCGCTTCAAGAAATTTATTATAACTTGCCTGGAGCCCATACAGAGGAAAGTAAAGATGTTGATGGCAACGAAATTGATGTGTATAAAATTGCACTCCAAAAATTAAACGAATACTTCGCTCCAAAGCAAAGTTACATATATGAACGATATCTCTTTAGATTGATGAAACAGGAGTTGGGAGAGAAATTCGACAAATTTCTCCTTAGATTAAGAAATCAAGCCGAAAAATGTGGCTTCGCTAGTAAAGACGACCATTTAATCGATCAAATCACTGAAAAATGTAGTCTAACCGATTTGAGAAAGAAAATTTTGGAGACTGGAGATTCCATTACATTGGACCAAATAATTTCTAAAGCAAATTCTTTAGAAGTTGTTACTAGACAACTCGAACAATTCCAAAATGCAGACCACCCACTTAAGCTCTAAAAGGGTAGAAATAAATAAGATAGAAACCAAGAAAAATAATAATAATACTCAAAGAAATATGAAAAATTGGATACCTTGCAGCCGCTGTAATAGCAAGAACCACTTGTCTAATGATATAAAGTGCCCAGCTAAAGACAAACGCTGTCTTAAATGTGGCTTTGTCGGCCATTACAAAGAATGTTGCAGGACAACACGGAAAAGACGGTTCACAAACAATAACAATGACAATCACAATACCATAAACAAAAAGCCTAAACTTAAATCAAAAGAAGAGAAAAAGACTGAAATTGATTATATCTTTCATCTAGATGAAGATAGCGTGATTAATTGCAAGATGGGTGGAGTGGACGTAGATTTACTAATTGATTCGGGCAGCAAATGCAACATTATCACAGACAAGACATGGCAAGTTTTAAAAAACCATAAGGTAAAGGTCAACAATCAGATCCGCAAACCAAATAAAATTCTCATACCATATGGCAGCAAGGAGCCTTTAGATGTGGTTGGCTCTTTTGAAACGGTAATATCCATTGGGAACAAAAGTAGGAAGACCATTGTTTATGTAATCAGACATGGTACTCGGGACTTACTCGGCAAAGATACGGCAATTGATTTGGGAGTTCTGCAGATAGGCCTTAACATTAACAATATAGCAGCGAACAAAACGTCGACAGCTTTTCCAAAGTTCAAAGGAGTAACTGTTCTAAATCCCGATCAACGCAGCAATCAAACCTGTTATTCAACCATATAGACGGGTGCCAATCCCTTTAGAAGAGAGGGTGTCAAAAAAGTTGAAGGAACTTAAGGAAGCCGATATTATAGAAGAAGTAAACGAACCTTCACCGTGGGTTTCGCCTATGGTGCCGGTCATTAAAGAAGATGGTGAGGTGCGTATATGTATCGACATGCGAAGAGCGAACGAAGCAATTGTAAGAGAGAACCATCCACTCCCAACAATGAATGAAATGCTTCCTAATTTTCGTCAGGCTCAATTCTTCTCGAGGCTAGATATAAAAAATGCCTTTCATCAACTTGAAATTGATGAAGGTTCTCGATACATCACTACTTTCAGCACTAGTAAGGGACTTTACCGTTACAAAAGACTAATGTTCGGCATTTCATGTGCTCCAGAAATGTTCCAGAAAATCTTAGAAAAGATGCTGCTTCAATGCAAAGGTACCTTTAATTTTATCGACGATATTATTGTATATGGTGCTACAGAACATGAGCATGATGAACGGTTAAGTAAGGTGCTACAAGTGCTAAAAGAAAATGATGTTCTCTTAAATGAAAAAAAATGTACTTTCAAGACAAAAAAGATCGAGTTTCTGGGACATGAACTTTCAGACCATGGAATTAGACCCCTTGAAAAATATTTGACTTCGATCAAATCTAGTAGACAACCAAACACGATCGGGGAAGTACAAAGTTTTCTTGGTCTAGTTAATTTTGTGGGAAAATGGATCCCGAATTTGGCAACACTTACTGATCCTTTAAGAGAATTGTTGAAATTAGAACTTGGAAAATCGGCTAGTGTTGTTAAATTCTGGACATCTAAACAAAATGATGCATTCGAAGCTCTTAAACTCAGTTTGACAAAAATACAAAGTCTCGGCTATTACAATCCCTCCGATAAAACTCAAGTCATCGCCGACGCGTCACCAGTGGGTTTGGGTGCCGTTTTGATTCAAATTGATAAAAAAGGTCCACGAGTTATCGCATATGGGCACAAAGCTTTAACTGACTGTGAAAAAAGATATTGCCAAACTGAAAAGGAAGCCTTAGCTTTAGTTTGGGCTGTCGAACACTTTAAAATATATCTATTCGGCAAAGACTTTGAGCTCATAAGCGATCACAAACCTTTAGAAACAATTTTTGGACGACACTCAAAGCCCTGCGCGAGGATTGAGCGGTGGGTACTTAGATTACAGGCATATAGGTACAAAGTGGTCTATCGCCCAGGTAAATCTAATATTGCCGATTGCCTATCTAGACTATGTCAAATGCCTTCAGCTAAACCATTCGATATCGAAAATTACATCAATCATATTGTCAGTTTTTCGCGACCAGTCGCTGTTTCAATGAATGAGATTGAAACATCTTCTTCAACTGATGAGGAGATTTCAAATGTGAAAAACGGCATTTTTAGTAATAATTGGCATGAATCTGTCAGTAATTTCAAGCTTATACAGAACGAACTGTGTTTTTACGGAGATATTTTACTCCGTGGTACTAAAATTGTCATCCCAAAAGTCCTTCGTCAACGAGTTCTAGAAGCGGCTCATGAGGGTCATCCTGGTATAGTCGCAATGAAGGGTCGCCTAAGAACAAAGGTGTGGTGGCCTAGGATTGATAAAGATGCCGAAGGTATGGTAAAAAATTGTCGAGGCTGTACTCTGGTATCAGCTCCTAACCCACCACACCCGATGAAAAGGCGTTCACTTCCCGAAGAGCCATGGGTAGATGTGGCAATTGACTTTCTAGGACCTCTTCCCAGTCGAGACTATCTATTAATTTTAGTAGATTATTATAGTATATATAAAGAGATTAAAGTAATGAGAAGTATCATGGCACTAGATACCATTAAAGTTCTTAAAGAAATATTTTCAAGGTTAGGCTATCCCACTACCATAACTTGCGACAACGGAAACCAATTCACAAGCGAGGTGTTTCAAAATTTTTGTGAGGAATGTGGTATAACAGTAAATAACACTGTCCCATATTGGCCACAAATGAACGGAGAAGTCGAGAGGCAAAATAGAGACGTTTTGAAAAGACTTAAAATTAGCCAAGTGGAAAAAAGAGACTAGAAGGATGATATTTATAATTATTTAATGATGTACAATAGTACACCTCACACTGTCACAGGCAAATCACCGTCTGAATTATTTTTCAGGAGACAATTTAGAGATAAAATACCTTTCGTATAAGACGTAGAATACAAATCAATAGACACTGATATAAGGGACAGAGATAAGCTTATGAAAGAAAAGGGGAAAGAATATGGGGACAGAAAAAGAAGAGCAACAGAATCCAGTATAGAAATTGGCGAAAAAGTACTGGTCAAAAACATTATAAAGGAAAACAAATTAACACCAAACTTTAACCCTACTCCGTACACAGTGACAAAAGTTACTGACGCCGATGTTAACATTCAGAATGAGACCACGGGCAAGGAATATCGGAGAAATATAGTGCATTTGAAGAGAATAAATGATTCATGGAGAGTTGTGGAAAAAGATGATGGAAACAATAATAAGAAACAAGGTACAGAAACACAATCAATGTCAGACGATAATTAAATTATTTTTGACGAATGTAAAAACGGTAATTTCATTGTTCTGAGTTATTTAATTCATATCCTTGTTGTTGCTGATTGTTAGCTTACTACATGTCGATTAGAGTGAGTAAGATTGTAAAAATTTATGTTATAAAATAAAGAAGGGATGTAGTATATGCGACAGGGCGAGATGCCCGGCACTGGTCGGTGAGCAGCCGACGAGAGCGGTCGTGCAGCGGACGCATTTACTATCTCCCTATAAAGTATCCTAAAGCGTGTTTAATGTGTGTGCAAACACTATAATAGATACTTGCTATTATTAATTATATGTAATGTTTGTTTTTAGAATGTCCGGTTCACAATCAACCAAACGAAAAATCTGGGATGAAGAAAAAATGGCACAAGCTATAAAATTCGTCCGGGAAAAGAAAATAGGGTATTTGAAAGCTGCACAGCATTTTCAAGTGCCTAGGACAACTTTATTTCGTCTCTGCCAAAAAGATGAACAGTCTCCAGAAGTGGCAGCAGCTACTACATTAGGACGAAAAACTATCTTGGGCTCCGAAGTTGAAGGTCAGCTAGTAGAATACATACTAATAATGGAGAGCAAGTTTTACGGTTTAACAAGAACTGAACTTCGCCGTATGGCGTTCATGCTAGCAAAGCGAAACAATTTGCAGAATCCCTACGGTGAATTAGGTATGGCTGGAAAAAAGCGGTTAAAGTTATTTTTAAATCGTCATAAAGATAAACTTTCGATAAGAAGACCAACTGGTACATCATTCGCCAGAGCATTTGGATTTGATAAAGAAAAAGTGGAAGCATTTTTCAACCTCCTTGAAAAGCTTTACACCAAAAATAACTATCCACTAAATCATATTTACAACGTGGATGAATTAGGCCTCACAATAGTACAAAGTAAGATACCACAAATCATCGGCCACAGAGGTAAACACCAAGTAGCTGCACTGACTTCAGCAGAAAGAGGATCTCTGGTGACAATAGTTGTTAGCATGAATGCTACTGGTCATTTTGTGCCACTGTTCATTATTTTTCCTAGAAAAAATACGAGTGCTCAGCTAATGAGAGGCTGTTCTCCAGGATCAGTCGGAGTTGCACATCCATCAGGGTGGATACAAATGAACATCTTTACAGACTGGTTCAAGCACTTTATTCAACACACCAACCCGACTCCTGAATCGAGGGTTTTACTGATACTAGATGGATATTATAGTCATACTCACAATATCGATATAATAGATATTGCTAGGGAAAATAACGTGGACAGTTTCGTTACCTCCTCACACGACACATAAATTGCAGCCGTAAGATAAGACTTTCATGGGGCCTTTACAAAACATACTATAGCGAGGAAATACGTATGTGGATTAGAGACAACAACAGACCTCTAAGTCCATATGATACTGTGGAGCTGTTTGGCAAAATTCTGTAATAGACGGTTGTACAACCAATATCCCCCCGGTGGAAACAAGATCTGAAACCGGTCAAGTTCTGATAGAAATACCTGCACCACAAACTGCTAATTTACAACCTGAACCTACACTTTCGACTTCTGGGCTTAATCGCAGCAGTTTGGGTCTGGTGTCTCCGTATGCCATAAGTCCAGTGCCAGAGAAACGAGGAAAAGTATCTCGCAGAGGAAGAAAAGCTGCTGTAGCAGCAGTCATAACATCTTCTCCCTACATAAATGATTTAGAAAATAAAAATATGAAGAAACAAGAAAAAGAAAGTAAACTAGTCAAGACAAAGAATAAGAAGAAAACTGCAAAGAGAAACAAACGAACGAAGAAAAATAAGGATGATAGTGAAGAAGAAAACTCTGAGGAACTAGACGTTATCCAGTTTGACGATGGTAGTGAAGATGATGAGTTGATGGAACAATTACCTCCTGACTCTGCTGATGCAGAATGTATGTTCTGTTCAAGACTTGTTTCCATGGATAAAAGTAGAGAAAACTGGATTAAATGCTTGATGTGTGGGCTCCGGGCACATTATGATTGTGCTGGTCCAGAATTTGATACTTGGATCTGTGACTTTAAATGTATGACTGATTATTTATGTGATTATATATGAGTATTTATGTGTTGTAAATAATGTTCGAAGTAGGTTGAAATAATTTATTTAAAATGCTTTTATTGATTTATCATGAACAATGAATAAGTTTAAACGTAATATCTGTTAGCTTTCCTAAATTAATAAACAAATTTAATTTTGCTTAGCCTTCCGGAACACGCGCCGCCATTATGAGAATGGGTGACGGAAGTTGCATTTGATAATTAGATTAACACATTGAATGCCAAATATATTTTCAAGTCATTATTGGTTCCCACCATACAAATGGTTCTCTACGTAATACTACGTACTCGGCTCCCCGTTTAAAATTGGTATGTGTGGTGCCTACTACGCAATATAACGTATACGCACCATTGCGTAGATTGGCACCCTTAATCATTTAATTATTCCAGACGCCTACTCTACGCAATACTGCGTATGCACAATCTATCGACTACTATCTCATTTTCTGTCCCTTTTCTACCTAGATCACGCCACCTGATTGAGTTATTGTAAATGGAAGGACAAACGAGACGTTTTGGTGATTTCAAATAAACATCAACTTCAGCTTGTGAACGTTAGGAACAGAAACAGAAAAGTCTCACTGAAACCTAACATTATTGCGGACTATATTCTAGGCATGTCTGGTATTGACAGAGGGGACCAGATGGTCTCGTATTACTCTTGCCTGAGAAAGACGCTGAGATGGCACAAAAAATTAGCACTGCATGTTTTTGAGGTTTACGTACAAAACGCACATAGGTTGCTACGTTTGAAAGACCGCGCATCCAAAATACGGCTCTTGAAGTTTCGGGAAGATTTCGTAAAATATCTACTGGGACTGAACTGTGGATCACAACAGTGTGAAGCACCTGGACCACAAATACCGCCAGTACAGCCTGAACAAGATCAAGCAGACCCACAGCCGTTACTGCCTGGGCCAAAAATAAAAAACGAAAAGAGTCATTTTTCGTATGTGTCACTTGTCCGGAAAAGCCTGCCTTGTGTGTTGTAAACTGTTTTTACACTTACCACACTGATCCTCGTTTTGCATAATTTTATCTTGAAATTCTATTGTTGTTATTAGAAGTTCCTGTTTTTTTTTTTATATGAGTAAACTAAACGATCTTATTAGTTTTAAAACTAATTTTTGATCTCAACATCAAACTAATTTTTTACCTAAGAAATATAATTAGAGTCTAAGAAATATTGTGATTTGAAAAGTTTAAAAATAATAAAGTTACTTTTTTTCCATGTCATGTCTTATTTAAGATGCCAATAAACCTAAAATCGTCCTTTGAAGGATGCCGTATAACACAAGTCGCCATATAAACTGTAAGAAAGTACTACGTTGTATTACGTAGTTGGCTCCTAGCATCCCTAGCACCTACGCAATATTGCGTAGTAGGCATTCAATGTGTTAAAATTAGTCTGAATTCTTTAACCTACTTCTAAAAACGTTTTAGGAATTTAGAGATTTATTTTGATACCGTAATAATTATTACTCTAGTAATTTTATTAGCTAAACACTTGCCGCCATTTCTGAAATGGTCGGCGGATGTTCCAACTGAATTTCAGATTAAAATTAAACTGAAGGCTTACGTTTGCTTATAAAAATTATTCCTGAATTTACAGATCTATTTCAATATTGTGATAAAATTATTACGTTACAATTATTAATTAAAAGTCATGTTTTGATTACTCGTTTTACCGCCAAGCGCCATATTTGGTTTGTGTTCAGTTCAGTGATTTGTGAACATTACTGTGGGAGATTTTGGTAGTGCAAGACGTATCTACACTCTGTGAGTACAAATTGTTTTACTTTAGATAGGTATTTTAGGTAGCCTAGGTTGTGTCTAGAGCATAAGATTTTGTGTTGGTGGAATAAATAAGTGTATTCGAGCATTGAGTTTTATTATTTGCAATGAGTGAGCCAAGTGATGGAAATGGTGACGTCAGCGATGCTGACGTCACGATTTCTTTAGACCCCGCTGGACAAAACCCTCCGTTATCAGAAGTGGGATTACTACCCACTTTTGCTCGCCCTTTTGAAACAAATAGTGAAACGAATAACGCTTCTGTTAGCGGAGTCCCAGCGGAGTTTTTCTCTCAAATGTTGCAAGTAATGAAAAATTTGTCCGATCGTATCACGACTTTGCCCGATCCGAAAGTTAAAATTAACGATGTGTTTTTACCGTCATACGATCCGGATGCGAATGTTGGTATACGCGAGTGGTGCCAGCATGTGACCACCGCCATGGAAACCTATAATCTGAGCGACTACGATGTAAGAATGAAGGCTGGTAGTTTACTTAAAGGTCGCGCAAGGTTATGGGTGGACAATTGGCTTGTTTCCACCAACACATGGCGGGAATTGCGCGATGTTTTAATCACAACTTTTGAACCTGAGAATAGGTATTCTCGTGATATTGTACGATTTCGCGAACATTGTTATGATAATTCAAAGGACATCGCTCAGTTTTTGTCTCAAGCTTGGGTTTTGTGGCGACGCATCACTAAAGATAAATTATCTAACGATGACGCAGTTGAGGCTGTGATCGGTTGTATTGGTGATGAACGGTTAAGAATTGAATTGTTAAATGCCAGGGCTGTTTCGGTTCCCGAATTAATTTCGGTAGCTTCATCAATACGGCGCGTTAAGCGACCTTGCCCAAACACAGCAAATTTACCAACGGGTACTGGTCCTGTTAAGCGGCAGCGATTCTCAGACAGACCGTCGCTATTTTGTCAATTTTGCAAAAAGCCCGGTCATGATACGCGAGATTGCCGCTATCGCAATAAAAGTGAAAATCCTCAACCACGTCATCCGGATAGTAAAGTATTGCCTCAAAAGGATATCCGACCAACTTGTTCGTTCTGTTCTAGGCCAGGTCACAAATATGAGACATGTTATAAACGCGAACGTGCTGTAGTATCAAATGTTAATTGTGTGGGTAAAACGAAATTAAATTCCATGCCGGTACGAATCGGAGATTTAGAACTATACGCAATCTTTGATAGCGGAGCAGAATGTTCACTAATACGCGAATCATTAGCATCAAAATTACCTGGTAAACGATGAATGTGGTAAATTATTTGAAGGGTATAGGGCAATTTACAGTGGTATCCCTATCAATAATAAAAACTGTATGTGTGATTGACAATTTAAGAGTTGAACTTCAATTTCACGTAGTCCCGGACTACGATGTGGGATCGGATATCCTAATAGGCATGAATCTTATTGAAAATACGAACTTGAGTGTGGTAGTGAATTCTCAGGGTGTAATATTAGTGCGTCAACCGGTGGTCTATCACATACGACCACAAAGCGAAAAGTTTGACTGTTTGGACTGTGACTTGACTGATGATGATCAAATTAGCGAACTCAGAATATTGCTTAACAAGTTTGAACACCTGTTTATTCGTGGCTACCCTCGAACACGCGTCAATACCGGGGAACTAGAGATACGTCTAAAAGACCCCAACAAGTGTGTAGAGCGTAGGCCATATAGATTGAGTCCTGTCGAACGGGAAAAAGTAAGAGATATTGTGAGTGAGCTACTTGAAAACGACATAATCCGTGAGAGCAAGTCACCTTTCTCTAGCCCAATCATATTGGTTAAAAAGAAAAATGGCAAGGATCGTATGTGTGTGGACTACCGAGAGCTTAACAAAAATAATCTCAGAGATCACTACCCACTACCAATCATTTCCGATCAGATAGATCAATTGGCGGGGGGACTCTATTTCTCTACATTTGACATGGCTGCAGGGTTCCATCAGATACCCATTGCAGAGAGTTCGATTGAAAAGACCGCCTTTGTGACCCCTGACGGTATGTACGAATACGTAGCCATGCCGTTTGGGCTCAGTAATGCATGTTCAGTATACCAGAGATGCATGAATAGGGCATTGGCTTCTCTCCTTAATTCCCCAGATCAAATTTGCCAAGTCTACGTCGACGACGTACTCTCCAAATGTAGAGATTTTCCTGAGGGGCTCTCCCATATCGAGCGAATACTAAGAGCTTTGCAAGACGCTGGTTTTTCCATTAACATAGATAAAACTGCCTTCTTTAAACGCTCCATTGAGTATTTGGGTAATATTGTGGCAGAGGGGCAAGTTAGCCCTAGCCCTGGAAAAGTGGAGGCTTTAACGAAGGCACCTATTCCTCAAACTGCTAAACAAGTTAGACAGTTCAATGGCCTCGCCGGTTACTTTAGGCGTTTTATTCTCAACTTCTCGCGAGTAATGGCACCCCTTTATGAGCTAACAAAAAGGATTCCAAGTGGGAATGGAGCGACAGACACGACGAGGCTCGTAATAAAATTATACAACACTTGTCTACTGCGCCTACCCTAACACTATTCCAGGAAGACGCACCAATCGAGCTCTACACGGATGCAAGCAGCCTCGGCTACGGAGCGGTACTGGTCCAGAACATCGGAGGTCGCCAGCACCCGGTGGCGTACATGAGCCAGCGCACCACGGATGCCGAGAGCCGCTATCATTCGTATGAACTTGAGACCCTGGCAGTGGTAAGGGCTATCAAGCATTTCCGTCACTACGTGTATTGGTGGGCGTTTCTGCAGAACTACGACTTTGAAGTCGAGTACAGGAAGGGTGAGCGATTACAGCACGCGGATTTTTTCAGCAGAAACCCTACAGCTGAAATATCAGTCAACGTTATGACTAGGGATTCTGAATGGATCCAAATCGAGCAGCGACGTGACGATGTTTTACGCCCGCTGATTGACAGCATGACTACTGACAACCCAGCTACAGGCTACGTCCTAGAGGATGGAGTTCTCAAAAAGCTCCTCACGGATACATTACTTGGTACGTACAAACCAATAGTAGCGCCAAAATCGTTTCAGTGGAGTTTGATAAACTCCTTTCACACGTCTCTACAACATCCTGGATGGGAGAAAACCCTGCAGAAGCTTAGAGAAACCTACTGGTTTACTAACATGAGTACCGTTGTCAGAAGGTTTGTTGATAATTGCGTCGTATGCAGAACTTCGAAGGGGCCTTCAGGTGCAGTCCAAGCGCAGCTTCACCCGATACAGAAGCCCACTACAGCATTTCAAGTCATCCACATGGACATCACTGGCAAGTTTGGTACGAAAAATGTTGAAGGACAAGACGAGTACGTAATAGTCGCAATTGACGCATTCACTAAATATGTACTACTCAGTTACTCTAATGACAAGAGCCCAAGTAGCAGTCTCGCAGCACTAAAAAGAGTCGTTTACTTATTCGGAACCCCTGTACAGGTAGTAGTCGATGGTGGTCGGGAATTCCTCGGAGAGTTCAAAGCCTATTGCGATCGTTATGGTATTAATATACACTCCATAGCGCCAGGAGTAAGCCGAGCGAACGGACAAGTCGAACGCGTAATGGGTACCCTGAAAAACGCGTTGACCATGATCAAGAACTACAACACCGAAAACTGGCATACAGGGTTAGAAGCACTTCAGCTCTCATTCAATTGCACTCCACATAGAATAACAGGGGTTGCACCACTTACTCTCTTGACCCGGCGCCAACACTGCGTACCTCCGGAACTGCTCAGACTGGTAAACATTGACAGCGAAACTATTGACTTTGAAATGCTTGATCAGCATGTACTACAGAAAATGACAGCAGCGGCTCAGTATGATAAGCAGCGCTTTGACAGGACCAAGGCCAAACTGCGTCCATTCCAAAGAGATGACTATGTATTAATAAAGAATAACCCCCGGAATCAAACATCTCTAGACCTGAAATTCAGTGAACCGTACGAAGTATACAGGATATTGGACAACGATCGTTACATGGTGAAACGTGTGACAGGTAGAGGACGCCCTCGAAAGGTCGCTCATGATCAATTGCGACGAGCGCCTCAACCGGGTGAGCAAGAAACCGTGTCGACGGGGTTCGATGAAGCTACCCAGCAGCACACCGCCACTTTACAGTCTAATGACGATTCAGCTGTGACCGTCGGTGACGACGCCCAGCATCAGATCCAAAATGCTCAATTTGATGATCCACAGCCTTCCACATCCAAAGGTGCCCAGCTATTGGATCCCTAAATCACCAGGTTAGTGTCGTTTTTGTTATTGACAGACAATACTGAAAGAACCTGCCTATAGTATCTGTCAGTAATAAATATTTTTAATTTAAAGACTGTACAAATCCTCAATTCCTTTACTCCTTTCCTATTTAAATATCATTTTCAGAGCCCCTGGGAACACGGTCATAAAAATAAGGCCTAGGGCCCCAGCACCGCCCTTCACATATCCTTTAGAGCCCCTGTGGACCACGGCGCACAAGACCAAGCGCTCAGCGCCACAGCCTCAATGTCCTGTGAGCTTTAATCAACACAAGTACCTACATCATTCGTTTTTAGAGCCCCTGGGAACACGGTCAGAAAATAAGACCTAGGGCCCCAGCATCAACCCTTCCACTTTCCTTTAGAGCCCCTGTGGACCACGGCGTACGAGACCGCTCAGCGCCACAGCATCAACCCAGTCTACGAGAAATATTATCATGCAATTATGCGTGGAGCATTTGCATTGACCTTTATCAAAGGAAACAAAATAAAGCTTCGCTCACTCTCCTGTACAGCATCTTCTACTATGCTTATCTATTAATATCTTTCGCTTGCTTTGACTATATTTGCTTTGACCAATTTTGAGATAACAAGTGCTTATCATCCCTGCTATAACTGCCAACTTTTACTTCTGTGTACGAAAAATGGTTGATAACTTGGCTTTCAAAGTATTATTTTAAGGTTAAGAATAACACAAGACTGAGACATAGTTATTCAATATTTCATTTTTAAATAGCCGTTACCAAGTTATCAGCTAGTGTACCTGTATACAGATACCTAGCTCAGTGAAATACGTCTTTCAGAACACGACTGGTGCGGAACACAACTAGTGCGGAACGCGACTGGTGCAGAGCACGCACCGTCTCGCAGAATGGCCGTGTCGACGCAAGACCATCTACATCTGATTGTTATTATTTATGTGTTGTAAATAATGTTCGAAGTAGGTTGAAATAATTTATTTAAAATGCTTTTATTGATTTATCATGAACAATGAATAAGTTTAAACGTAATATCTGTTAGTTTTCCTAAATTAATAAACAAATTTAATTTTGCTTAGCCTTCCGGAACACGCGCCGCCATTATGAGAATGGGTGACGGAAGTTGCATTTGATAATTAGATTAAAATTAGTCTGAATTCTTAAACCTACTTCTAAAAACGTTTTAGGAATTTAGAGATTTATTTTGATACCGTAATAATTATTACTCTAGTAATTTTATTAGCTAAACACTTGCCGCCATTTCTGAAATGGTCGGCGGATGTTCCAACTGAATTTCAGATTAAAATTAAACTGAAGGCTTACGTTTGCTTATAAAAATTATTCCTGAATTTACAGATCTATTTCAATATTGTGATAAAATTATTACGTTACAATTATTAATTAAAAGTCATGTTTTGATTACTCGTTTTACCGCCAAGCGCCATATTTGGTTTGTGTTCAGTTCAGTGATTTGTGAACATCACTGTGGGAGATTTTGGTAGTGCAAGACGTATCTACACTCTGTGAGTACAAATTGTTTTACTTTAGATAGGTATTTTAGGTAGCCTAGGTTGTGTCTAGAGCATAAGATTTTGTGTTGGTGGAATAAATAAGTGTATTCGAGCATTGAGTTTTATTATTTGCAATGAGTGAGCCAAGTGATGGAAATGGTGATGTCAGCGATGCTGACGTCACGATTTCTTTAGATCCCGCTGGACAAAACCCTCCGTTATATATATATATATATATATATATATATATATATATATATATATATATATATATATATATATATATATATATATATATATAATATTATATTATTTATTTATTTTATTTATTTAATATAATTATACGGGATAAACTCTATTACATAATTATACATAATTAACTCTTATTGTATTTATAAACACATCCATTTTATTTACTAGGGACTTAACATTATCTGTAAATATGTCTAGTTCTGGATGCAATGTCAAGAGTGCGTTAAGGGTGTGATGAATGCGGCAGAGCGGCGACTGCGCACGCGCCGCCGTGCGGCGGTTCGGCGGATAATCTGTCGTAACTGATAAAACATACCTACCTGATTAAATAAATCTTGCGGGTAAGTGCTAAAGAAAACCTACTCAAGGTCTATGCATAGCTGATTCACCATTAATGTAGCTGTTAATAAAGTTACTTTCATAGTGGATCAATCAAGCTTTGGACTACTGATATCATCTGATTTGATCTATGCACTGTTTTGATTTGGATACATGGGATATGTACATAGGTACACACAGATCCCAGCATCTCCACCATGTCGTTAAACCAAGTATTGACAGCAAACCTGGTAACGAATAACATTAATGCTCTGTATGAAGCTATACGTACCTGCACCCCAGTGCACACGTATCTGCCTTTTTTTTTTTGTTCACCCGGTGGAAATGCCGCCGGCTCACTGACAGGAGCCGACGTCGGCCCCGGTTGGTCGGCGCCGCCTTATGCACACCCGGCCGCTGGGAGTCGACCGGGTAGTGTGGGGCTCTCCCCTAGATTAGGCCTCTGCTAATCAGAGGCCGTCCAAGGGCATACCCACTAAAACCACCGGGGCTTTTCCCATTCTACGCCCGCTAAGTCGGGACGGAACACGGGATTACCACCAGGCTACCACCGCGAACCGTCCTGGGCGAAGAGGCTCGCCGGAACGGCCTCTTTTCAAAACACTGGTCCGTTAGACCCAGGGCCTCTCCCACGGCCCACCAACTCCGCCCCTCGAATGGCATCCACACTGCTGGCTGCAGTGCAGAATACCACCGGGAGGAGGACTGCAGGTACCCCTCCCCACCCATACACTGCTGGCTGCAGTGCAGAGTGGGTTGGGGAAACAAAACCTGCAGGCTTCAAAAACGAAAGCCGCCGCAAGTCCCAACTCCGCTGGATGCGGAGCCAAGAAGATTGGCAACACCGGACTGCCGCCGAGCTACTCTGGCTGAGAAACCCGACGCAGAACCTCCAAAACACACGACCTTACGACCACCGAGCCCGCAGGCTCTCCACCCAGGAAGGGGTGGGGCACAAGACAAAGCATGACCAGAGTGGGAGGGCTGGACTGGGCACTGAAGCCCTCAGTCGTCCGACATCCCCCCCAACTGCCACTGGTCCTGCACCACCTTAAGTGCGCGGACAAATTGGGCACAACCACTTTCGTGGAGAGTACCGAGAGCCTCCACCGGTTAGAGACGGCATGTCGAGGAGGATAACAAGGGACAGGCCCAGCGCACTATGCGTGAACCCTGCCGTCCGACCTCGGCCGATGGGACGTGGGAGTCCCCGGGATTTACGTCCGAAGACTACACACTACTCAACCCCCGCAAGCCGGTTAAGGCAAGCGGGAGGAGCAGGGCCCTAAACGGCTCAGTCCATCCGGACAACCGCCGGTGAGAGACCCAGGTCCGCGCACAACCAACCAAAACTCCGGGAGTGGCAGAACACCCCCCACCAAACGCCTCGCTCCAGAAAGAGCGGTCCACTCTGAGAACCAAGGGCAATAAAAGGGCACCGAGCATCTGGAGATGACTCCAGTCGCAAGCGTCGAGCCGGGCCCTAGGTCCGTAGGGGGGGTTATGAACCCTAACCCCCCCTCCATGTGTGCAGCCGTCGGCCGTCGGGTAGCAATATGGCGAGCGCGCCAAATTACTACTCGCCGTTGCCCAGGGACGCCAGGACCCCTTCGGTAGCAGCTCCAAACAGAGCAAAAATACTACCGAAGGGGCCACACGAGGAGGCCGCCGCACTGTAGTCATCACACGTATCTGCCTGGCTGATTATTACTTATGGTCATTACTTATTGGTAAAGTAGTATCTGAATAGGGCTGAACGCCCCGCGAGCGGCCTCCAACCTCCCCTTACAGCCCCTTTCCTCAACATGCACTGATCTGATTATAACACTGATTGACTGATACATTTGTGACTGATTCACGGTATGTGGGGTAAGTATTGTTTGGCTAATACAAACACATATAAAACCTGATATGATTTCGCATAGGACAATAGTTATAATGTAAATAAAACTTACTGCTTGTTCTTTTCACTCCGCGTCGCCAACAACTTTTTCACCAAGCAAAAATCTGACAGATGCCAAAACCACAGATAAAACAATATGTTGAACGTCAAAATAGGTATGAAATATTTGGAGTTTACTGCTGGATTCTAATAAGCTGACAAATTCACGACACATCGTGACACCTTTAAAACGAGATGGATATAACGTAAACGATCTAGAATTACAGGAACACCCGCCGCATGCCTATGCATGCCACGAAGAAGAATATACAGGGTGAATTTTTAATCACTATCCAAAATTTAATATGATGATCGGCTGCTAAAATTATTATATACGTATTTTTTCTTTTAGTGTCATCCAGTACTAAAATATTGAGATATGGTATTTCAAAGTTATCCGAAAAATACTGATATAATTGTTCACCGCGCGTCACGCTCAGGCGCCGCCCACCGCCGCCCGCGCCGCCCGCCCCACCAACTTCATTCATAACATCCATAAGTTGCAAATTTTTCCTTCATATTTTAACGGGCTTAAGACCGTCAGATTGCAAAAGACGTGAATAAAATTTCACAGTCAGTCAGTTATTAACATTTAAATTAGCTAGGTAGTATTTATTTACTCTTATTTTAAAAAGTTTATTGAGTAGGTAGGTAGTTAGTACTTTTTGCAATAAGGCGTATTTAAAAAATTTGAATCAACTTTTCAAAAATTAATTCAAATTACTTATCTACAATAAAACAAAATCCAATCAAAATCCTAATAAACTAAGTGTATTTTAATAACTGTTCAAAATGCAAACCATTTCTTTCTAAACAGAGTCTCGCACGTTTTTGCACATTGTCTTTTAATTTGTTAAGCACTACAGTGTTTCACTCCATCAAATGCACGTATGATTTGCAGTTTTAATGCGTCTAGGCTTTGGGCCTCTTCCACATACACGGGTCTTTTCACTTCACCCCACAAAAAAAAGTCACCTTGATTTCTACTGGCAGTCTTTGCCTCCCACGCCCTTGTAACTACATGTGAAGGAGTGGTGAACTGGCCATGATCTAACAGCCTTTGGGTGGCAGCCAGAATGGTAGCACGCACAAACTAAGTAGAAGATACTGTAGCACGGTTCGGAACCGAAGGGTTCACTACACCCTGGTTTGCGAAGGCGAGGAAGGCTTTGAGCTTTGTGCAAACTCTCGCCACTTAAAAAGTAACATCGCACCATTTCATAATACTCGCGGTTTGAGTACATCGCGGGATCGCAATTCGCACGAGATGACACGCTTTCGCCGGGAATGCGCGGGCGACTGTGGTCTGCGTGACCCGCCTCGCGCACCGTACGCGCAGGTGTGAGGTGTCCCGTGTCGCCCATTGATATTGCCGCTTTGCGTACTCAATGTTTACATTATGTTTTACGATAGAAATGGTTACCACGCTTAATTGATAATTGGATCGGGAAAATGATTTTATTGTAAAAATATGACCTACATTTTTTTTTTGCAGAAATGGGTTCTATTAACGATACCTAATTCCCAAAAAAAATTTGGATAGTGATAAAAAAATCTTCCTGTATATGCAATAACCAATATGATAATCAGTATGACTATCAACAATATGATAATCAGTATTCAGCAGTAGCTCATGACGAACAATTTGATAATGAAAACGAGAAAAATTTTTACAAAACGGCCTCAATAGATAATCATAGAAATAAATTGTGGCCCTACTTTAAAATTACCATTTATTTATATTTCGGAAATAAGCGGTAAATTCATGATGGATACCGGAAGCACTAGATCTTTCATAAGCCCTAAAAAGGCTGGTCGCGCCAAATAAGACCGATTTTATCTTTGAATAAGTTTATTTTTTTATTTATTATCATAGCACACAAAACAGATTACAATCAATGAGACTTATTTTAGTAGACTGAAAATGTACATAACGAGATTGTAGTCCAAAATGATGTATGCCTACAAGCTCAAGAGATAATGAACACAACAATTAACAAATGAAGTATTAAATTATAAATTAAACTAAATCATAAATTAAATTAATTATAAATTAAATTAAATTACAAATTATACCAAATTATAAATTAATTAAATTACAAATTATACCAAATTATAAATTATACCAAATTATAAATTATACCAAATTATAAATTATACCAAATTATAAATTAAATATTATTGTGTTTGGTATAGCAATTCTTTGCAATTTATTCTTAAGTAAATAATACACTTAAAAAATCTATCGCTATCTCTATCGTCGGCTCATGACGATTCAAGCACTTACAAAATTCGTCGTCTTAGCAAGGGGTTCGGATAGCATAAATGGTTAGTGCAGCCACCCGGACTGTGGAAGGTTGTGGGTTCGAGTCCCACCTGAGCCCTACGGTGAATTTTTAAGTGTATTATTTACTTATAAATTAAATGTCAAATTATAAGTTCAATGTCAAATCATAAATTAAAATAATTACAAGTCAAAATTAAAATATAATTACAAGTCAAATTAACAATTTAATTACAAATTAGGTATTAGATAACAATGACTTATTATTATACAATTGTCGCCGGAACTGTTGGAGTGTTAGGTAGAATATATCCATATCTCTGTCAAATTTTATCTTTGAATAAGTTTATTTTTTTATTTATTATCATAGCACACAAAACAGATTACAATCAATGAGACTATTTTAGTAGACTGAAAATGTACATAACGAGATTGTAGTCCAAAATGATGTATGCCTACAAGCTCAAGAGATAATGAACACAACAATTAACAAATGAAGTATTAAATTATAAATTAAACTAAATCATAAATTAAATTAAATTGTAAATTAAATTAAATTACAAATTATACCAAATTATAAATTAAATTAAATTACAAATTATACCAAATTATAAATTATACCAAATTATAAATTATACCAAATTATAAATTATACCAAATTATAAATTAAATATTATTGTGTTTGGTATAGCAATTCTTTGCAATTTATTCTTAAGTAAATAATACACTTAAAAAATCTATCGCTATCTCTATCGTCGGCTCATGACGATTCAAGCACTTACAAAATTCGTCGTCTTAGCAAGGGGTTCGGATAGCATAAATGGTTAGTGCAGCCACCCGGACTGTGGAAGGTTGTGGGTTCGAGTCCCACCTGAGCCCTACGGTGAATTTTTTAAGTGTATTATTTACTTATAAATTAAATGTCAAATTATAAGTTCAATGTCAAATCATAAATTAAAATAATTACAAGTCAAAATTAAAATATAATTACAAGTCAAATTAACAATTTAATTACAAATTAGGTATTAGATAACAATGACTTATTATTATACAATTGTCGCCGGAACTGTTGGAGTGTTAGGTAGAATATATCCATATCTCTGTCAAATTTTATCTTTGAATAAGTTTATTTTTTTATTTATTATCATAGCACACAAAACAGATTACAATCAATGAGACTAATTTTAGTAGACTGAAAATGTACATAACGAGATTGTAGTCCAAAATGATGTATGCCTACAAGCTCAAGAGATAATGAACACAACAATTAACAAATGAAGTATTAAATTATAAATTAAACTAAATCATAAATTAAATTAAATTGTAAATTAAATTAAATTACAAATTATACCAAATTATAAATTAAATTAAATTACAAATTATACCAAATTATAAATTATACCAAATTATAAATTATACCAAATTATAAATTATACCAAATTATAAATTAAATATTATTGTGTTTGGTATAGCAATTCTTTGCAATTTATTCTTAAGTAAATAATACACTTAAAAAATCTATCGCTATCTCTATCGTCGGCTCATGACGATTCAAGCACTTACAAAATTCGTCGTCTTAGCAAGGGGTTCGGATAGCATAAATGGTTAGTGCAGCCACCCGGACTGTGGAAGGTTGTGGGTTCGAGTCCCACCTGAGCCCTACGGTGAATTTTTTAAGTGTATTATTTACTTATAAATTAAATGTCAAATTATAAGTTCAATGTCAAATCATAAATTAAAATAATTACAAGTCAAAATTAAAATATAATTACAAGTCAAATTAACAATTTAATTACAAATTAGGTATTAGATAACAATGACTTATTATTATACAATTGTCGCCGGAACTGTTGGAGTGTTAGGTAGAATATATCCATATCTCTGTCAAATTTTAAAATTTCATTGTATCGGCGACACATCCTGACTAACGGGTTGTAATACGAGGTGTTATTAGTGTATATTTGTAGATAAAACATATTATAGTTGCGGTTACGAGATCTAAATCTGGTATTAAAATTAAGCAAAGAGAGGAGATAAGGGGAGTCAATTTTGTACTGTATTATTTTGTGGAGCATAATAAGATCAATATGCTGTCGTCGTTTATATAGAGGAGTCACCCGAAAATAGCTCAGACGTTCACAGTAGGACGTGAGTTTTCGACTCATGCCACACCGGAAACTAAGAATTTTCAGGCAACGCCTTTGAATTCCTTCTATTCGATTGCTGTGTACTTTATAGAATGGCGACCAAATAACTGAGTTGTATTCAAGAATACTTGTATAATTTGTATAAGAATGAAAGTTGTAATTACCATATTATTTGGAAAGAGTAACTACTGAGTTTCTTGCTGATTCTTTTCGGTAGAAATTGACGTTCCGAATCAGCGGTAGATTACATAATATTTGACATTCATAAATGTTCTTTATTGAATAAAGACATTTTAGATTTTGACTGTATAAACATTGATTTATATTGATTATTCAATAATTGACAAGATGCTAACCACCTACTATTGTACACCTCGTCCTGCAGTTTATTAGTCTGGATTAAGTAACTACTATTCTTTGTGACCTATGAGGGGAACCTAAGTAGTCATGCTCACTCAAATGTCTCTGAGGTGGTGGCGCTATGTGGCGGGTCATTACATTCCCTCTAATATGGTTGAGTGAAATGATGGCTGGCACGTACGTCATACTTGTGAACAGGTGCCACCTTTGGGGAATGGTCTGCTTCGGTTTACCTCATAATATTTATTTTATTATTATTTCCTTTATTTTATTTTGTGTAACAATTAAACTGTATGGCTTGGTATGATGATGAAACAACATTGTATGAAAGTTTGGCGATTAAAAAGAGTAACTGGCGAGTTTCTTGCCGGATCTTCTCGACTAGAAACAACTTTCCGAGCCGGTGGTAGAATCGCATTATGTTTATTTATTTCTTTAGTATATTTTATGTATCAACATATATATGTATTAACATGTAAATTATACATAAGTACTTATAAATAGTTTTAAGTCATTCAAATGTATGACGATTTGTAAGTGCTGTGTACAAGCCTATGCAAATAAAGAATTATTTGATTGATTGATTGACTACGTATGAGAGAATAATAAATATAAATGAAGCTCTTATTCTGTCGAAACTGCTTGGTAGTCCTGGTGATAAAACCAAGTAATCTATAACTACGACTGACAATGTCATTATAGTGAACTCTGAAGGACAGTTTATCATCGAAAATAACACCTAAATCTCTGGCAATGTTATTTCGGGCGAGAACTTTACCCTGAATAGTGTAGTCAATTAAATGTTTTTGTGTCTTTGTGGTGAAAGATATTGCAAAGCACTTACCTATATTAAGTTGCATTAGGTTTTGATCACAACAGAGCGACAGAGCATCTAGATCAGATTGTAACTTGGAGGCATCTGTTTGGTCCCTTACGGTGGTAAATATCTTTAGGTCATCTGCGTAGAGGAGACATGGGCAAGATAAGGCATCGATCAAGTTATCTATAAAAATAACGAACAGCAGAGGTCCCAAATGACTGCCTTGAGGCACCCCAGACGTGACGAAAACTGGTTCAGAGAAATGACCCTTCAAAGAGACGAGTTGACTCCTGCGACTCAAGTAAGATTGGAACCAGCGGAGAAGTGAGCCATGTACACCAAAATTAGCCAGTCTTTGGCAGAGTACTGCGTGATTAACCTTATCAAACGCCTTAGCGAAATCTGTGTAAACAACGTCCACCTGTAGTCTTTTAGCAAAGGCAGAGCACAGATAGTTCTTGTACTCTAGTAGGTTAGAGGTAGTTGATTTGTTGGCCACAAATCCATGTTGTTGGGGATTTAAGATAGGCCTTACGTCATTATACAGAACGTCATATACCACACTTTCGAAGAGCATAGCTAGACAAGACAAGATACTTATGGGCCTGTAGTTTTTACAATTTGACTTGTCTCCTGACTTGTATATGGGAATGACATGTGCTACTTTCCAGAGCGTAGGAAAAGTTCCGGCCGCAATAGACTTATTGTAGAGTATTTCGAGAGGCACACATAGTTCTTTTGCACAGTTCTTGACAAATAAGGCGGGTATTTTATCTGGACCACAACCCTTATTGGTATCGAGCTTTTCCATTTTACGTAAAATCATGTCTTTCGTAATATTCAAGTCGCTTAAGATGTTTGTTGTGCGCTCTGCTGACTTATCATTAATTGAAAGAGAAGTGGCACTTTCAAAAATGGAGCTGAAATATTTAGAGAAAAGCTCACATATTTCAGAGGGATTAGAGGACGAAACGCCCTCAAGGTCCATAGTTATAGGGATAGAGTTCAATTTCTTTTTACTATTTACAAATCTCCAAAATGCCTTAGTGTCGTCACGCAGTGAGCCCTCTACTGATGCTACAAAGTGTTTATAGCAATCATAAATTAAGTTTTTGCTTTTTGCTCTGTAGTGAGAAAATTCGTCGTAGTCACGCGGGTTTCCAAACTTTTTGAAGCGCTTATGGTACTTGTTTTTCATTTCTATGCTAGACCTAAGTGCAGGGCTAAACCATATTGGATATTTATCATTATTTTTCTTTGTCAGTGGTGTGTGTTTGTGTATAATATTATTAGTCAAAGTATAGAAATTATTAAGGTCAACATCAACGTCAGGAGACGAAAACACAGATTGCCAATCAACCCGTGATAGCTCTGATCGGACTTCAAAAAAGTTGCATTTATTGAAGTTATAATGCTTACAAGGATTAATCCTCATAAACTTCGTGTTAGGCCCAGGGTTCCAAGCTATATCAATAGCTAAGGCAGGGTGATGCTTATCTAAGCGGCTAAGAGGGTCCACACCATAAACTTAAATGTCAGTCGTAGAGAGTACGAGATCCAGGAGGCGACCGTTAGCGTTTATTATGCTGTTGAACTGTCTAAGATGACAAAGTGACATAGTTTCACATAGAGAACGTGATTTGTGATCCTTGGGCAAGTTAATGTTTAGGGCCATAGAGTCGGGTTCCTTTTGCCAATGCAACCCAGGAATGTTAAAGTCACCAATACAAATAAACTCTGCAGTAGAGCTAGAATTTAAAACAATTTTGTTGAAGTTTTCATAAAAGGAATCGATTAAAGTAGTTGGCAGATCCGGTGGCAAGTAACACAAACAAATATTTATTTTTGCACCATTATGAATCGAAACAGTAATCCATAGATCCTCAATATCACTATCCCAAGTCACCTGTCTGGTGACTTCAATATCTTTCCTAACAGCGATAAGGACGCCGCCACCTTCAGTCTTGCTCACAACGGTAGTGGAGCGATCGCGTCTAAACACACTGTATCGAGAATCCAGTAACTCAGCATCGAGCACTCCACCATTGAGATTAATTTCCGTAAAACATATAATTTCGTAGTTACAAGTCAATGCGTTATGATATACATCAGTGATTTTTGACCGAATTCTGTTAACATTCTGATAAAATACTAACATTAAGCACAAAATGGGAAATAAAACTGAAACTTTTAATCGTGTCTAAACTTAAATACTAAAAATACTATTTACTTACGCTAAGTTCACCAAGGTGTCGTTATTTTTAACATAGATGCTACCACTCTTATCATCTTTGCGAAGATAAACTCTTCCGTATTTGGCCCACACATATTTATATTGATTTTCACGAGCAAATTTTCTAGCAGCAGCAAACAGCTGTTTACATTTAGGTGATAGGTGTTCAACAACATATATTTTTTCAGTGTGGTTTGTGATACCTAGGTGTCTTGAATTCAGAGTATCCTTGGGGTGCGCCTTGTTATAACGTTGGACCGCCGACAACAATGTGTCTTTTAATCGCGGCGATGACAAGGTGACGAGGATATTTCTGGGCCGCTTTGTTGTGTTGTCCATCTTAGCAACCCTGCGGCATGACAAGATGCTATTGTCTTCAATTGAAAAGCTAACGATCTCGCATAACTTTTTAAACAGCAACATCACATTCTCGTTTCGTGTCTCGGGAACCGATTGTATCTCGACATTATAGCTGCGAGTGGTCTTTTCCATAGCCGACACGCGATTCGTCAACCTGTACAAATCTCCATGTAGTCGTTCACAGTCAGCCTCTAATATTTTAATAGTAGCGTCTTTATGCGCAATTTGAGCCTTTAGTGACTCCTGCTCTTAGGCGAAGAAGTCAGTAGCGTTATTGAGGTCATCCTTTATTTCCTGAACCACACAGCCGACCTCCGCACGGACCATAGCGGCAACATCCTCCTTCAACGCCATACGGAAGTTGTTCATAAAAGAGGAGAGCGAAGCGTTCATTTTTTGGTCAAAAAGGGCACAAATTTTTTCCATTGTCACCTCATTATTCCCAGAAGGGCAAGCAACAGCGCCGGAAACACTGGATTCAGTACTATCATCGGGAACATCAAATGACATATTCATTGAGTGGTCACCCACCGGTACCTGTCGTTGACGAACTGGAGTGTCAGCATTGACTTTGCGCCTATGAGACACATTGCTACATGAGGGACATTTCCATGTATCTCTGTACAGTTGTGTTAGGGTCTTAAAGTGATCGTCTCCAATGTTAAGACATTTATTATGAAAATATCCTTGACATCCCTGGCATCGCAGATAGCCTCCGGACCCAATGGCGCTTAAACATCCGCTGCAATTGGGCATTGTTGCGAGTTCCGCTGGACCTGGCGTAGATAGGGGGCTTTGGCGTCAATGACACCAATCAGAACTGGTGGGGGGCGCTGGCGTTGATGGGGGCGCTGGCGTCGATAGGGGGCGCTGGCGTCGATAGGGAGCGCTGGAGTCGACAGGGGGCGCTGGCATCGATAGGGGGCGCTGGCGTCAATAGGGGGCGCTGGTGTCAACGTATGCGTACGTATGCGTATCCGAACACAGATTCACAGCTGTCAGATTCACAGTGTCTATGACTAGTATGACTCATGAAATGACTCAATATGACGAGCAGTATTTAATATAATAATATGGAGATTAATTGGTGAATTTACCGTGAATGTTCAGTCCTTCCTCGAAAAATACAAGCATGGGTCTCCTGGTTGGATTTTATGCACAGTGATAAACGTAACACTCTAGTTTCTCAAGATATAAATTAAAATTACGGAGCACAGAAAAGTACGTCTTGTTGTTGTTATGTTTTTTTTTTTTTTAAGTGTGATCCATAGATGTTTACAATTGAATAAATCAGGGATTGGAGCAAGGGAATAGCGTGTAACTTAGTTGATGATTTTGCGGTTTGATCCTGGTCTCTGCCCGCGCCTTACTGGCAACAGTCCCGATTCACTGATCACTCCGTTTTTGATCTTCTGGACGCGACACAATCTTAGAATTATAAGAGCGCACTGCTTGTGTGGAAATTCACACAAAAAACACCAAATTTGCATTAAATTGGCGGAGTACAAAACGTTGCGGCGGCGCGCGGAGATGCAACTGTCTTTTTTTATCCTGCGGGCGCGCAGCTTTCACCGTTGAGCGCACAGATGGCGCTAGGCTGCACACTTTGACAGGAGTGGTAATGGATGGGAAATTTTATTCAATTAAATTATTATTCATAGATTATTTGGCGCCACTATTTCCACCCGCCCTTAAAGGGTAACCTTTAAAAGACATCCATAAGAAGGATTATTAATTATAAAATTTACGTTATGTGAATAAATAAATGTTGAAATGGATATGAAGTATTGAATTTATATAAATATATAGATAAACATAATAATACGACTTAATGTCTATAGGTTACTATTGTCTTGGTAAGAGGCATATACGGACGACCGGACGGAGGTAAGTTCCCTTCGCGTTTCTTACTGTTACCACGCGTACGACACCATCCTTCGAGAGGTGGACCTTATCTACGACAGCTAGCGGCCAAGATAAGGCCAAGATAAGGTGGTGTATTATCGTTTATAACGACCACGACAGTCCCTGGGGTTATAAGAACGGAAGAAGTATTCCACTTCTGTCTCGCTTGCAAACCATGCAGATACTCCATCCTCCAACGTGTCCAAAACGACTGCACCAAGTTATCTAATAATGAATGTCTATGCGTTAGACTAACCGAGTCGCGTTCGACTGCGGGCGCGGGTAGCGACAACAGAGGCGCAGTATTCAAAAAATGACTCGGCGTGGGAGCCGAGGGCTCCGCGGGGTCTGAGCTCAGCACCGTGCGGACGAGAGCTAAGAAGACGCTCGGTCTGAACGAGTATAGTATTAAGCTCTTCATAAGAGAGAAGCTGCTGTCCGATAGCTCAGCACACTCTTGTTCTAGTTTTTTATGATATTCGTTAAGAAACTTAAAGAGATCACGAAGATATGAGTCGGCACCCTTAAAATTTGTACCGTTATCGGTATACATAAACTGTACGGGCCCACGACAATAAAGAAAACGCTTAAAAGTGGCGAGAAATGTGGGAGTGCTGAGGTCCGTGAAGACTTCGATGTGTACAGCACGAGTAGTAAGACAAGTAAAGATGCAAAGATACGCTTTCTCACTGCATACACCACGACGGCGCACAGGAGTGTAAGCTATAGGGCCGGCATAATCGCAACCCGTGTGTGTAAGAGCCTTCACCACTTGGCGTGTACGACTATCGGGTAAATCAGCCATCAAGGGGTAAGTTGGACGCGGCTTAAGCCTGAAACATTATTGTGGACTCGTTGTCTAACAATACGGCGCGCAAACAAGATTCAGATTTTTTGTCGAAACAGCGACTTGAGCAGTTCTGGTCCGGCATGTAAGTGCTTTACATGATGGTAGTCAATGATTATGTTCACTACATGATCATTGCACGGAAGAATGACAGGGTGAGTTTGTGTAAATTCTAACGCAGCGTTACTGAGGCGACCACCAACGCGGATCAAACCGTCATCATCAATAAAAGGTCTCAAACGCAAAGCGCAGGTGAACAATTTTTATTATATTTAATTGTAGTAGTATGATAAGTTAATAATTTTAAAGTGTGTTTATTAAGTGCAAGTAGGTATGTGCATTGGAAGTGTATCTAGGTCGATGACACAAACGACCTTTCACGCGTGACGTAGTTCTAAGTTATTATTTATTGTTTGGTAAGATTGATTTGCTCTCTCTCAATGAACGACCATCATGAGATAAACATCTTTAATTTAATTACCACACGATCCTCATAGTTCATGGCGATCTTATGCCAGTCTATGGGATTTATTAAATTGCGTTGGACTGAGTGAATTGAGTGTCCGTATAGAAAAAAATGTCATGTCGTAAGAAGAAAGAAGTCACATTTGTAAGAAGAATGCAAGAAGGAGAAAGAAATAGTTGCCCAGGAGTGCTCTCCTCTCATCCCGATGTTGGCCGGAAGATCTCTGACTCAGTTCCTGTGTTGCCCAGAAGCTTTGTGACCCAATCCCAGTGTTGCCCAGATGTGCCCAGCCCAGTTCCAATACAATCAGAAAAAGCAAGAAAATGGACCAAACGGAAGTACCTAATCGTTGCAGCCTTTACGGTATTCATCATCTTCATCGGCACGCTGCTATATGTATCCTTTTTAATTAATTAGTGAGTATTTTAAGTCTAATAATAAGATTCTAGTAGACAATTTAATTCAAGTGCTAATCTGTCTAATTTTACTTTTACTTATGAAATAATTTATACGCAACGGGTAACACAAAAACAAAAGAAGAAGTAATCATCGCTCGGACAGCGTCAGGTGACGCGCAAGCTTCCCAATAACTTAATTACGGGCTTAGTACAACTGATATCTTGCTTATAATTATCCTTGTTATTTTGTTGTTGTGTATTGCGTATTACGTAGTTAAAAAAATATAGGAAAAATAATATAAAATTATTTAGACGTGAACTCAATGGTCTCGCCCTTAAGGCTACATCCATAAATGAACTGCAGCAGACCAATAATGTATAGAATAATTCTTTATCAATGAGTTCATAATACTTAATTAGTATTGATATATTTTACTATGCAATTATAACTGCCTTGACAGATTTATATAATAAATTGTGTGTATTAAGAGAATATATTAGTAAACTCGGACCAGAAAGAAGAGGATCAGAATTAGGCGTTAGGAAATGCAGTGAAGCTTGCTTTGAATATGAAAAATTGGGTTGTATTTTGTCTCACGTGAAAAGTTGTATTGAAAAATCAGTGATAAGTTCCAGTGATTTAACTACAATTAATAATTTAGTGACTCAGATTCATAGTACATACAATAAGATCAATACTTTAACTTGTGTTAGCACTAGTAGTATAGGAAAAACTTCCGAATTGGCTACTGAAAAAAATTATATTAGGACAGCCCTGTTACCCCTGTTACCCGTAATGACGGGACAGGAACACGTTTCTAAGAACCTTATTCAATCAATCAATCAATCAATCAAATACTATTTATTTTTCTCTCACATAAGACATAATTAACTGATAACAGTAGGTATAGCTGTAGCTGGCGGCATAAAATAATAGCAATGACCGTTTGTTTGTGCACTTGTTACAAAGAAGTCTTTCTACTGGAGTTGGTTTCTGCGCACTCAAGGTCACCGCCATCGCCCCATGCCGCACAACTATTATTTGTCCTTGTGTGTGAGAGACTGGTGCCTGAGATAGGTTTTGGAAAAAACCCGTAGTACAGGTCACCAGGCTCCACCCCACGTTGGTTCTATTCTACGTTAAATATCATATTGTGTGGCTGATGAAGTGATTGACATCTCTTGTAAGCTGGAGTGTAGTTTAGTACCTATACATAGCATTAACAAGATAATATTAATAATACAGAGGTGGCAGGTACTTAAGTAATTAAATTTAGTTTATTTTATTTATTAACTTTAAATATTTGTTTTTATTTATATTTATTTAGTTTATTTTATTCATAAAAATAAACTAATACATATTAAACATTTATCTATTATCTATACATCTATTTTATATTTCAAGTAGATATATTACATTAGTACATTATAGGTGATATTAGATCTAATTTGATTAGTATTTATTTAGGAATGATATAGTATTTAATTAGGTACCACTCATTAAATTCTTATACATATTATTATCTATTCGTAATTGTCTCAAATTGATTGACGTAAAAGATTTTCAGTTTCTATGTAGTCGAGTGTTTTAAGCCAGCTAGAGGTAACCTTTTTTGCAGAAGCTTTAGTGAGGGGATAGATCGTTAGCCTGCTGTTGATCTTATTGTACAGGTAGGGACCAAGAAAACAAAAGAAATGATGTGAGTGTTCGGAGTGCAGTGTTTGACCGTGACAGACTGTTCCTTTTCTCCGCTTGTCTTTGTTCTTACTAGGGTCGTACTGTAGTTCCGAATGGTTTTTAAGTACTGTCTGTAGGATAAACGATTGTCTAACAGTAAGTAAAGCCCATTCCTTGTAAAGGGTAGATGTGGGGAACCGATATGGATGGCCAGCACTCACCTTCAGGACTGCTCTGTGAGCCCTTTCCAATTGTATAAGGTGAGTTTTTGCTGCACCTCCCCATGATGTGATGCAGTAGTCGACAATTGATTGGCATAGGGCATAGTAGACCATTTTGATTGTGTTAATATCAGTCACTTGTTTCAGCGTTTTGAATATATGGATAAGCTTACGCAATCTGGAAGTAAGGACCTGGATATGTGGTCTAAAAGTAAGAGTCTGGTCGAGGGTCACACCGAGGTACTTTATCCTGTCTGTTCTTTCCAGAGAGGGGCAGGAACAGTTCAACGTATCCGCCGTACAGGAGTGTATGGTTATGGCAAAGGTCGGTGGTGGTAAGAGATGAATCCGGTGTGCAAAAGCTATATATTTAGTTTTGGACACGTTTAGTGTTAATATGTTGTTTTGCAGCCATCTAGTAACCTTTGCCATTCCCTGCTGTGCCCAGTAGAAAACCTCTTCCCAGGAGTCGCCATAGAAAAATAAAGCTGTGTCGTCAGCGAATGTAAGGATCGAGCCGTTCTGAAGTTGAAGATTACATAGGTTGTTAATGTAGATCAAAAATAGTGTTGGGCCGTTTATGCTGCCTTGCGGTATTCCGTATGTCACTATTTCTTCATCGCTGAGAACGTTGTCAATCCTCACTCTCTGTTTACGGTTAGATAGATAATCTGTAAATAATTCTAATGGGACTCCTCTCACTCCAATAGCCTCCAGTTTGCATATTAGGTGGGGGATAGAGACTGTATCGAATGCCTTTGCCAGATCAAGAAATATGGTGATAGATTTCTTTCTGTTGTCCAGGCTAGTCACGATGAGATTGGTTAAGTTATGAACCGCATCATTTGTTGATTTATTAGGTCTGAAACCGTATTGAGAAGTTGATAACAAATTATTATTTTCGAGGAAGTGTATCAACTGTCTGTTCATCAAGCGTTCGAGAATTTTGGACAACACTGGTAGGATTGCTATCGGCCTAAAGTTGTTGACACAGTCTCTCTCCCCCCCCTTGAAGACGGGCTTTATCAGTGCCATTTTGAAGGCTTGGGGGAAGACTCCAGTGGATATTGCCAGGTTGCAGACATGTGCAATAGGAGAGGCCAGCCAGTAACTGTTATTTTTTAGTATCTCACTAGATATAAGATCAAAGCCAACGGCGCACTTGGTTCTTAATCCTCGCAGTATTTGTATGACTTCGGGTTCATCCGTGGGAAGCATAACAAATGAATGACATGGGGAGCGTTCAGCATCGACAGGCGAAGTCGACAGGTTTAAGGACTCTGGATTCTTCTCCGCAAGGCTTCTACCGACATTTGCAAAGAAGTGATTCACGTTGTTTATACTGCCTTGCCGGTCCGTCGATTGTACCAAACATGTTGAATGGTCAGGAGTTTTCTTTATGTTTGTTACAATTTTAATAGTTTCCCATAGTTTCCTCTTATGGCTTCTAGCATCTTCGATGAGTTTCCTATTATAATCTCTACGAGTTTTTTTCAGCAAAGACTTACAAAAATTTCTGTACCGACTGTATGTTAGTTTTAATGTTTCATTAGTTGGATCTCTCTTTAGTAGGTTAAAATTAGGGCACCTGGATCAAAAAAGATCCAGGCGCACCTAATTTTAACCATTTTTTAACCGACTTCAAAAAGGAGGAGGTTCTCAATTCGACCCGTATGTTTTTTTTTTTTGTATGTATGTTTCTCGATTTCTCCGCCAATTATGAATGGATTTAAATGATTCTTTTTTTGTTTGATAGGCCATCATTCAGAGGTGGTCCCATAATTTTTTTATCAAAATTGACTTGGTGGTTTTTGAACAAAACAACAATAACCAAAAAATACAGAGATTAAGTCGTTGTTTGGAGATGAAATTCGGTATATATATAAAGTTTGCGGTCTAAAATTCGGGAAGTATGCGGTCTGGAAAAAGTAGTGGTGGAAAAGTGGTGGGAGACCAGGTCAAATTCAACAACCTACAAAATTTATAACAGATTGAGTGGCAGCTTCCGAACAATTATTGCTATTTATTATTATTATTATATTAGTAAAGAATATTTTGGAGACCAGGTTATGGTGAACAGTCCGACTAAACGGTAACACATAGAAAGCTGGTCCTAAATAAATATTATTCAAAATCTTGGGCAAATGCTAAGTGGTCATTTTCTTTTCCAAAATGGCCTCCATAATTAACATCACTCTCAACGACTTGAAAATCAGTATACAATATGAACTGCATGATCATAACTAAGATTTAAGTCCCAAAGTCGCAAAAGTGGTGGAAAACCAGCTCATGATCAATGGGTCACCAAAATGGTAACAGACTGGGTGGAGGCTTTCGAACAAATTGTAATTAAACTCTTGGGAGCGTTGCAAGTTCTCGAGACTTTCCACAACCAGAACCAATCCCACTTGGTTTGGCGCAAGTGGTAGTTGTTCCGCAACTTCAACTACGTCTTTCGCAAACAAAGTAACTTGTCCCTTACACCAATCTTGACAGAAACGGTTTTGAAGCTTCATTATTTTAAGAAACGGTACAACACGGCATAAAAATCGTTCTTCAAGTTTGGTCAAGTTAGCTAGCTGTTGAGGCACAGTCGCGACTGTCATTTTGTTCCAGAAAGCTACCGACGGAATTTTCCGTTTCCTAATATTATTTTGACAGCGAGAACATGTTACGATATTACCCTGAGAAACCAATTCTTCGGGTAATAATGCACTGTACATTGCAGTATGCAAATTACAACGTTGTGGTGGATATAACGCTTTATTACAAATGGCACATGGAACGTCTGCAAAAATATTTATAGCCTCCTCAAAATCATTAATACAACATGCGTTCCTGCGGTTGCGAGCGGTTGCGACAAGCAAAGCATCTACTCGAGTCGCTCTGGATTCGGCAGATTCATTTGATAAACGATCGCGTTGCAAATTAAGACGATAAGAACGTTGCTCCTCGGTCTCGTTTGATAAACGAGCGCAAATCAAACCAAGTCGATGAGAACGTTGCTCTTCGGTCTCTTTTGATAAACGCTCATGATTCAAGGCAAGGCGATGAGAACGTTGCTCTTCGGTCTCTTTTGATAAACGCTTATGAATCAAGGCAAGGCGATGAGAACGTTGCTCTTTGGTCTCTTTTGATAAACGCTCATGAATCAAGGCAAGGCGATGAGAACGTTGCTCTTCGGTTTCGTTTGACAATCTTCCATGTTTTAAACCGAGTCGTCGATTTCTGAAGTTTCATAACTTCTTGACACATTTGTATATGTCCTCATCAAAGAAAGTCTGTGAGCCCGCTGCTCCTCACTCTCATTCGCAATGGTCATAGAATTTCTGTCTCTATTCTTTTGTAAGCGATCTTGCCTCTCGGCGTCACTCTCCTCTAAAAGACCCTGCCTCATTTAGGCAGCGCGTTTAGTAAGGCCTCCCCATACTAAAAATCACTAACTTTCCACTAAAAAGTGAAAAATAAAATTAATTTTTGAAAAAAAATAAAAACCGATTTCAAGACTACACTTACAATATATTCAATTGAACTAAAAAGTATAAAATAATATTTTAATTACAAGCCAAAGAACACTAAGGGAAAATCAATGAAATTATAAATACTTATGCATACTATTTACATTTTGAAATCAGTTATTTTTGGAGTCGGTGCCAGCCAAAACAAAAACAATATATTAATGACACAAAAAGAAATTACATAAATAATTGAAAAACAACCGATAGTTGAAAAGAAGACAATACAATAATTAATCTATTAATAACACAAAAAGAAACATAAACTAATGAAAAACAACTGACAATTGAAAAGAAGCGCATAAATATGTTTAAGCATTAAGACACAACCATCAGCGTCGTCTGCCCTCACGCGTCTGCCCGCATTCGGAGTATTTCACTCAGACACGTCCCCGCTCATCCCGCTCCACGTCCCGCTGCGCGCGACCGACGCCCGCCCACTCCGTGGCGTGGCGTTTAATACGTTGTTGTAAACACAGTACATAATATAATTATTGTTCTGGAACGGGATTCCCTGTCCTCCGTGGCTGGCACCGACTCCAAAAATAACTGATTTTAAAATGTAAATAGTATGCATAAGTATTTATAATTTCATTGATTTTCCCTTAGTGTTCTTTGGCTTGTAATTAAAATATTATTTTATACTTTTTAGTTCAATTGAATATATTGTTAGTGTAGTCTTGAAGTCGGTTTTTATTTTTTTTCAAAAATTAATTTTATATAAAAATCATTTATTCATAATCATGCACATTTATTCATGCAATAATAACAGTTAAAAAAATAAAACCACATTCATTCAGTAATCATTTTACGTTTAATGACAAAACTATAATATATTTTTATGAATTTTACTTAATAAATCTCTCGCACATTTGTATATTTCGTCAGAAAACCTATTTTCGACCACATGCTGCGCACACATGCTTGCTTTACAATTACATACAGTATTTTTCATCTCTTCTCCTTCAAATATTTGCAGTCTTATAACTTTAGATTGTGGATTACTCTTTCGTGGTTTTTTTACATATGAGAAATATATCTCTTCTGAACGCCTTTTAACTGGAACCTTCTCGCCGTCGGTGACGGGGTTGCTGCCACTACTGTTCGCTCGTTCAACTATTTCGAACGGCTGTTGCTCTTGCTCGAAGTAGTTGATCACATTTTGACGGAGCAGCTGACTTGCCGGTATCGGTGAGTAGCTGCCGAATAATCTATCATTCGATTCCTGAAACATAAAAATATTATAATGAGACTTAATATTCAATAATACGGATTAAATAATTTTAAAATGGATAGTAGACTTACCTCCATCCTTTTCACGAAATTGTTATAAAGCTGAGAGATGATCTATCAGTATAAAAGTTATTATTAGAATGTATTCGATTTAATCGAATGCCGCTTTTATAAGGATAACAATCAAGAATTTTATGTCTTTAAGGTTCGAAATAAGATTTTTTTTCGATTAAGTAAGTCGGAAAATAGCAAATGAAGTTATACCATCGTAAAATAACCTTTATGTCTGAAGAGTAAGGTGCCCATATGTATAAACAAGCTGACGTGTCGTTGACTGTACCTACCTACCAGCGTTTGTTGTCACTTAAATGTTACTGTTAATTGAAACCTACATATTTCCCTATTTAAACGAATAAAAGCTTTAATCTGCTTGGATTAAAACTGTATTTTCTGTCTTGAAAACCATTATTGATAGTGTATGTACTCTTCAAGACATCATAATATGCAGTGTAAAAATAATTAAATAATCACACATTCCAGTAAGTCAGTCGATATTTTTCATTACGTCTAAATCAAACCTTATAATAAGAACCTATGCATTATTTTTGTTATTGAAATGTCACACGACTTAAGACTTTTTGCATATGCGCGTTGCCTGAAACTCATTTATCTGCACCATATAGGCTGGATGGACTTTGAGCCTATAAAATTGTACGTTGCATTTTCGCCATATTTAAATATTCTGTAAAAGGAAAGTGTACCACGTGAATAATCTGTATTTAAACCGGGATCCGGGAACCTAGCGCTTAAGAAGACGTTCTGATCCAGTCTAGTAAGCTCTCCGAGAATTCAACTCTAAAAATGTAAGTACATTTAATTTTAAAATTTGATTTAAATAATATTTAATTTTTTATGTTATAGGTGGCAGACGAGTAGACGGATCACCTGATAGTAAGCGATTGCTATTGCTCATGGACACCAGATTGGGCCGCCGCACCGGTATCTCACTCCCTTGACAAAACACAGCGCAGGCGCTACTTTACATCCGTTTTCTGTAAGGCAGTGGTATCACCTAGTCGAGCCGGACTATTCATGCTCAAGCGTGGCTTTCCTGCTGTAAAAAACCTACCTTAATAACTTTTCAATATTCAAATATATATGTGATAGGTGGCAGACGAGCAGGTGGATCACCTGATGGTAAGCAATTGCCGCCGCCAATGGACACCTGCAACCACAGTGGAGTCACAAGCGCGTTGCCAACATTTTATCCCCTTGTACTTTTAAAAAATATTATACTTTCCTCCTTTTTTAATGTCGGTTAAATATTATCTAGCCATCTATTCATTGATTTGTTTTTTAATTACAGGTCTGAACTTTTGGCCAACGATCTCTTTCTATCGAGTGAAGACTCCGAGGTCGAGACGAAACCACAAGAAAAAAATATGAAGCGCAAAGCCAGCAAGCCGAAGGAGGTTTCAACTTCGAAGAAGTCCAAGACGGTGATCAATCCGATTACTCCGCCAGCTCGAATCACGTCCCAAGATTTGTTTGGTCAGGATAGCGATGACGAACATAAGTCCGAGCCATCACAGGGTTGCAGTAAAACTGGTAAAGCAATACCTCCGTTATATTCATATTACACTAAAAGAGAGTCAAAGGGATATTCACGACAAATAAGTGAAACAAAGAAAGGCAAATATTACGTCGAATTAAAGATTTATGACGCTGAAGAAATTAAGAAAATACAGCCTATGAACAGATGGCGCCATTCTATTATTACTATTAAAACTCAAATACACGACGATCACAATTCTTGGCGCTATGTAAAAGACTTTGTGAAAGCGACTCATGCGGATTTCAAAAATTGTCCAGTTTCACTGCTAGGCCTATATGACAGTTAATCTCAAACTGATACCTATTATATTTTACTACTACCTACTATCTATAATTAATGTCTCATTATATTCAATCTATAACCTATATTTTTTAACCTAGGTACTTGTATACTCTTCTATATAATTGATATACTATCTTGTTTATTTATATAATATTATTAATAAAGAACGTATAAAAATTTAAATACTTGTTTCTTTTCACAGCTAAGAGGCACTTGAACAATGTATCAAGATCTCGAGAAATAAACAATTGTTACAAATGTAAAATGCAAATACCAGAAAATCTGTATCAATATCATAAGAGAACGAATATACACAAAGCTAATTGTTTATTGAATACTCAGTTCGCTAATATTAATATAATAGCGACTGCATTCAAAAACCGTATAATAACATACCGACTGAACGTTGCTCAGGAAGACGAGTACCTCTATCCAGAGGCGTTCCTGAATGACAACCAGTCAAATATAATGAAATTGATTAATATGGCATTGAATGAAAACAATTGTATTAAATTAAACTTTGAATTATTTGCCTATTTTATGTTACCTAAGTCAAGTGAAAAAGAATTGAAGTCGTTTAATACCAAATACGATATTGTTTTTAAGAGTACAGATTTAAATGAATTATTAGTAAAAGTGATGAATACATTGAGTTTTAAGTTAACTGAATTTCAACACTGCCAGTCTGGTTGGACCTTAGTTTCTACGAGTCATCTTGAAATAAATATAAATAAATATTCACCAATGCGAGGTGGGTCTTACATAGATCTACCGTCAACTATTAAGAATTGTAAAAGTTGTTTAAATGTGAAAAATAAAGATAATTGTTGTTTTCTATGGAGTATAGTTGCCGCATTATATCCATGTAAAACAAACGTATGCAGGCCTAGCTCATATCCTCATTATTCTTCAGTTTTAAATATTGAAGGTATGAACTTTCCTCCAACATTACATGATATTAAATTATTTGAAAGAAATAATCCAAGCATAAGTGTCAATATATATGGTTTGCAAAATAAATGTATTGTAACTGGACCTCTCTATGTAACAAAAAATAAGAGACAAAATCATTGTAATTTATTGTATATTGAGCAAAAGAATAAAGGACACTATTGTTTAACCCGCCAGTAGTCGCGCATGGGTCGAAAAGACCCAGAGGTGCAGAATTTGATCCGTAATTCCTTTAATATCATTAGTTTTAGTTTGCCGTGCTAGATACCTTCAAGTGACTATATAGTGAACTCGTACTCCCCACCTCGGCCATTTCGCCTGCGGCGTTAGAACAGGACGGACGTGTCAAGTGAGTATGGGTCGTTTAGACCCTTACGCGACGGTTCATGTAAGTGTTTTTTGTAACTATTAAAAATAGAAATTATTATTATTATTGTTTACAGAATGTCTCGTATGCGATTAGATGCCGCGAATATTGAAAAAATATTACATGAAGATGAAATCGAAGGGGAAGAATGTTCGGAAATCGAAGATTACTTAGAAATAGACGAACATGATTCCAATTCTTGTCAAAGTTCGGAAGAGGATTGTACTGAGTTTGTATCTTCAAATCCAGTACCTACATCTGATAATTTATTTCATAGAAGAACTGATCTAGATAATGTACCATTGAAATACATTCGTAATGTGTGGCACATATTCTGTATCAAGAGTTAGCAAAAGATGGCCCCTCACCATATTTTTTGGACTTATGAATGTAGGAGCAATAAATGCGTATGTAATTTATAATGCGAACATGAAACGCTTGCAAAAAGAAACTGTGGAACGAAGACACTTTCTAAAAGATTTAGCTTTGGGTTTGGTGATGCCACAAATTCAGAAAAGGTCTTCTATCACTACTTTACCTAGGTTCATCCGAAGTAAGATGTTTCAAATACTTGGGAAAGAAGAAATCACAGAAAGATCTCAATCATCAGGGGCGTCAAGTAATGTTCGTGGTCGATGTTCACTCTGTCCCTCTAAAAAAGATAGGAAGACCAAGACTCAGTGCCATTTCTGTCAGGCATTTATTTGCCGAGATCATACAATGTTTGTATGTGAAAATTGCAAACAAAAAGATTAATTAGAGTCTAACAAACATACCAAAAAAATTGTCTAATTCTAAGATTGATAGTTTTATAGGACTTTTTTTGTGATATATTTTGAGGCTGATCATTATAAAACTAAAATTGTCTAATAGTTTATAAGTTTTTTTTTATACGAAGATACTCATATACTGTTATAAAAACATAATTATAGTTGTTGATTATTGATAAAAATAAATAAATACCTAAGTTTTCCAAAGTGAAGTATTAAAAGTAACTTTTTTCTAGCATTTTTTTAGTAGTATAGGTAAAGTTTATTGTTCCAGTAAAACAAATTAAAATGTAAAATTATATTATTTGTTTTATTGTTAAATTTATAAAAAATACATTACTTTATTAAAAAATATATGTCTTGTGATTTAAATCATCTATATAATACCTGGGTCTAATCGACCCGCACGCGACTGTTGGTGTCCCAAAATGAAGCGCGAGTCCTGGCGGGTTAATTAAAGATTTAGTACGACTCGTGAGACGTCAAGTGACTCACTTTAAAGGAAAGGTTTATTTATGTGAGACATGCTTACAATTTTTTAATAATGAAGCTAAATATGAATCACATAATTGTTCTCAAACATTGTCGATATTACCCGAAAAGAATACAACATTACAATTTAAGCATTTTGAAAGAAAAAAAAAATTAATTTCATTATTTACGCTGATTTCGAATGTCTGTTGATTGATTGTCATGAAAATAAGTGTACGAATACTCAGAAATTAAAAATACATCAACCTTCATGCTTTGCATATTATATTTGTTGCTCACATCACGATAAATTAAATAAGTTTGTTACATATCGAGGTCAAGATTGTGTTCAACAATTTATAAAATGTTTAATTAAAGATGCTAAACGTTTACATAAAATTCTAACAAACAAAAAGTCAATGACTCCGCTAACAGCTGAGCAGGAGACGCAGTATCGCAACGCGACAACGTGTCATATTTGTAAACAATTATTAATCAATGATAAAGTTCGAGATCATGATCAAATGACATCTGAGTGGCTTAGGTGGCAACTGGACCACAATATTCTCGACCACTGGACGAGTTGCCTATTCTTCGGAAATGTTAGTGGTCAGGTCGGCCACTCGGCCATGCGATTCTCGGCTCATGGTCGAGTGGCCACCTTTTTAAAACTGTTAGTGGTCGACTCAACCAAACATGTCATTTGCCAATATTCTGAATATACCAAATATTTTGAAGGTTACATGCACGTAAAATGTAGTAAAATTAAAGTAAATATACATAAAGTTTAACTACTTGTTGGCAAATTTAAATTTACACTGGCCAGCAAATAATCCAGCTAATTTTCATACTTACATGCCTACAGATATTATTTATGTGAAATGAAAATTATTTTATTAATGTTGTAATTTTTATTATAATGATATTTACTTTAAACATAACACTTTGGCAGCGTCTCTTGCGCTAAGTATTGTGTTTAGAAAAAAATGATGTTAAAAACCTCAACATTATTTTTAAAGACCTATCCATAGACAGCCCACACGTATAGCTTTGATGGGAAAAAACAAATTTGAGTTTCAGTTTCAAGTATGGAGACTCCCCCAATTTTTTTATTTTTTCCAAGTTTTATATAGAAATCGTAATGCGGTTAACAAAATACATCTATCTAATAAGTTTCAATAGTACAGTTCTTATAGTTTAGGAGAAAAGTGGCTGTGACATAGGGACGGACACACAGACGGATAGACATGACGAATCTATAAGGGTTCCGTTTTAAGCCATTTGGCTACGAAACCCTAAAAACACAGACCTCCAAAAATACGGCCTAAGCCGTGACGACACGCGTCACGACGTTATTCGATAGCCTGTAAGTAGGCTATATCTATAGATAATATTAAAACTCTAAAAAAAACTGTGAATATATTTACCCGAAAACAACTTAGAGCGATCTAATAACAGAAACAGAACATGAATCAGTCATTTTTGAAATGTTTGTCTGCCCGTTTGTCTGTTTGTTCGCGGTAATTTTGGAAACTACTGAACGGTTTTAAATGAAACCTTTTTTATTGTATAGCTGTGTAGCCGGGACAACATATAGGGTGCAATTTATTTTGAGCTAGAGCTGCGGGCGTCCACTAGATAATGAAAGTAAATGAAAATGGTTTTATGACAAAAGTGACTTTAAATTTCATAATTAATCGAATGGTTTATAAATATATAGATACCTTTTCTCTGCCCCGAGGTTGTCTAAGTATCTTCTACTTAGTTTGTGGTTGTCTAGAAAAGATCGCTATATAGGACCGCCTACATAGTAGGTACTAGCATGTTACCATAGATTCAGATCTGTAAACTTTTGTGCAATAAAGAGTATCTATCTTTTTAAGTAAATAACACACTTAAAAATTTAATCTTGTGTTCAGGCGGGACTCGAACCCACACCTTCCACACCAATTAGACCACTAAACGCGTTACCAAGCCGACGAAATTTGTAAGTGCTTGATTCGACATGAGCTGTCGATAGTCTCATCAATATTGTAGGTATATTTACAATATCCAGTGGAAATATTATTACAAATATTTGACCACCAGTTAAGATAGATAAATTGTGTGTGGGTCCCCCCCCCCCTAACTTCTATAATATATGAATTATAAAACTAAAAAAAATATATGATGTACATAATCAATACAATACAATATAGTGAGTAGTTTTTTTTAATACGTTATAAACCGTAAACCGCAATTTACCTTCCATATATCTTACTTGCTACTACGGAACCCTTCATGGGCGAGTCCGACTCGCCTTTGGCCGGTTATTAAATGATTTTTTAATTCTAATATCTTGGAGAGATTTTGCTACCAGAGAAATTTCTTGATTAGAAACGTCAGCGACCTGTCAAAATGATGTTGCGATGTTTTTTTTATCAGAAAAAAGGAGACAAGCCTATTGAATAGATGTACATACTTATTGAGTATTATTATATTATGTTTAAAGTAAATAACATTTTAATAAAAGTAACAACATTAATAAAATAACTTTCATTTCACATAAATAATATCTGTAGGCATGTAAGTATGAAAATCAGCTGGATTATTTGCTGGCCAGTGTAAATTTAAATTTGCCAACAAGTAGTTAAACATGATGTATATTTACTTTAATTTTACGTGCATGTAACCTTCAAAATATTTGGTATATTCAGAATATTGGCAAATGAGATGTTTGGTTGAGTCGACCACTAACAGTTTTAAAAAGGTGGCCACTCGACCATGAGCCGAGAATCGCATGGCCGAGTGGCCGACCTGACCACTAACATTTCCGAAGAATAGGCAACTCGTCCAGTGGTCGAGAATATTGTGGTCCAGTTGCCACCTAAGCCCCCGCCGGCTTGGCTTTCGTGGCGAGCGTCAAGTCAACGTTCGATTCACCGTTGGCGGTCCAGAATGTTGATGGTTGACCTTCCTGGTTGGCGATTTCCAGGCCTCTGGAAGATATAAAGTCTTCCACCGCGCGCCGCTTGTGATCTTCTGTGGTTCCCCTCCCCGTAGACTGTGACACAGTGCAGTGCCACATTGGCGAGTGGGCGTTACTGTCCACCCCGATGATAACACGGTGGCCCCTCAGGGCGTCCAGGACCCTTTCGAGGTGGAGTAGATGTGTGTCAATTGGGTCCGCGTATTTGAAATACGCCGATATCATGTACAAATCGAGCCTTTTAATGTGCGCCACCAGGCAGTAGCGCGTGCTCAAGTGGTGAAGCACTGCCACCGCTGTCCTCTGGCAGTGGAGGTACACGCCGGCCTGGGAGGAGTCATCGACTTGGACGATGAGTTGGGACTTAGCATATTGTTCTTGGACAAGAACAATATCAAGCCCCAACTCCCGCGCCACTGCCGGCAACTCCTCCGTGGCGAGCGCGCCCCCAGCCAGGTTCAGCTGCCCCACTCGCACAGTATCACACACTGTAACGAGTGGCGGCAACCTGCCGGCTCTCCGCGTAGGCCCTCGCAGGGCAAAGCCGCGAGGCCGTTGTGTGTGTTTCAGCATCCTTTTTTTTGAAAATAGTGCACGTGGCGCACACCGCCTTCTCCTCCTTACATTCCGGGGTGCGATGTTCAGTGCTCCCGCAGCGGCCGCAGTACGCCTTCGTGCTTCTGCAGTAACGTTCCGGGTGCCCGTACAGCTGACACTTGGCGCAGCAAGTCACCTGGACGTGATCTTCCACGTGGCACAGGTTCCACGCCAGGTATATGTTCTCCTTACCTAGGAGCTCCTCGCGTAGAGACGGGCGGCATTCCAAGATGTATGTTGCTTCGGGGCTGCCTCTGCGGCTCCTCTTGTAGATGGCTCGTCCCTCCCGCTTCAGCCGCTCCCGGGTCCACTTTGTGTTGGGGTCGTCCTCGAAGTTCTGCTCGAACACCACGTCCAGGAAGTCTTCCAGCGCGATGGCTTCTGTGACTCCGTGTATCGCTAGGCGGGGGAGACGCGTCTTCGGCTCCGCCACCCGCAGGGTAGATGGTACGGCTGCTCTTAGTCGCTTTGCGGCTTCTTCTGATCGGGTCTGTACGACCACTCTCGCATTTCCCACCTTGCGTACCTTGTCCACCTGTACGCGGGCGGCTCGAGGGTCAACGGCTTTCTTCAATTCCGCTTTGGTTTCCTCGGCGGTCTTGAGGTGCGTGGTCCCCTCACTGGGGTATACGGCGAAGACGGGGCCTTGTGTGGCCGGTTTGGGAATGTTGACCCTACCGGTTGTGACTTGGGCGAAGGTCTTTGCTTGCGGGAATGAAGCGGAAGTAGCAGCCCCTGGCTGTACCTCCCTAGCTGCGCGAAGTACTACTATTTCATCTTCTAGGCACTTGATCCGTTCCTGTGCTGCCAGCAACTTGGAGCACACGTCTCCCGCTCTGAAGCCTGTGGCTCCCTGGATTGCCAGAGCCTCCTGCGCGATGGCCGTGATTGTGGCGACGTCACTTTTGTTGAGCTTGCTGCCCGACGCGTTACAGATCCCGACAGCCTTTTTAAGAATGCAGTCCATGCGCTGGAACAGGTCCCCTAATGAGGCCTTTGTTGCCCAGTCGTCCGTCTCCACCGGTGCTGCAACGTAGCGTGGCGGTTCAGTGGAGGTCGTTCCAGTCGAAGATCGGTCCACTTCAGTGGCAGTACCCGTTGGGGCCGGAGCATTACTCTTCGGTGGTGCCGGGGGTGGTGCCGAAGGTTTTTTTTGCGATTTTTTGGGCGATCCTCGGGGTGGCGCTGGTGAGGATCCCACCTACTGGTGGGGTTCCCTTCCCTGCAGCCACGGTTCCTCTGCGTTCGGTGCACGCCCTCCTGGACGGCACCTCCTCGGGTGATTGAAGTGGGCGTTTCTCGGCCGTGGTGTCCACTGGTGTGGGGCATCGCGGAGTGGGGGGGGGGGGGGGGGGGACTCCTTCCTATACTTGGCCGGGGCGCAAACGCCGCCAGCTCCTCCTGGTCACCCATGTTTGGGCATACAGCCTACGAATATTCGTACCGTAGTGCGAATATTCACACAGACACACACGCACAAACAAAATAAGTAATGCGAATATACGTATACAATATAAAATAAAATAAAAAGTACAAAGTTAAAAATAAAAGTCAAGTCAATTACGAATATACGTATATACAAAGAATATAAAAGAGTCAAAATCTCGTAGTCCAGCGCTATAACAGTAAACGTCAATGTCACACGTTGACACTGACGTTCACTCCGACGTTGACAGTGACAGCTGTCAACCACAGATAGCACAAGACCTATACAATAAGAAATAAATCGGGTTGGGGGAAGCAATCCGGCCAACCCGTTACCTCTTAACGTCCCCCACCAACAAGTCCTCCAGGCAGTGACCTGACCGCGCCGGCCAAAACCCCGCTCGCCAAGGCCCCGCCGCTCGCCGCTTCCGGCAGCCGCTGTCAGACTGACAGCAGCTGTCAGCCGCCGCACCGCGTGCGCGAGCACGAGGGCGCAGAGGTTATGTACGACCACGCGATCGATCACTGCACTGAATAGCACTCGTTTCAGTGAACAGGCACTGAAAACGCGTCACTGAACACTGAAAAAGCGTCACTAGCACTACACCGCGTCTAATCGCACACAAATAACCGTTTAAAAGCGGGATAGAATGGACTAACCACGCCTACGGAAAATAAAGTTTAGAAAAGTAATACGCACAGATTAACACTAAACGCGTCTCTATCGCAAAGCACGACCACAAGTAAACATGTAAATCGCAAAAGCAACATGAAAAACGCGAAAAATGCTAAGAAAAACGAGGGACTACTGCCCAGTACTTGGCGCGGAGCACGTGGCGCGGAGCGGTACGGTGAGAGCGCACGTCCGATCGTCGCGGCGGCCCGAGCGCAAGTCGGGCCGCCGCGACAATGCAGAAGACGCTCAAGGACAGGACGTGTTCGCTCCTTGCCATCACTGCCGAGATGGCGAGGCGCTCCGCGACGCAAGACACAGCCGCCCTCCAGGCAACAGTAACTCGGCTCTCTGAGGAGCTAGCGGCTGTAAGGAGCGAGCTGCAGGCCCTCCGAGGGGGAAAAGCCCCACCGAACACCGTCCCATCTGGCGCGCCGATAGCCGCACCCCGCGCTCCTACGCGGAAGGCGACTGCCAAGGCAGCGCCTAGGGATAAGGACGCAGAGGCGGTCATAGAAATGCGTGTGGCTACTGGAGGAGAAGATCTTGGAGGAGCGGGCCCATCAGCGGAATTTTGTCCGCGCGTTATTTGAAGAGCTCGAAGGGAGGCTCCTCCCTGCGCCCAGGCTCCGCCCGCCGCTCGCGGCGGACAAGAAGAAATTGTCGGCAACCCCTTCAGAGGCTGCAGCGCCCCCCCCCCTTCTCCCCCTCCTTCCAACAAAGGGAAGGGGAAAGGAAAGTCTTCGGCGAAGGCCCCAAGCGCCCCCGCTCTTGCCTCCGGCCCAGTCACTCGCTCCAGGAGCTTCGCCTCCGTCGCGGCGACTGGAGTGACAGCCCCCGCCCCCCGCCCAGCTCCTGCACCGGCCCCTCGGGCTACTCGGCCGCCCGCTGCCAAGCTGATGCTCTCCACCTCGTGGGCGGAGGACATTCTCCTGCCTGCCACCACCCCCGCAAACGAAGGATGGCAGACAGTGGGCAGGAAGATGAAGAAGGCCAAGAAGGCGGCCACATCTGCCGCCCTTCCGCCCACGGAGCAGGTTGGCCTCACTGTCGGGAAGAAGGCCAAAAGGTAGAAGAAGGGCTCCTCTTCGCCCCCTTCTAACGTCTCCCCCGCTGTCGCTGCCGCTCGAAAGATGGCCGCACCCAAGTCCTCGGCCGTTGTAATTACACTGACGGCCGAGGCGGTTCAAAAGGGCGTGACCTATTCGGCCGCCCTCATTAAAGCTCGCCAAGCTCTAGGGGATGCAAAGTCTCCCGGGCTAAACCTGCGGTGCAGGCACACCGCCACGGGAGCTCGGAAATTTGAGCTCCCCGGGGCCTCGAGCGGCCCGGCCGCGGACGCCTTTGCGGCCCAAGTCCGCGAGGCTTTAGCGGACGTGGCCCATGTAAGGCGGCCGGTAAGACGGGCCACACTCTTGGTGACGGAGATGGATGACTCCGTCACCAAGGAGGACGTAGTGGTAAGGGCGGCGGAGGTCGGAGGCTGCGAGCCGGCCGACATATATGCCGGCGAGGTTCGCCGCGGCCGGTGGGGCCTAGGACAAGTAAGGCTCCACCTCCCCGTCACCGCAGCCAAGGCCGCCTAAAGGCGGGCCGTCTCCTCGTGGGCTGGAGCTCGGCCGCCGTTAAAGCGTTGGAGGAGGAGCCCCTCCGATGCTTTAAGTGACTGGGGCTCGGCCACACCGCGGCCCTCTGCCCCTCTGACGCCGTCCGCAGAACTCTTTGCTACCGCTGCGGACATGAGGGGCACCAAGCGAAGGATTGTGGGGCAAAGAAACCGCACTGCTCCGTCTGCGCCGCGTCAGGGCGGCCAGCGGAGCACACGATGAGGGGGAAGGGCTGTCGTCCTCCCCTGAAGAAAGGGAAACAGCCGCCGGCAGAGAAGCCGGTGGCTGCTGCTGCCCCTGGGGCTCCCCCGGCGGCGCAGGATGAGGAGGGTGTGATGTCAGAATGATGGCTCAGGTCAGACATCGCACCTTCCTTCAGGTGAACGCCAACAACTGCCGCTCGGCCCAGGATCTGCTATATCAGAGAATGGCCGAGTGGCAGGTTGACGTGGCGATTGTCGTGGAGCCTTATATGGTCCACGACAATTGGTGTGGCGACGGAGACGGCGTGGCGGCTATTTTTAGGCGGCCTTCATCCGTCCTTTCCCCCTTCTCATTCATTGAGAGGGGGTCTGGTTTTGTTGTCGCCGGTTGGGAGGACCTGGCCATTGTGGCCAGCTATTTTTCCCCCAACCGGCCATTCGCCGGCGCTGGCTGCTTGCTGGGCGTGGTTTTGGGCCGTTTGGCACCGTGCCCCGTAATTGTTGCCGGGGACCTCAACGCGAAGTCCATCGCGTGGGGGAACCCGGCAACGGACCAGCGGGGTTGTGCTCTTGAGGCGTGGGCAATCGCCTGCGACCTCACCCTCCTAAATAGGGGCACGACCCACACGTGCGTGCGGCGCAACGGTGGCTCGGTGGTGGACGTCACGTTCGCCACCCCGGGCATAGCCGCGCGCACTGGCTGGCACGTCGAGGAGGTGGAGTCGCTCTCCGACCACCGATATATTCGGTTCGGTGTCGGAGGCGCCTCGGCTGGCCCGGCCAACCGGCCGTCGCCTTTCCCGCGTTGGGCACTATCAAAGCTCAACCAGGAAAAGGCCAAGGGTGACGTCGACCTCACGGCGTCTGCCCTCCGAAAAACTCTGACCGAGGTATGCGATGCTAGCATGCCTCGGTCACGCCCGCCGGGCCCCAAGCACGCCGTATATTGGTGGTCGACGGAGTTGGAAGAGTTGTCGGCCACCTGCCGGGGCGCGCGACGGGCCTTCCAGAGGGCGAAGCGGCGTCGCCAAAGAGACTCTGCCGAAGAGGACCGCCTGTACCAGGCCTTTAGCGAGGCAAGGCGGTCCCTCAAAGGGGCCATCGGCAGGGCCAAAGACGCCGCGCGGGCGGAGATGCTCGAGGAGCTCGACCGTGACCCGTGGGGGAGGCCTTATAAGGCGGCGCGCAGCAAATTGCGCCCCATAGGCCCCCCGGTCACGGAGATCCTCCAGCCGAAGCTCCTTGAGAGGGTGGTGCGGACGCTGTTTCCAGTCCGCACCGAGCATCGTCCTCCCAGGATGCGCCCGCCTGCCAGGGCGGTCTCCGTGGATGATGTGGCTCCATCCATCACCACGGAGGAATTTGGCGCGGCGGAGATCCGTCTGCGCGCCAAAAAGACCGCCCCCGGCCCAGATGGCGTCCCGGCGCGAGTGCTGGCCCTCTCTCTCAGTGAGATCGAGGGCCGCGTCAGGAACCTCTTCAACCGCTGTTTCGCGGTCGGGAGGTTCCCAAAGTTATGGAAGGAGGGCCTGCTCGTCCTTCTCCAAAAAGAAGGCAGGCCGGCGGACTCCCCGTCGGCCTACAGGCCCATCGTGCTGCTGGACGAGGTGGGAAAGTTTTTTGAGAAAATAATAGCTTTCCGCCTCGTCGCCCACCTCGACAATGTTGGGCCAAACCTCTCGGAGTCCCAATACGGTTTTAGGGCAGGTCGATCGACCATAGACGCCCTGAAACGACTCCGAGGGGAAACCGAGGAGGCTGCGGAGGAAGAGAAGGGTGTTGTCGCGGTGTCTCTGGACATAAAGAACGCGTTCAACACCCTTCCCCACGCGACAATACTGGCGGCACTCCGCTATTTTGGGGTGCCCCAGTATCTTGAAATGATGATAGAGGACTATCTTAAGGACAGGGTAGTCCTCTATGCCGACAGGTCGGGCCAGGTGCAGAGCCGCACCGTAGAGATGGGGGTTCCACAGGGGTCAGTCCTCGGACCCCTCCTGTGGCACCTAGGGTATGACTGGGTCCTGCGCGCCAGTCTCTCCCGGGGTAAGAGTGTCATTTGCTACGCAGATGACACTCTCGTCATCACCCGGGGGGGGACGTACGACCGCGTCGACCACAGCGGACCTGGTCATACGGAGGGTGCGGCGGCTCGGCCTGGAGGTGACCGTCGAGAAGACTGAGGTCATATATTTCCCTCAGTCTTCCAGCGAGAGGTTTCCCTCCGGCAAACATATCACTGTCGGAGGGACCCAGGTTGCGGTGAAGGCCGAGATGCGCTATCTCGGCCTCACCCTGGATCCGCGGTGGGATTTTGGCCTGCATTTTAGCAGGATGTCACCGCCGCTCCTCAAGGCAGCGGACACGCTGACATGGCTGCTGCCCAACCTGGGTGGCCCAGGGTCCAGGTGCCGGCGACTCTATGCCGGCATCCTGAGATCGATGGCGCTCTATGGGCGCCAGTCTGGGCCGACTCCCTGGCAAGGGGGGAAAATCTTCCCTTCTTGCGGGGGCCTCAGCGGGTAATAGCGCAGCGGGTCGCTCGAGCTTACCGTACGGTAAGTTTCGACGTGGCCTGCTTACTCGCCGAGACGCCCCCATGGGAGTCAGACGCTGTGGTGGTGTTCACCGTGTACGACTACACGGTGGCACAAAGGGCTATTGGGGTGTCCATTTGCCCCGCCGAGCGGGAGGCCGTTCGGAGGGAGGCTCGGAAGAGCCTCCAGAGGCGATGGTCTGAGCACCTCGTCCTCACTCCATACGGCCGCAGAACGATCGACGCGCTCGCCCCGGTCTTGGACCGGTGGCTTGAGCGTCACCACGGCGTAGTCTCTTTCCGGATGGTGCAGGTAATGACCGGGCATGGCTGCTTCGGTTATTGCCTGCACAAAATCGGCAGGGAGGAGACGCCTTCGTGCCACACATGCGGCGACCCTGTGGACACGGCGCAGCACACCGCCAAGGTGTGCTGCGCCAGCAAATGACACTCTTACCCCGGGAGAGACTGGCGCGCAGGACCCAGTCATACCCTAGGTTCCACAGGAGGGGTCCGAGGACTGACCCCTGTGGAACCCCCATCTCTACGGTGCGGCTCTGCACCTGGCCCGACCTGTCGGCATAGAGGACTACCCTGTCCTTAAGATAGTCCTCTATCATCATTTCAAGATACTGGGGCACCCCAAAATAGCGGAGTGCCGCCAGTATTGTCGCGTGGGGAAGGGTGTTGAACGCGTTCTTTATGTCCAGAGACACCGCGACAACACCCTTCTCTTCCTCCGCAGCCTCCTCGGTTTCCCCTCGGAGTCGTTTCAGGGCGTCTATGGTCGATCGACCTGCCCTTAAACCGTATTGGTACTCCGAGAGGTTTGGCCCAACATTGTCGAGGTGGGCGACGAGGCGGAAAGCTATAATTTTCTCAAAAAAATTTCCCACCTCGTCCAGCAGCACGATGGGCCTGTAGGCCGACGGGGAGTCCGCCGGCCTGCCTTCTTTTTGGAGGAGGACGAGCAGGCCCTCCTTCCATAACTTTGGGAACCTCCCGACCGCGAAACAGCGGTCGAAGAGGTTCCTGACGCGGCCCTCGATCTCACTGAGAGAGAGGGCCAGCACTCGCGCCGGGACGCCATCTGGGCCGGGGGCGGTCTTTTTGGCGCGCAGACGGATCTCCGCCGCGCCAAATTCCTCCGTGGTGATGGATGGAGCCACATCATCCACGGAGACCGCCCTGGCAGGCGGGCGCATCCTGGGAGGACGATGCTCGGTGCGGACTGGAAACAGCGTCCGCACCACCCTCTCAAGGAGCTCGGAAGAGCCTCCAGAGGCGATGGTCTGAGCACCTCGTCCTCACTCCATACGGCCGCAGAACGCTCGACGCGCTCGCCCCGGTCTTGGACCGGTGGCTTGAGCGTCACCACGGCGTAGTCTCTTTCCGGATGGTGCAGGTAATGACCGGGCATGGCTGCTTCGGTTATTGCCTGCACAAAATCGGCAGGGAGGAGACGCCTTCGTGCCACACATGCGGCGACCCTGTGGACACGGCGCAGCACACCTTGGCGGTGTGTGCGCCGTGGGCACAGACTCGCCACGCATTGGTGGCAAAGGTCGGCCAGGACCTTTCACTCTCTAATATAGCGAGAGCTATATTAGCGAGTGAGGATGCCTGGAAGGCCTTTGCCGCATATTGCAAGCATGTGATGGAGGCGAAGGAGGCGGCGGAGCGCGAGCTGACCCTCTCGCCCCCGCGAGTCGCAAGGCACGTAGAGGGAGGAGACGGCGCCAATACTTGCGTCTCCTTCCCCTGCGAGGAGCAGGTCCGCTGGTGCGTGGGGCTGTAACCCCACCACCGGCATTGCACGGACCTCCTCCTACGCCTGGTGGGGACGGCACGACTCTCTCGGCTGTCCCCATAACTCCCCCCGGCCCCGGGGGGAGAAGCGCCGTGCCCGCCGTGTAGGCGGGCGTCCCTGTCTGGGGGGTGACGTGGTGAAAGGCTCCGAGCTTTGGCCCCATGTCACTCACCCACCCATGGACAGATGAGGGAGAGTCCCAGGAGTTTTAGTCGGTATGCCTCTGGCCGGCTTCTCGTTAGGAGAAGCCGTTGCCAGAGGAGAGCCCGACATAACCCATCTGTTCGGTGCAATATGACCGAACACGTGACATTTTTACTCGTGCGCAATCGTTTGCGATCGATTACGTTATAGTTAAATTTTAGTGCAAATCACGGAACGATCGCGACCGGGTGCGCTCACAACATTATAACATTTTTAACATAATAACAGGTTGTAGAACTTTGAATATAGTTTTAACATAATAAACATCTTTTAATCCAACGCAAAACGATCCCGAACCTTACATCTTGGTCCTTCGAGCGGGCCTCGCGTAACGGGAATTAAGACAATAAGTTTTAGTGACTTCCAAGTGAGGTACGTGAACTAGCTAACATTGGTAAAGGATTGCAGTGATTGGATTAATAATAACAACAACAAAGCTGGTGTGTTATTGGTACACACGCCGCGGAGAGCTGATTCAACGGCAACATCTGTAAGACCTTTCCTTTTTATCTAACATCTAACAAACAACATGGTGACATTGGAATCTCAATACCAAGTCGCCCGGGAGATAGAGAAGGAATAACAGAATTATAAAAAGGATGGAGCTGACAGGAAGAACAGTGTGGAGTATTTCAAGAGACGGTGGAGCAAGCTAGAAGAATGGTGGAATGAATTTCAATTCAACCACGATCAACTTTTGGAAAACATAAGCAGATCAGACCCATATTTCACGAATCAACAGTATGAGAGAACTAAGGAGATTTATGCAATGTACAAAAATCTGATAAACAGCGATTATCAACATCAGATGGAGAAGGGAAACAGGGCATGGCCGGAACAGGGCAAGAAGAGGATAGTGTAAGTAACAAAAGTAAGATACAGAAGGAGGAAGGGAATGACGTTAGAAAGGAGCAACAAGTAAGGAACCAGAGAGGCATAGGCGAACATGGATCTTTGAGTAAACTTGATGAAACTTTACGGAGACAATGGGCTAATTTTAAAGCTTTTGCGAGAACAGTGTCAAACATTAACGTAGAGATGATAACAGACCAATGTTGAGGACGCGCTCAAGTCCGTAGAAACTCGTTGGTCAGCAATAGATATGCTACATTGGGAAATAGACAGTGAGTTAGACGGCAAGGACTTGGATTATGAAGCCAAGTTCACTAAGTATGAAACTCAATATAACAGCCTAAAGAAACAGCTTAACAAAAAGATGTGGTCAGTATCACATAGGGAGAAATCAACACCTAAACTGGATATCCCAGTTTTTACAGGCAATTATACCCAGTGGATTTCGTTTAAAGATTTATTTAACGAAGCTATTCATGAAAACTCAACACTATCTCCTGCTCAGAAAATGCAATTCCTTAAGAGCAACGTAAAAGGAGAAGCAGAGAGATTGATTCAACATTTAACAATTTCATCAGAAAATTATGCAACATGCTGGGAGATTTTGAATCACCGTTATAATAACGAAAGGGTTATTTTTACGTCGATTTTTAACAATTTATTCGGCCTCCCAACTATGCAACAATCATCGTTGTATCAAATCAAGAAAATGCACGACATAACTATTGAAACGCTACATGCGATTAAGAATCTAGGTGTAGACGTAACAACGTGGGACCCATTAATTGTGCATATTTTATGTCAAAAATTGGACGCAGAAACATACGGTAATTACATGGAATCGGTAAAAAATCCTCGAGCTTTGCCGATTTTACAAGAACTCTTAGATTATCTCGAAAGCAAATTTACTGTTTTAGAAACATCTCGTCGTAAACAAGAAATGCCGCAACAAAAACCAAATTTTTCACTTGTTAAATCTCAACCTTTATCGTCATTTAACTTGAAAAAGCAATATTTCAACACTCATCGCGTTAACAACGGAAGTGCACACGTTACGAAATCATGTCATGTTGCAAGTTTCAAATGTCCGCTGTGCCAAAATGAACATGGTATTTACAATTGCAGACATTTTTTGCAAATGCCGCATGAAAAGAGGTTATTCACCGTAAACAGACTCGGAATATGCGTAAATTGCTTATTTTCACACAATGGAAATAAATGTACTTCGACCAAATTATGTCGTAAATGTTCAGGTCAGCACAACACATTGATGCATGAATCATTGGTAGAAACCAAATGAACATCTAATACCGGAAACCGTATGAATTCAACTTCTCATGCATCTCAAGATGACTTTTCCGAGGTGTTGTTAGCCACAGCATTACTAATGGTACAAAAGATAGACGGGACATATCAGCACATAAGAGCATTGGTGGATCAGGGGAGTCAAATATCTATCATAGCAGAAAACGCTGCTCAAGCGCTAGGTCTAAAAAGAACTCAATGTAAAGGCGTGATCTTTGGAGTGGGGCAGCGAGAAAACAATTGCAAAGGAAAAATTAACATTAATTGCAAGTCAACGTACAATGACTACACATTCCAGACGGAGGTGATAATTATGAGTGATCTTATAAAAAAATTACCAAACAAATCATTTGCAAACCCATCATGGGATCATATTAGGAACATTAACTTAGCTGATCCCGAATTTTACAAGAGTCGCCCAGTTGATCTTCTGTTGGGCGCCGATATCTACACTAACATCGCTTTAGGCGGACTGATTAAAAGGAATGATTCAACAATGCCGATGGCACAACAAACTCAATTGGGGTGGCTTCTGTGTGGAAGCGCCCGAACTTTACAATGTAACGTAGTGGTAAACAACATTGAAGACATTCAACAGTTTTGGGAGATGGAAGAAATAATAGAAGGGGAACAGAACATGTCATCAGAGGATATTTATTGCATGGAGTTTTTTCAACAAACAACAATACGTAATGAGGAGGGTAGATATGAGGTAAGACTACCAATGAAACCAAATTTTGAGGAACAGCTTGGAGCGTCAAAACCGAAAGCTTTAGCGCAATTTAGAAACCTAGAGCAAAAATTCAAAAGGCAAGAAACATTGGCCGCAGCTTACAAAACATTTATGAATGAATATAAGGAGTTAAATCACATGAGACTGGATAACAGCGAAACATCACTCGAGTGTGTTCTACCCCACCACGGCGTTGAACGCGCCGAATCATCAACCACGAACTACAGGGTGGTTTTTAATGCTTCGAGTAAAACAAGCACGGGGTACTCCCTAAACGATCTCATGTTCAAGGGGCCCAATTTGCAACAAGATCTGCAATCATTGCTAATTAAATTTCGACAATATAACTATGCCTTCATAGCCGACATTGAAAAAATGTACAGGCAAATACTTGTGAATAAAGAAGATCAACCCTTACAGAAGATCGTCTGGAGAGACTCGCCCGATCAGCTCATACAAACATATAATTTGTTAACTTTAACCTATGGAACGAAAGCAGCTTCATTCATAGCCATGATGACTTTAAAAAGGTTGGCATCAGACGAGAGAGAGAACTTTTCAGGAGCTGCAAAGGTCCTGGAGGACTCATTTTACATGGATGATTTATTATATGGTTCCCATACGATCACTCAAGGACAAGAGTTAGTTAAAGATTTACAAAATTTATTAAAAAGGGGAGGATTCAACCTAAGAAAGTGGTCATCAAATGAACCCGAAATATTATCAAAGCTAGATGACGAAAAAATTAACCCCAAACAGATAACATTTCAGTTTAAAACAGAGAACATTTCAAAAACACTCGGCCTATGCTGGAATCCAGATGATGATGAGTTCACATTCCGCTGTGAATTAGATCAACAAAGGTCTTAGTTGACGAAAAGAACTCTTCTTTCGGAAATTTCAAAGATTTTCGACCCCTTAGGGTGGTTGGCTCCAGTTACAATAAAAATGGAACTATTATTTCAAAAAGTATGGAAAACAAACATAACGTGGGATACAGAGGTAACAGATGAAATAAACAAAGAGTGGTCTAAACTAAGAGAAGATATAAACAAAACAATAAAGGAAATTAAAATGCCACGGTGGATATTAAGTACGGAAAATGACGTTATAGAACTACATGGATTCTGCAATGCGTCATTACAAGCTTTTGGTTGTGTAATTTACGCACGGATAAAAAATAAAAACAGAATAGTAATGGTAGCGGCTAAAACAAAATTAGTACCATTAAAAAAGATTTTAAGTTTGCCAAAATTAGAGATGAGTGGCGCGTTTTTGCTTACAAAGTTAATGTCTAAGGTGAAAAATGCATTAGATAAACATAACATTGAAACTTATGGATGGACCCCGAAACGTAAACAAAGACCAAATCACCTCACGTTACAAGAACTAGAAAATGCAAAATTAACAATTATTAAAAATGAACAGAAATGTGAATTTGGAACGGATATCGTGGAATTACGCAAACATGGCAATGTCGGATCGAAAAGTAAATTATTGAGTTTAAATCCATTCATTGACGACAAAAACATCTTACGTGTGGGCGGCCGTCTATCTCAATCATCTATAAGTTACGAGATGAAACACCCAAAAACCATCCCGAGTGGCTCCCGTCTGGCGGACCTTTTAATAGACCAGGCGCATAAACAAACGTTGCACGGCGGCCCAAGGCTCACCCTAGCCAAACTGAGACAGGAGTATTGGATCACTGGAGGAAACAACATTGTAAAGAAGCAACTACGGAAGTGCGTTACGTGTCGGAAACAGGACGGGAAGAAACAGGAACAGTTAATGGGAGACCTACCTTCTGCTCGATGCAATATCGCTAGCCCATTCTACCATACAGGAGTGGACTACACAGGATGCGTGGACGTGAAGCTAAACAAAGGAAGAGGAGCGAGAACAACTAAGGGTTATGTGGCTATCTTCATCTGTATGATCACCAAAGCGGTGCATTTGGAGTTAGTCTCTGATTTGAGCAGTTCGGCGTTTTTGGCCGCGTTGCGTCGTATGGTGGCGCGCAGAGGTGCACCAGGTCACCTATACAGTGACAATGGTACAAATTTCGTTGAAGCTAACAGAGGTCTGCAAGAACAGCAACAGCAGGTGGAACAGATTTTCAGCGACAATTTTTTGGCTGAAGTGACTGAAATGAAAATAGAATGGCACTTCAACGCCCCCGCATGGCCAAGTGCAGGAGGGCTCTGGGAGCGCGCAGTTCGAAGCCTTAAGCACCATCTGAGAAGAGTAGTAGGACAACAGAAATTAACTTTTAAAGAGTATACTACGATTCTAACGCAAATCGAGGCGTGCCTAAATTCTAGACCATTGTGTTCGCTAACAGAGAATATAGAGGATATAGATTTCCTAACACCTGCGCATTTTTTAATTGGAAGGTCAGAAGTAACGGTAATGAATACGGAGGAAGATGCTCGAACTCGCTGGCATCTCACGCAAAGCTATTCACAGACTTCTGGAAAAGGTGGAAAACCGAATATCTTAGCCAGTTAACCACAAGGGGAAAGTGGAGGAAACCTCAACCTAACATAGAGATTGGAGACATGGTCATCATACACGAGGATAATCTTCCTCCTGGGAAATGGGCCATGGGAAGAGTAGTGGAGGTCCATCCCGGAACAGATGGATATGTAAGAGTGGTAACTGTAAAAACTAAAAATGGATTATTGAAGAGACCGGTTGTAAAGTTATCATTACTCCCTCTGAAAACGGAAACAGTGAACAGCGAAACAGAAAAGAACGAAGGTTTCAACCAAGAACTAGAACAAACAAGTTTAAGAAACAGAAGAAAACAAGGAAATATTCGTAACAACGGAAAGAAATCTAACATTTTGACAATGGCGCTAGCTTGCATGGCCACCATGAACATTTTTGTGCCAGGAATGTGTTTCCAAGTAACACCCTTAAACGAGAAACAAGGATTGTATTTTGACAGAATGGCCAACATGCTCCTCATCCGGGATGAGTGGAAAATAGTTGCCTATTATAACATGGATCCATTTTGGGAAGGAACATCGGCATATGAAAAATATTATAATCACTTAGATAGTATTTGTCATATCATAAGTCATTTAACACATTGCAAGATCCTCATGTTACAATTACATCACGAGTACAATGAACTGGAACATAACAATCGAGTGTTGCTGAATCAACAATCCAGCGCGCGTGCCCGCAAGCGCCGCGGTCTTATCAACGGTGTCGGGTACATAGCAGGTAACCTCTTCGGCGTACTGGACAACAGATTCGCGGAACAGTATGAACGCGATATCTCACTTGTACGAGACAATCAGAAACACCTAGTACAGCTATATAAAAACCAAACATCGATAGTGGAGGCCGAATACAACTTGTTAAAAAGAACAGAAAACATGATGCAAAAACAACATAAACTTATTAACCAACATTTACTGAGTTTAGACCGAGAAGTAGGAGAGATACAAAAGGTTGTGTCTAATATCGAATATATGACGGAATTTACTTTATCCGCTATGGCAGCTACTAATCTGCTAACCCACTTGAAAAACATACAAGGATAACTCCTTGACACAATTACAAATGTCTATAATGGAAAGATAAACATTCATCTAATTGACCCTGAACAATTGCAAACCCAGCTTAACATTATTTCCGGACAATTACCGAAGGAGTTAACTCTACCAATAGACAATCTACAAATAAATATGCAAAACATATACAGATTACTAAGGGTAAAAGCAAAGGTAACGTCAAAATACCTTATTATTGAAATAAAAATCCCACTGCTCAGTAGGGATAACTTTGACCTCTACAACATTCAAAGTGTTCCACATCAAATTGGGAAGAACATGGTCACCCTAACTCCGATTGAAAGTTACGTTGCAATAAACTTACAAAAAGACTCATACTTACCTATTACTCAGCCCGAATTAGAACATAGCATACCACGTGACGACACGACGTACTTATGTCAACTAAAAACACCAGTTTATAAAATGAGAACAGATAATGATCTATGCATAAAAGATTCGATCAACTTAGAACAATGCAAATCCAGAATTATGGCATGCCAAAACAGGTGGATAAGTTTAACACAAATAAATCAATACCTCACTTTTGTTATGACCAGTGTCAGTTGCGAACAATATGTAACGATCAGGTTACCCCGCATCAGCTTACCGGTGCTAACATTATCACTATGAAGAACAGCTGCTTAGTGAAAACAGAGAACTTTACCATCTACACTCACAAACAACAGGAAAATAAAGTTGACATATCAGACACTTTTGTAGTTCCAGATATCGCTCCCATCAATAATGTCATAAATATCACAATAGAAAATGTCTCAGGAGAACAGTTAGCAGTTTCAACAATTAAAGATAAACAACATAGAGACCTAGAACAGAAGATAGCGGCTATAAAAGAGAGCGAAGAGCTGATAGAAAACAACATTTCTCCCCATGATATTCATCACTACTCTTCAATATGGATCCTATGGGCTGTGTTAACAATCATAGCTATAGTGCTCATTATTCGCCGATACGGTTACTGTCGGCGACATCAGCAGTCAATGGCGGAGGTGCCACAAGCAGCGGCTCATGCAGCAGCAACGGTGGCGGTGGGCATGGCGAGGCCCTCGCTTGGTCCCCAGCCGGTCCCCCGCGTCACAACAAGTGAAAAGTGCAGTGAAAATGGCAAAGTGAATGTGTGTGGTCAAAAGGATAGGGGCACGTCCACAGTGCTACGAAAAATCGCGTTCAGTGATGATTTGTAAACATTTAGTTAATTTATACATGTTCGTCACGTCTTCTGTTGTCTAATCTCGTCTTTGCCCCCTGGCAAGATGTTCGGTGTAATATGACCGAACACGTGACATTTTAACTCATGCGCAATCGTTTACGATCGATTACGTTATAATTAAATTTTAGTGCAAATCACGGAACGATCGCGACCGGGTGCGCTCACAACATTATAACATTTTTAACATAATAACAGTTTGTAGAACTTTGAATATAGTTTTAACATAATAAACATCTTTTAATCCAACGCAAAACGATCCCGAAACCTACACCATCCGTTTACAGACGGATGGGTATGCGTAACGCATTTCTCCTGGGTCAACAAAAAAAAAAAAAAAAGGAACACACTAGGTCGGCTGGCGATCCCTTCTGCCCCCGAGAAAGGGAGGCGAGAAGAAAAGAGGATCGCCAGCAAATGACGGAGACATGGACGGCCTCTTTCCAGGTGGAGAGGTACGGCCGTCCCACGCTCGCGGCGCTCGCCCCGGTCTTGGACCGGTGGCTCGAGCCCCCCCACGGGTTTTTGTCCTTCCGGACGGTGCAGGTACTTACCGGGCATGGTTGCTTCGGTAATTACCTGCAACGCATTCAACGGGAGGACACTCCTTCGCGCCACCAGTGCGGCGCTGCGGAGGACTCGGCGCACCACACGTTGGTAGTGTGCCCGTCCTTCGACCAACAGCGGTCCGCGCTGGTCGCGGAGGTCGGACATGACCTCTCGTTGTCCAGCATAGTTGTAGCTATGCTGGATAGGGAGAGGGTCTGGTCGGCCTTCGCCCACTTCTGTAAGGAAGTGGTGGCGCAGAAGAAGGCGGCGGAGCGGGAGCGCGAGTCTAACCCCCTCGCAGGCCCGCTTCGAGCAAGGAGAGGACGAGTTCGGCGGAGAACTCTTCGTCCTCTCCGTGGAGGTGGCCAGCCGGCCACAGGGTGTAACACGTCGTTACCTATTTTAGCTATGTTTATGATTTTATCCTAATATTTCTTTACTTTTAACGCCATCTAGCGAGAACAAACCATATTTCTTTCTAATCTTTGACAGCGATCACTCATTTGAGCATTAGACTTTTCTATCATCGATTTTGATACATTTCATTAATTTTCAATTAAATAAATACCACTTTTATTAAAACAATTAATTTCAATAAAATTAGATGTTGGTAGCCAATTTCTATTTTTCTGCATCAACTGCGTTTCACCTTTTTGTTTAGTAAGCCGAATGATCCTTAGATATCTAATACCTTCAGTCTATGGATTAAAAAAAAAATAGATTCCTTTATGGATTTTTGACGTCTGCCATTTTTGGAGCTAATCTTGTGGTGCGCTGAAGCAAATTTAAATTAATTTTTTCAATTATTAATCTCTTGAATTGTATCCAAGATGGACTGGGATACCTGGCTGTCTTTGAATAACGGCGAATGTCGCATTCCTTTTACATTTTTTTTCATATTTTAATTTTATATTTTCGGTGACGCCATGTGTTGGCAAATAATGTCACCCCTTTTATTATATTTTGTGATGGGCTGAATACCTCCTGCACCACGTCTTTTCATAATGGGTGAGCATGCTTTTACATTTTCTGTTTTCCTTTTTTTATTTGCCGCCTTTATTGCGCCTAGAAGCTCTTCACGCATCTGCCTATGTGCGCTGGAGACCATGGGTCGTCTGCATACCACGTGCTATGACATTATGTAACTCTTTTCCCAACAGCACTACCATCTTGTGTTGGCTGGCTGTCCTAATGCTTCCTTTGTGTGCACATTTCAGGCATATAAAGCCCTCTTTATGCATGGGTGTCGATCTGGCGAGGCAAGGAACACTCCAGGACTTATAACCGGTCAGCTGCTGCACTCCATGCGTGGCTGATTCTCGGAGAGGTCTCCGTTGCCATCGCAGGACTGCAACACTAAGCATTAACTTTAGCATTAAGTTTAGTATAATGCTTTATTAAGGTACACTTTTATTGTTATATTTTACGCCAGAGTAGAAGTTTTATGTATATGATAATGATAACCTATTTTATCTTTGTAACTTTTTCTAAGAGACTATCCTCTTGATAGGAGTCTTGTTACTTTGAACTTTTTCTAAGCGGCATAGACTAAGCTGTATAATATTTGTATTTTTATCAGGATAATCCTCGGGATAGGAGTCCTGTTTAATTAAATGTAATTTTTAAACGGCCTAGATTAAGCCTAGCTTTAATTGATTGCTTGTTTAAGATCATTTAATTTCTTACATACAAATTTAACTTTAAAAGCCAGAAACAAAAATTCTTTTTACAAAAGGCATGTATTTTGCATTTTTTTTAATAAATATTCAGCCCTCATTCTTAAACTCTTTTATTTAAACTCTAACTTTCTAGCTAGGTAGTTTAAAAGCTAGTGGCGCCCTCTCTCAGCTCTCTGTTAGAATCCTGCGAGCGCCTCAGAACCCACGGAGCTAGCATTACCATAAGCCACTCAACATCTTGGCCCAAAGGGTTACATTGGCGCCTCAACGGGTAGGCCTCGACTTTTTCCAGACCGGGATCTAACAGAAAGCTGTGATCTTTTTTTCTTTTGTTTCTGGCTTATTATTTTAAATATTTTGTAAACATGTGTTTAAAACCTGATGCAAGTGCCTCAAAGGAAGCAGACACCTCTCTGTGTTGACCAGCTACGGGATTCTTCTTTTATCTACATTCTCTTTTCAATATTTTAGTTTTTTTATGAAATTCCCTGACTAATAGTGTTACCTTATTCCTTTTAATTTGCACCTAAACGTTATTTAAATTCTCTCTTGATTTTTGATATGGCTCGTTCTCATAATGTTCTCGCTAGGAAGTTTTTTTTTCCTATTTTCTTTTCCAATAGGGATGTCTCTATTGATTATATTTTACTTTGCGTTCAATATTTTGTATGTGCCTATATTAGGGGCAATTATTTTTTTGTGCCTTAAATTTTTGTAAAGACTTTTTTAACGCCGCTGGTGCGTCAAAAGCTTTATGTGGGCTTGTTTAGTGGTGATGTTTTTTTCTTCATCAGTCAGATGATATATCTGATACTTAAGCACTTATGGTGCATTATAACTTCGTTTTATAGGATGCTTGCGTCTGACGAATGTTTAAATTAGTGAGCGGATCGCAACTCAATAAAGAAGCCTATGCAGGAGCGGTTAGTTACTCCATAAATAAGCCTTAACTACTCGATGAGTTCTAAATTAAAGAGCGGATTGTAACTCTATAAATAAGCCTATACAGGAGCGGTTTGTTACTCCTTAAAAAAGCCTTGACTATTTAGTTTGTTTAAATTAAAGAGCGGATTGTAACTCTATAAATAAGCCTGTACAGGAGCGGTTTGTTACTCCTTAAAAAAGCCATGACTATTTAGTTTGTTTAAATTAAAGAGCGGATTGTAACTCTATAAAGAAGCCTATGCAGGAGCGGTTAGTGACTCCTTAAATTAAGCCTATACTGTTTTGTTTTGTCTCACAGTCTTCTTACTGGCCAGCAATGGTCAGGGACAATAAGTAATTGTTTAATTGTGAGTTTTGTATATTATATTTAGATTGCTTTTGTGTCTTGTCCCTCTCCATAAATTCTTTTTTTTTCTCTTTTTTTTTGTAACTAAGGAGGTATTGTAACACGTCGTTACCTATTTTAGCTATGTTTATGATTTTATCCTAATATTTCTTTACTTTTAACGCCATCTAGCGAGAACAAACCATATTTCTTTCTAATCTTTGACAGCGATCACTCATTTGAGCATTAGACTTTTCTATCATCGATTTTGATACATTTCATTAATTTTCAATTAAATAAATACCACTTTTATTAAAACAATTAATTTCAATAAAATTAGATGTTGGTAGCCAATTTCTATTTTTCTGCATCAACTGCGTTTCACCTTTTTGTTTAGTAAGCCGAATGATCCTTAGATATCTAATACCTTCAGTCTATGGATTAAAAAAAAAATAGATTCCTTTATGGATTTTTGACGTCTGCCATTTTTGGAGCTAATCTTGTGGTGCGCTGAAGCAAATTTAAATTAATTTTTTCAATTATTAATCTCTTGAATTGTATCCAAGATGGACTGGGATACCTGGCTGTCTTTGAATAACGGCGAATGTCGCATTCCTTTTACATTTTTTTTCATATTTTAATTTTATATTTTCGGTGACGCCATGTGTTGGCAAATGATGTCACCCCTTTTATTATATTTTGTGATGGGCTAAATACCTCCTGCACCACGTCTTTTCATAATGGGTGAGCATGCTTTCACATTTTCTGTTTTCCTTTTTTTATTTGCCGCCTTTATTGCGCCTAGAAGCTCTTCACGCATCTGCCTATGTGCGCTGGAGACCATGGGTCGTCTGCATACCACGTGCTATGACATTATGTAACTCTTTTCCCAACAGCACTACCATCTTGTGTTGGCTGGCTGTCCTAATGCTTCCTTTGTGTGCACATTTTAGGCATATAAAGCCCTCTTTATGCATGGGTGTCGATCTGGCGAGGCAAGGAACACTCCAGGACTTATAACCGGTCAGCTGCTGCACTCCATGCGTGGCTGATTCTCGGAGAGGTCTCCGTTGCCATCGCAGGACTGCAACACCCATGTTTAGCATTAAGTTTAGTATAATGCTTTATTAAGGTACACTTTTATTGTTATATTTTACGCCGGAGTAGAAGTTTTATGCATATGATAATGATAACCTATTTTATCTTTGTAACTTTTTCTAAGAGACTATCCTCTTGATAGGAGTCTTGTTACTTTGAACTTTTTCTAAGCGGCATAGACTAAGCTGTATAATATTTGTATTTTTATCAGGATTAATCCTCGGGATAGGAGTCCTGTTTAATTAAATGTAATTTTTAAACGGCCTAGATTAAGCCTAGCTTTAATTGATTGCTTGTTTAAGATCATTTAATTTCTTACATACAAATTTAACTTTAAAAGCCAGAAACAAAAATTCTTTTTACAAAAGGCATGTATTTTGCATTTTTTTTAATAAATATTCAGCCCTCATTCTTAAACTCTTTTATTTAAACTCTAACTTTCTAGCTAGGTAGTTTAAAAGCTAGTGGCGCCCTCTCTCAGCTCTCTGTTAGAATCCTGCGAGCGCCTCAGAACCCACGGAGCTAGCATTACCATAAGCCACTCAACATCTTGGCCCAAAGGGTTACAAGGGACGGGGGTCCCTGTGCCGGCACTGCCATTGGCACCTCCACCGCTCGTTGGGGACGGCTCAGCTCATCCGGCTGTCCCCAACCCCCCTCCTCCTAGCCTGAGGAGGGGCGTGGCCGCACACCCTGTGTAGGGGCCTGTGGGGGAGTGGGGTTGCGGGGAATAGCCTCGTGCAGTTCCCGTGACCCCATTCTATACCCACGGGTGGTTGAGCCCCGGGAGTTTTAGTGGGTATGCCCTCAGGTCACTTCTTGTTAGAAGAAGCGGCCCGGAGGATGAGTCCCACAGTACCCTGTTGCCCCCTGGCGGCAGGGTCTGCGTAATGCATTTCTCCCGGGAAATCAAAAAAAAAAAAAAAGAACACACTGGGTAGCCTACGTCAAACAAAATGATTACTGCGAATACTTTGATAGTTTTGGTGACTTAAAGCCTCCATTAGAATTAGTAAGTTATTTAAGAAACATGTCAATTAATTATAATTTTGTACGATATCAAAAGTTTGGTACTATGAATTGCGGACATCTTTGTTTAAGGTAAAAAAATATTGGAAAAATCATTTAAATAATGAATAAAATAAAGATTTTCTATCAGTACACACATGTCTTTGATTGTGTCGATAACTGTTAGAGACGCTTCTTCAATAACAAACTACTCTCCTACATTACAATTAAATGAGGAGTATGAGTGCGGTCTACTGTACTTTTCTACATTTAACTCTATTCCTAATATAGATGAAAGAAACAATAAATTTCATTACGAAAATGATGGAGTAATCATAATACCCGAAGGATCGTACGAATTAGGTACAGGATATATGTGATTATCTTCAGAATAACATAAAAAATGCCACATTGAAATTAACTGCCAATAACAATACTTTGAAAACGAGTGTTTTCTGTTCAGAAGATGTTTACTTCGATCAAACAGATTCGATTGGTAAAATCTTGGGTTTTGGCTTTGCAACTGTGAAAGCTAATATTAAAATACAGTCTCGGTATCCAGTCAACATTGTGTCAACAACAATCGTTCGCATCGAATGTGATGTTATGAGCGGATCATTTGTGAACGGAGAAGCAAGTCATATAATTTACGAATTTGTACCACCTGGTTACCGAATTATTGAAATACCTAAAAACTTAATTTACTTTCCTGTTAATCAAAGATCAATAAGTGCTATTAATATAAGACTGTTAGACGGAGAAAATAAAGAAATTAACCTACGCGACGAAGAGATACAGCTGTATTTACACTTTAAGAAAAAATATTAAATTTCAATAAAAACCCAGCTTCTCTTCAAAATGAAATCAGTTCTAAGAGAACATCGCATAAAAGAGCACCACCACAGTCTAAAAAGAAGCTGACCAAAAATAACAAAGCATTTTGAAGACACTTGGTTTGATAAAATGAACGTTTTAAATGTCACTCAATCTCCGTCATACGATAAAAGTATTGAACGTTTTGAATTCCATTCGTACAAGCCATATGTGACAAGTTTCAACAAGAACGATGTGAAATACGTATACCCATTAATCAGCAAGACTTGTACGTGTTACCTGCTCTCAGCAGTTTGTATATTGAGGGCAGAGCCGATGTTTATAAACACAATACTAAAGAAAAGGAAAGAGTATCAAGTGTGCATTTTGTTAATAATCCAGCATTATTTCTATTTCAAGACATTCCTTATGAAATAAACGGTATAGAAATAGATAGAATCAAAAATGCAGGCATTACAACTAAAATTAAATCTTATCTATCATTAAATGATAATGAGTCTAAATGTGCAAACGTTTGGGGCTGGTCTCCTACAGGTATATCCAATACCAATAATGCCATATTTGCAGCCTCTATTCCACTAAATAAAGTATTAAGTTTCGCAGAAGATTATGAAAAAATAATTATGAATTGTAAATATGAACTAGTTCCTTTAAGAAGTAACACAAATCTTAATGCTTTGAAGTGAGGTATTTGAAAGGAAACGCACGAGTAGTCACCAACGCAGTTTATTCCAGACTAGCCAACCGGCCTACGAGCGGCCCGCGCGCACACCTTACAAACTATCGATTTGTAGTTATTTCTATGTACCTACATTACATATCTCCACCCTTAATTAATAGGTACCAAATGAAGTATAACTATAAGTGTAACTTTTAAACGGAAGGACATAAATTAATACTTATAGAAGAACCAAAGTTTTATACAACCCAAAACATTACATACTACGTTAATAAATAAATGTTGTTACCATTAAGCATTGATACCTATTGTAGCAATCTATAACAATATATCTATAACTATTTTATGAACTATTTAACTTATAAATCTAAGAATACATTTTCCCTTAGGGTTAAAATTGGTATTGACGAGGATTTAATCTACACTGACGAATCGGTCGAGGCTGAGGTTGGGGGGTTACGGGGGCAGGTGAACAAGGGAGCGATGGCGGAGCACTCTCTGTGTTTTCATCAATGCAATCTTCGAACTGACCACTACTCTCGTCATCTCCGGCCGACGGCGAACGTTCTACGCTCGGGCCGGTCGAGCTGCGCCCAGTTGTCCGGTACGTAGGTACGTCCTGGGGGGTCTCGATGTCGATACTGGGACCCGGAGGACTAGAAGGACAGAATAGTGAACTACGTATCCGCTGCTTCAGCTGATAAATGTGCTCATGTGACTCCCTACCTAACTCATCGACTACTTTATAATCTGTAATACCTATTTTTTTAGTAACTTTCCCCACCCACACACCCATTTATCGTTACCTCTAAACTGTTGCAACCATACCTCATCCCCCTCGTTAAGCGCTCTGGTTACCTGAGGCCCAACCTCTTGCTGACGTTTTTGTGCTTTGTTTACCCGAGCGTTCAAATCTGGTCTGAGTACGTCCAGTTTCGTACGTAACCTACGGCCAAACATTAACAAGGCAGGTGTTTCACCTGTCGTACAGTGCTCTGTGTTTTTATAATATAATAAAAAAATCATCATCATCATCATCATTTCAGCCAATAGACGTCCACTGCTGGACATAGGCCTCCCCCAATGTTCTCCACACAGATCGGTCCTGTGCCGCCCGCATCCAATGGATTCCCGCGATCTTCACCAGATCGTCGGTCCACCTTGTGGTGGGCCTGCTACGGCTGCGACTTCCTGTGCGTGGCCTCCACTCCAGGACCTTTCTGCCCCAACGGCCGTCTGTTCTCCTCGCTATGTGCCCTGCCCATTGCCACTTGAGGCATGCAATCCTTTGGGCTATGTCTGTAACCTTAGTTCTCCTGCGGATCTCATCATTTCTGATACGATCACGCAGGGAGACTCCGAGCATAGCTCTCTCCATTGCTCTCTGGGTGACTTTGAGCCTCCTTAATCGGCACATTGTAAGCGGCCATGTTTCGGTTCCGTATGTCATCACTGGCAACACACACGCATTGAAGACTTTCGTCTTGAGACACTGCGGTAGGTGGGCCGAAAAAATGCTGCGTAGCTTCCCGAACGCTGCCCAGCCGAGTTGGATTCGTCGATCGACCTCTTTCTGGAAGTTGGACTTACCAAGCTGGACTTTTTGTCCGAGGTAGATGTACTCGTCTACAACTTCCAGTGTAGAGCTTCCAACCTTCACAAGAGTGGGTACGACATGGGAATTCGACATGATTTTCGTCTTGTCCATGTTCATTTTCAGACCCACTTGTTGGGAGACTCTACTGAGGTCGTCAAGCATTGTGCTTAGGTCTTCCAAGGTCTCAGCCATGACTACGATATCATCAGCCAATCGAAGGTGCGTCATGTACTCACCATTTATATTGATGCCAAGTCCATCCCAGTCCAGAAGTTTAAACACGTCCTCCAACAGAGTGGTGAACAGTTTCGGCGATATAACGTCACCCTGTCTCACACCTCGCCGGAGAGGAATGGGTTTTGATTCCTGGTCCTGAAGACGGACTGACATTGTGGCGTTTCCGTACAATGACTGCAACACTTGTATGTATCGGTAGTCTATTCGGCACCTTTGGAGAGATTGTAGCATGGCCCAGGTCTCGACAGAGTCGAAGGCTTTCTCATAGTCCACAAACGCTAAGCATAATGGCAGGTTATACTCTTCGGTCTTCTGTATAACCTGCCGCAGCGTATGTATGTGGTCTATAGTGCTAAAGCCTTTTCGAAATCCGGCTTGTTCGGGAGGCTGGAAGTCGTCGAACCTGCGTGCGAGACGATTCGTCATAACTCTCAAAAACAGCTTATATATGTGGCTCAGCAGCGTGATAGGCCTGTAATTCTTCAATTGGGATTTGTCACCCTTTTTGAAGAAAAGCCTCACCACGCCAGAGTGCCACGCTTTGGGTGTCTTTCCCTCAGTGATGATGGAGTTGAAAAGCCTCTGAAGGGCTTTCAGGACAGGTCGTCCTCCTGCTTTCAGAAGCTCCGCTGTGACTCCATCATCACCCGGTGCCTTACCGTTCTTAAGCTGTTTGAGAGCTATGCTAATCTCGTATAGGCTGACGTCCGGGATATCTTCGGTGTAGTGCCGGGTTAATTTGGCTCTGCGCTCAACGGCCTGAATGACAGGTGTGCATATGTCGCGTAAAGCTGTCCATAAAAGTTTTCAATCTCAGCCAAAAGTTCTGGGCGTGACGTGACGATTCTGCCATCCTCTGTTTTCAGCTTGGTCAGCAAGCTCTCTGCAATAGCCAGGTCTCTGGCGAACACTTTGGAGCCTTTGTTCCGCTCTATAGCCTCTTTAATACGTTCCGTATTAAATCGGCGTATGTCCCGGGTCAGGCACTTGGAGATGCGCTTGCTGAGCTGCCGTCGTTGACGAGCTTCATCAGAGGTTTGCAGAACCATTTTCCGCCTTTCCTCCATTAACTTAAGAGTTGGCTCCGAGATTTTACTGGCTTTTTTCGAACGGCTAGGTCTGAAGACCTTTGCACCCGCCGTAAGAACAGCTTTCACGAGCCTGTCATTATATATGTCCACGTCTGAGCAGCTCTCTAGGCAATCGAAGCGATTTTCCAGCTCGAGTTGAAAGCTCTCGGGGTTTTGAATCTGGATGGCTACAGGGCGGAGCGTCGATTTTATCAGTCGATACCTTTCGGATGTAACGTGTAGATTCAAAGTGCCTCTTACCATTCGGTGATCACTTCCAGTGTTCACTGAATTGATCACTGAGACATCATTGAATATCCGGGTCTTGGTAGACATGATGAAGTCAATCTCATTTTTTGTAACGCCATCCGGACTTTCTCAGGTCCACTTACGATGCAGCCGTTTTTTAAAGAAGGAGTTCATCATGTAGAGTCCCTCCCTCTCCATATACTCGGCTAGCATTCGACCTCGGTAGTTCCGGATTCCAGATCCAAATTGCCCCACTTTCGACTCCTCATCGCCCTTTTTGCCTAGCCTTGCGTTGAAATCTCCCATGACAACAGTGTAGTGAGTATTGGAAGTATGTATTGCCCGAGAGATATCCTCATACATTACTTCCACTTCCTCGTCGGGGTGTGTCGAGGTCGGGGCGTAAACCTGTATTACCTTTAACGAATACCGTTTGGTAATTCTGAGTGTAAGGTACGCCACCCTATTCGACACACTTCCGATTTGTACAATGTTGTTCACGAGGGACTTGTGGACAATAAACCCGACTCCACCTTTGGACAGTTCTTCGCCCTCCCGGAAATAAAGCAGATTCCCGGATTTAAGGATCATCGTATCCTCGCCCTGTCGTCGGACTTCGGATAATCCTACAATACTCCAGCGAATTCTGCTTAATTCTTCCTCTAGTTCCAGCAGCTTAATAATAAAAAAATACTTAAATATAAATTTATATCAGCATTTTCTCGTATTGATTTTTTGATAGCTTTTTTTACCGTTCTTACGGCATTCTCAGCTGCGCCATTTGAGGCGGGATGATATGGTGCTGAAAATAAATGTTCGACTCCTAAATTGAGAATTCGTTACTGGTAAAAGGGGGACCATTATCTGAAGCTAATTGCTTTGGCAAACCGAACCGAGAGAAAAGATCGCTTAAGAATTTAATGCTGTGAGTCGCCGCTGTGCTCGGAACCTGAGCGACCTCTAGCCATTTTGTCCGGGCATCAATTAATACAAAAAATATTTTTCCCGCTATCGGGCCTAGGAAATCTACGTGTAATCGTGACCATGGTTTATCTGGCCATGGCCAAGGGCAGGAGGCCTGACGCGGGGGTGCGTCCCCCTCAGCCGCACACACTTGACAACTGCGGCACATTGTCTCGATAGCCTCATCAATCCCCGGCCACCAGACGTAACTTCTAGCGAATGACTTAGTTTTAACGATACCCATGTGTGACTCATGTAATTCGTCTAGAACTTTTAGCTTACATTTCTCCGGTATTCCTACTCTGTATCACCACAACACACACCCCAACTCCTCGTACAATTCGTTTTTTCGATTAAAGAACGGCTGAAGAGCTTTAATTTCGTTTTCCCTAGGCCATTCGCTGCGGATGTAACTCAATATACGGCTTAACAATGGATCGCTACTGGTTTGTTTTTTAACCACATTATAATCTAATAACATTGAATTATGAGCGAAATGTAAATAAGTCTGCTCAGGCAAAATGTCCTTATGCCTATCCGTCGCGAGCGCAGGCAACCGCGATAATCCATCCGCCCCGTTCTGTTTCGACGTTATATACTCTATGTCATAAGTATATGCCGTTAATTTGATAGCCCATCTCTGTAATCTACTAGCGGCCATAGCTGGTATACCTTGCTTAGGACCGAAAATGGTAACTAAAGGTTTGTGATCGGTACGTAAAGTGAAATGCCTACCATAAACATATTGATGTAACTTTTCTAAACAGAACACAATGGCTAAGGCTTCCCGCTCGATCTGCGAATAATGTTTCTCCGCGGGAGTAAGTGCGCGCGATACATACACCACGGGCCGTTCGCTCGCGTCTCCGTGGGGGCACGCACTGTCCCACTCACACTCGCACCTTTGACTGAGCACTCCACCTATTCCTCGTGCGCTCGCGTCGCACGTTACAAACAAAGGCTTCCGCGGGTCGTAATGAGTCAAAACGTCCGCGCTAATTAATATTGATTTTATTTTGTTAAAGGCCGATTCACACTCGTTATCCCAAAACCAATTCGTACCCTTTTTTAACAAATTGTATAAAGGCGCTAGAATTGAACTTAAATTTTTAACAAATTTGGCATAAAAATTGATGGTGCATAAGAAAGCTCTGAGCTCTGTAATATATTACCTGGTCGGGGTATATTTAAAATTCCCTTTACTTTTTCCGGGTCAACCTTAATACCTTCTGCAGATATGATGAATCCTAAGTATTTAACTTCGTTCGTAATAAAACTACATTTATTTTGTTTTAATTTCATGCCGTTTTCATGAATTCGTTTAAGCACTTTTCTAAAATCTGCAAATGCAATTCGGCATCTGGAGTTCCAATTATGATGTCATCCAAAAACACCGCTACATGAGGGATATCATTAAGAAGATTAGACATTATACGTTGAAAAATTCCTGGACTTGACGCTAAGCCATAAACTAACCTTTTGTTTTTTATTTATTTATTTATAAACGGTAGACCAGGATTTACATTTCTTATGTATATTTACATCAGTATGGTTACAGAGAAATCACTTATAGGTGATTTCACACTTCGCTACACAGATAGAAATTAAGTAGAAGTATAACAGATATAAATTTAAAATATAAATGTGGATATTCAGCAAAACGAAACATTCCTTAACATCAATTCCAACTTATAGCTATTTTCATAAATCTTTATATTTTTCTATGTATGATATATGTTTTACATATTTTGCGGTTCGAAGAACCGCTCGCTCAGAAGCCGTCTCACCGTTGGTATGCTGGTGTTGAAAAGGTCTAAGTCTAGTTCCTTACTAAGTTTGTTAAACTTATTGCACACACGCCATACGTAGCTGTTCTGCCTATAGTTGGTTGTCGCCCTCGGAAGGGAAATTGGCGGGTTGAATCTTATAGGCTTTTTAGGTGTCCTAAGGGAAATTTTTAATAGATATGAAATATCGGCTATCTCACGCCTCAGTTCGAGAGGGAGGATATGATGTTTCCTACACCAGTAAAGATATTCGGACGATTTATACGGATCTCTCAAACGAAAACATAAAAACTTAATAAATTTCCGCTGGATGTTCTCCAGACGAGACATGTATGTCTGGTACATAGGATTCCAGATCTGCGACGCGTATTCCAGGTGACTACGGACTAGGGTACAATAAAGTATCTTTAGTGTTTTGGCTTTTTCAATATCTAAGGAGCTACGCATCACAAATCCAAGGGCTCGACAGGCTTTGCTTGCAATAGCATCTGTGTGGGTGTCAAACAGTAGCTTAGAGTCGTGTATGACACCGAGGTCTCTAACCGTGTTTTTTCGGTCGACCGTAGTACCTCTGAGTGTGTAAGCAGATGGTTGTAGGTTTTGTTTTCGACCAAAAGTGACAGTAAAACATTTGGATGGATTCAGGTCGAGCTGGTTACAGTAACAGTAATGATCTAATCGCTGCAGATCTGCCTGTAAGGCCTCTATATCCTCTTGAGAGGATATCGTGGAGAAGATTTTCATGTCATCAGTAAAGCATAAAAGTTGAGAGGAATGTAGACATGAGCTTATGTCATTGACAAAAATTAGAAATAAAAGTGGCCCCAACAGCGAGCCCTGAGGTATACCACTTGGGATTGGTATCCAGCTAGACATATAGTTACTGACTACTACTGCCTGAGACCGGTTAGATATATATGAGGATAACCATCTAAGCAGATCGCCTCTTATGCCAATATTGTAAAGCTTCTGCAAAAGTAGACTATGATTAATTCGATCAAAACACTTGCTGTAGTCTGTATAGACAACGTCAACCTGTTTGCCGTTATCCATCGCGGTAGTGAGATACTCATTTAGAATAATTAGATTAGAAACCGTGGACCGACCTCTGAGAAAGCCATGTTGAGAGTGACTAAATGTGTTTTTGAGCGAAACATAGATTTGTTCGTAAACGATTTTCTCAAGTAATTTCGCTATAAGACACAGTTTAGAAATAGGCCTGTAGTTCATAATATCGGCCCTGGACCCTTTCTTGTGTATTGGAGAAATAAATGCTGATTTCCACATTTGTGGCACCACACAATCGGTTTTGTATTTAAATAAACCCTTATGCGTATTTATTACTGTCAAATTATTGGGATCATCTAGCTCAATCTGATTATATGCCTAGGATAAATCAATTTTTCTAAAATACTTTGCTCCATTTAATTGAACTAATAGGTCATCTATTCGTGGTAACGGGAACCTATCTACTTTTAGTACTGGATTTAAAGTCACTTTATAATCAGCACAGATACGGAGTCCACCGTCCGCCTTACGTACCGGTACCAAAGGCGTAGCCCAGTCCGCCGTCTCCACCGGCTCGATGACGCCGGCCCGCAGCATCGCCGCCAGCTCGGCCTCCACGGGCTCGCGCAGCGCGTACGGCACGGGCCGCGCGCGGCAGAACACCGGCACCGCTCCCTCGCGCACCTGCAGCTGGGTGCAGCCCCCCCGGAACCGACCCAGTGTCTCCGAAAACACTTCCTTATACCTGTCGACCAATATGAACAATTTCTCGTTGTTACCTAACATGATATCCTTTGTCCCCTCTGATACGTTATGAAATATAGGTATTTTAATACGTAATTCAGAAAGCCACTGTCTACCTAGTAAGGATGAAGTTCCTCCTTCTATTACAAACAGTTCCAATTGCTTTGTACAATTTCCATATTTGACTGTAGAATTGACCACACCCAAAGGAAAAATCTTACTACCGTCATAAAATCTAAATACTAAATTCGGTTTTTGTAGGGGCTTATTACAAAAATATTTATCGAATGTTTTTTTACTAATACAGAAACCAAAGACCCCGTATCAATCTCCAAAGGTAACTCAACCCCATCTACTGACATTAGTATGCTTACCGGCTTATAAATATTCAAACTCAGTTGATGCAAGGCTTCTTCTTGAGGCCAGCCCTCGTCTTCCGAGCTCGATGGTTCCTCGTCTCCTAAGGCATGTTCTCCTTGCCCTAGTACCGCCGTCTGCACATGAGCCACCATATTATTCCGGGCACCCTGCCCCTGCCATCGTGTACGCCGATTCGGGCATACCCGCCCTAGATGACCTCGCTGTTTGCACCCGCTACAGATAAATCCGCTATAGCGACAGCTGTCCCTCCTATGGTTTTCCGCTCCACACGCATAACATTTAAGCTCTGCTTCGTCGTGTCCACTACTCTGTCTGGTACCTCCTGCTGGTTTCATTCCTCCGCGTTTCTGATGCTGGGTCACGACGCGCCTCGCTGCCCACGCATGTACCGCAGGTTCTATAGATTCCTGCTCAACCGTCGCTGCATCTCGCTCCGCGGCTTCCATAGCACAAGAAATCTTAACCGCGTTATTGTATGACAAATTTTTTTCGGCTAAAAGTCGTTGTCTTACGATCAACATTTTATTTTTACCGCTACCGTCCTTATGCACGCTTAAAAATCTTCGTTCGCCAATGAGGTATTTGAAAGGAAACGCACGAGTAGTCACCAACGCAGTTTATTCCAGACTAGCCAACCGGCCTACGAGCGGCCCGCGCGCACACCTTACAAACTATCGATATGTAGTTATTTCTATGTACCTACATTACATGAAGTTAAATGCTGGCGAAGTTGTACAAGATATAATAATAAACAAAATTGTCTGGCGAGTTTCACATGTCAAAGTATCAGATCACGAAAGAATTAATTTGTTGAAACACTTAGAAAGAGACCGAGCAATAACAGTTGCATTTCGTAATTGGGACTTGTATGAATATCCATTATTACCTAAAATCCAGAAACATACTTGGTCGATTAAAACTTCATCACAGATTGAAAAACCGCGAATGGTTGTTATTGCTTTGCAAACGAATCGTAAACATAATGCTACTATGTCAATGGCAGAATTCGATCATTGCTCAGTACGGGATGTTAAGGTTTTCCTAAATTCAACTTATTATCCATACGAAAGCCTGAATATAAGTTTTTCGGAAAACAAATATTCATTAATATACGAACAATATGGAAGATTTCAACAGTCTAATTACGGACGCCGAGCTGAACCGTTGATGGGTTTAAAAGAGTTTACAAATATTGCTCCCTTGTTCGTTGTTGACTGTTCTCGACAACACGAAACCCTGAAGGGATCAATCGACGTACGTGTGGAAATAGAAGCCGATGCAGAAATGCCCGATCAGACCGCTGCCTATTGTTTGATACTGAACGATTGCATGTTCGAATACAAGCCTTTAAGTAATTTTGTAAAGAAACTATCATGAACAGCAATACGGTTATTGTGGACTTACCAGGCTTCAAAGATCGGAATAATGAGTTTATAGTTAAAGAACTAGCTGTAGCCTCACAAGAACACACCCAACTATATTTGATCAAACCTCCATACCCATATTCTACCTTAACTGACAAGGAGAAGAAAAATGTTTTGTGGACAGAAACGAATAGAGGATTTTGATGGAGTGAGGGTTACATAGACTATAGAGAATTTAGAAGAATTATTAAACTCTATTTGAAAGATTGCAAAATTGTAGTGAAAGGCGAAGAGAAAACCGAATGGGTAAAAGAGCTATGTAACCATACGAATGTAATCGATATCAATGGTAAGGGCATACCTAATTTAAAGAAAATAAGTGAAATGTATTGTAAAGGTGTAATATCATTTAATTGTTTTACTCATAGAAATAACAAATATTGTGCGTTGAAAAATCTATTGTGTATTAAAAAATGGTGTTTAGAAAATAAAATTACTGTGTGACTTTATTGATAAATAAATGTACTTAATAAAACTTTCAATGTTTATTATTTCAAATCCTTATCTGGGGTAGGGAGAAGTCAAAACCAACAATTTTTGTTTACTTATTTATTACTATTATATAAATAGGTACATGATTATACAGTAATTATTAACTAGACATAAACTTTAACGTAATATTAAATAACTAAAACAAGAACAATATACATTTAAATATCACTACATAGTCTTTTTGATTTTTTTTTTTATAACCGTCTCTGTCATATCATAAATTTCATCAACGGGTTCAGTAACCACGTACTGCGCACTGAGCACTACGTTGTTCTCGCTGTCTTTGCCGTCATCCAGCTCCCACGCCACCGCAGAAGAAGGCTCACTCGTCAAATCGCAAACTCTTATCCGTATTGAGTCGCAAGCCTTTGATCTGCTCTCTGTTGACAACGTACGATGTAGCACAACGAGACTTCTTTTTTGGAGGCTCCGCCTTTCGCCTGACTCTCTTTTCCCGCGAAATCTGGAAGGAGGGAGGTTCGACAATCTCGCTCCTATCCGCTAACTCGTTACATGCTTGAGTTAGTCCCTCCCAAGTGTTAGCTATCAGGCGAATATTCGATATTTTAAACGGAATATTTATATCTATATTTGTGTGATTAGAAACAATAAGTTACAATATTACTTAAATGTGAAAAAAAACAAGCTCAGCCTGATACGACACGGGCGGCATTCTGACGTCGGCGGCCGTCGGGTAGCATCGTGCGCAGCGCTTCAAATAAAAATACTCGTAGTTGATAAACTAGCTTTTGTACTAATTGGGAAATAATTAAATCCAGCTTATTGTATACACGAGTGTCATTCCCGGCTTCAACCTGAGACTACAATAGTTCAGAAGTGGTAAGAACGTTGGAGAAAACCTAGTGGTAAGTACCTACCTGTCGACTTAATACATAATTTATTTACTCTTCTATTTTTCTTTTATTCTTGAAATTCTATGCTTGAAACATCCAATACATATCCGTTATAATCAACAATGTTAATTCTAGTCAATGAAACCATAACTGGTCTAAATTTTAATGCGTATCAATCAATCAATCAATCAATTCCCCCGACATACGGGCGCTCTCAAGGTCAACCATTTTGTGTTCTAAACTATGCGTACCTAGTTATAGAAAAAAAGTACCTACATATAAAAGCTATAATAGTGTCGAAGCATTTTAATGATTTCAAAATTATCTACCTGCCTATGTGTCTCCTTTTGGAAAATATTAGGTACATACTAAGTTAATAATATAAATTTGTACCTAAAATTTGTGTAAATATTATTCATGTACACTTTATTATTAACTTATTTATACGATAGTCATAGTCATTTATTCATATACACATAATATACAATATTATATTATATACAATAGGTATATATAACATTATCTTAAGTAAATCTACACTATTTACTTACTTGCATCAGCATACTATCATAATTTTTTTTATTAAGGACATAAAAATACGAGTGGGTACATTAATATACAGCGTGTACAAAAGAATGGGACATATTTTTTAATGGGTTATCATGTCGCGGAAGTAGAGTAGATTGACATAATAATTTTATCAAACATTTGATAAATAACGGAATTCCCCTAAAAACCGCCCGAAATAAATGTTTCACTTCCCCTTAAATGACCGACAGAATGAATGACAGACTCGCCGCAGCAGGCCGCCCGCGTACGTACCTACCAACTGCCATGGCCGTCGGAACCTAACACTAGGGTACATTTATCTAAACTTAACATCATTTTTCTTTTTATTGAAAATGTCCCTACGTAGGTATTTAAGAAAAAATAACGAAGTAACCTTAGTAGATCTGTTTATTTTCTTCATATCAGATACATTCTACCTACGAGATAGGTAGGAGTTCACAGGACACACACACATTGATTCAATTTTAATTGACAACAGGTAGCACTTAAAAACTCACTTTTCACTAAATTAGGTAACAAACTTTTAGGTTCAATTTCACAATAACGTCATATCTACAACAAAATTGATGGGCACCCTTAGGGTGATAAAAATGGGCCGACGATGTGATGTCCAACGATACCTGCCCATACGTTTATTGACCATCGTTGTTGGTGGGCAGTTGGCCTGCTGGCGTGAGGGTTTTCTCTGGCCCAAAAATGTGTGTTTCGCATATTGTGTATACAGTTTCTTTGAAACGTACTTTCATCGGTCCAAAGGACATTGCTGGTCTTCCTCCAATTGGTCGAGCAACCATTGGCAATAGGTTATTCGACGTTCATAATCTTCAGGTATCAAGGCTTGCACTGTTGTTACCTTAAATGGATGCTGTCTGTCTACCTGAAGCACTTTATGTACTGTAGTGTGAGGCAGGTCAAGGTGCCGTCCTCCAGATCTCGTGCTGTCTTCGGGGTGCTCGTGAAAATGCGCGAGGACCGCGGCCCTCACGTCTAGATCAGCGCCAGCACCGCTGTCTGTGTTACGAGACGCAAAACTTCCACGATCTCTCAGGCGCTGTAGCACATTCGTGATGATTCTCCCACAAGAAGGCACATGCTCATCACCTCGATGTCGAAAATGGTCCAGGTATAAACACAGTGCTTCATATGCGTTTCCACCGGACATTCCGTAAGCTAGCACCATATCCGTATACTGGATATTAATAAACTGGTAATTCGGCATGATGTACGTAATGGTAATCAAATAGTCAATCGCTTATGAAGTCCAAAAACTGACTGCTGAAGTAAACAGAATTTTAGGTAGGTACGACTCTATCGACGGCATCGGTGCACTTGCCGAAAGAGCAAAAGTAATCCTAAGGCTGTGTCTACATTTGTGAAGTTTTAATTACGAAATCCTGTAAGGTACCTAATTGAAATCTAAGAGTTTGCAAAACATCGGATTTTTTTATAGTACCTAGAAGTAATCGTGTAAATTAAACACAGCCCAGGGCGTGGCGGACCTTCATCCAATATTATTTTTCTTTTGAGCAATATTCGTTATTTTCATAGTTACGTACTTGAGAATCGATTTCTGTAATGATGATTGAACTACGCAGATACTACTTGTACCCTACATGCAAGTTTATAAAGGATACTCGATGCGTTAACCGTTAAGGCGGAACGGTTTCGCATGAGGCGGGTTATTTGAATTTTTCGTCTTTTTATTGATATTACCTTAAAACAATATTTCCAAATACTTTAAGTGATTCGCGAACGTAATAGTCAATTTGGTACATTTTTGTATCAATGGTTTTCTAATTATTTGATCCATAATTTTGAAATTTTCTTCAAGAATCGTAAAAGAAAGTTCAAATTTAAGTTATTTTATAAATTACAAAGCCAATTACCACTAGCCAATTGACTAGTTACCGAATCTGAAGTCCGCTAATTGTACTTTTTTTTACTTCGTGCAATAAAGAATAAATAAATAAATAAAATAAGATAATTGTTTAGTGATGTACACGGTACGTCTGTTTAACGCCGAGTATACTAAGTTACATATCTATCAATTCTTATTTAAACAAATTTAATAGTTAAAACAAATTATGTTAAATTGCTAAATAACCTTTAGGTGAAGATGTCATTGCAATAAAAGTAACAGATACATCACAGCAAATCATTAAACACTCAGGAGGTCCTAAAAACGTTTGATAATTTTTGTGAACCAATAAAGTTGTGTCTGCGCCCTTACTGTCTTGTCGTCGTACCTATCCCTTTGACAGGACGCCGCGTTTGTTTGAGTCGCCGCCCGGCACGTGTAGCCGAAGCGAGAGGGAAAGTGTATCTTTTACCTACGGATTTTATTTTGCTGAATGAGACAGGGTCGGACTAGGTAGAAATATGCACTCGTGTTATTTATTATGGATTGGTTAATGGGTCTAGTAAAATTTTCTTCTTTGTAAATTCACTGGCGGTGTTTGCGAGTAAAATTTTAAACTTAAAAGAAAATGTGTTACCAGCAAACCTCACTGTATCTGTGACTAAGGTGAGTGTGTAGGGTAGTGCCAGGGTTCGATACCCGGTTATAAGTTAATAAAGGATAAGTACTCATAGTTTTACACTTTTGACTGGGAGTTGCGTATTCACACACAATATTCAGCAAAACATAAAGATAGGTAACATTGTGACTTGCTCTCTCTGTCTTTCTCTCTTGAGATCATCTCTTCAAAAGGGCTCTTCTCCCATCAGTTTCAGACTTGTAGTTGAAAGTTGTGCAAAAATAAAAGTTACTACCTAAGCTTCTGATCTGAATCGATGGTATTACGTACCCGAACTCGCGTAGGTTTTTAATTATTTAAATAATTAATTTAATTAGTAGTAGAAAGAAAATATTTTTTCCATAAATTTTAATTCAGTTACCCTAGTGCGCCCACTTGTGACGTCAGACGCACCACAAATTATAGGCATTTTCAAGTGTCGGTCATTGCCCCTAGAGATTTTAAGGCGAATATTAACAAAATCACAAGAACTTATAACGTTCGTAGTTCAATAAATAATAAAGATATCAAAAAAAATCTTTTTGTCTGATATTTTAGACAGTTAAAACTACATGATGGAAATAGTTTTATTGCATTTGGTGTGATATTTTTTAAAACTTTAAACGTCAATATCTTCTAAAGGAAACGGAATTTTCGCGAATTTCTTTTTTTGCCATATTGTTGTCATTTTATACTATACGTCGTTTCAATATATGTCCCATTCTTTTGTACACCCTGTATTGAACACGGCTCGTGTTCATTGTTTAACGTATTTTAACTAATTTACCATAAATATAACTATACAAAGGTTACACATTTGTAAAATATATGGATAGATGCATATACGATAGTGAAATCATTATGTACATATGTGTAAGTGAAATCATTAAATAAACTATAAAATATCACATTAACGACGATGCATCATTAAAATTGGTTTTCATTTTATGATAACCTTATATTTATGACCCTTTTGGATCAATGGTAGTGAACGGCGCCTCTGATGCAAGGGTTGCGGGTTCGATTCCCGCACAGTACAAACATTCATTTATTTGTTTATTTTAAGACAAATAAAAAATATATCTATAAGTACGTTTTTATCTTAATAGTAATGCACATGCTTTTCTACATTTAATAAGTAAATATTGAACATAGGTACATAACCCACATACATTAAATAAATAAAATAAATAAAACATGCAACCTACCTCTGTTACTTACGTACTTACAAATCTACACATATTATTTGTATGTAAGTTTTGTTTACAAGTTATATAATATACCTAGGTTATTTTAATAATATTATTAAGTTTAATTATTTCTTGCTCTTAGATTGTTTATTAATGATAACCATTTTTGTGCCTGTTTCTTCCTTACTAACACCTCTTGTTACCTGCATGATTCTTACTCTTAAACATGACTATTAAAATGTAGACTTCACACCCAAACTACTTTTGTACTATGCCTTTATCGGAGACATCTCGCTATACGCCGCCCCTGAATAGGGAAATGAAGGCAAGAGTATCCCGCAGTAAGGATCATCATGGTCGTCCCACACGAAGGGCACGCCCGGAAGTTAGCTTGAGGGAAAGGCACCGACGCAAACGCGACACATACCGTAGTAGATCCCGACGTCGACATCCCTCGTTGGAAAACACTAACAGCAGCTCCTCATTAGCCCAGCCGCGTAAACGGAGACACAGAAGTACTCGTAGAAGGCACTCGACTACTACTGATGCGACCAAAAGCACCGATGGCTCCAGCGAAGCCTCGTACCACCAAGCAAATAAGAGACGTCGACGATTTAATTCTTCCAAATCCTCCAGTAGTTCGTGGTCATTTAAATCAAACTTAGCAAGACAGTCACGTGAGAGATCTCGCTCAATAAATATAGGAAAAGACGACGATCTTCCAGTTCTAAGAGTGTTCGAGACTCCCATGTACTTAAGAAGCTCGTATGTCTTTTTAGTAAGAACGATCAGCATATTGAAGGCGCACAAAATGTAATCCCTGAGTTTAACCCTGATGCAAATGATCAATCAGCCGCTAATTGAATAAGGAAGGTGAATGAAACTGCCAAGATTTATAAATGGAGTGACAGACAAATTATTTTCTATGCTATTCCCAAATTAGCTGGACATGCGAAAAAATGGTATCAGGGCCAAAGCACAATAGACCTAAGTTGGCGGGAATGGCAGAGGAAAATAATGAAAGCATTCCCTGACGACCGCAACTATGCAGACCGATTGTCAGAAATGTTGGATAGGAAAAGTCGTAGAGAAGAATCTTTAGAAGATTACTATCACGACAAAGCGAGGTTGGTGAAGATGTGCGGTATAACGGGACGTAATGCAGTTGACTGCATCATTAACGGAATATTTGATTTTAACATACGCCTTAATGCACAAGGTTCTAGTTTTAAAAGACCATCTCAATTACTTAAATATTTTCGCCGGATCTCCAAGAGAAATATAACGCTTTTGAGGAGACCTAACAAAGTGGGCAGGTATGAATACAATACTAGGGTCGTAAATAAACCAGTAAATATGACATATAAAGCGAGTACCGCACCTCGAGATAATGCTAGACCTATTCAATGCTACAACTGTCTAGAAATGGGTCACACTTCTCGTACCTGCCTGAAACCCACAAAACGGTGTGATAAGTGTTCCAGACTTGGACATGTCCGGCAGAAGTGTGAATTAGTCAACAGTTTTCACGCAAAAATGAGTACCAACGTGAAAGAGGATCGGGAGAACGTGTCGGAGTCCGCCCAGAAGGTCCTTAAGATCTTACCTGTCGATCAACCAACTGCAATAAAACCAGATGGCAAGAATTTAAAATCTATCACTCTAAATAATACCAAACGTAAGGCATATATAGATTTCGGTAGTCAGTGTACACTAGTTCGTAAGAGCGTGGCAGAGGCATCTCATCTGCCCTTGGTCAAATCTGAACTACCCATTATCAAAGGGTTTGCTTTTGGGAGCGTCACACCTTTAGGCAAGGTTTCAGTTACAATTGCAGTCGATGAAGTAGAAACAAATATTGAGGCTTATGTAGTGGAGGGTCATTTATTAGATACGGAAGTTTAAATAGGACAATCATTAACTGAACTACCGACAGTAGTAGCCCATAAGACAAATTCTACTTTGATGTTATATTGCGATGAGTCAGAAGCGGACAAAATTAACCTTAACTGTCTTGGAGATATAACTTTACAATTAGGATTAAATAGTGTAGATATTGTGACGCATGATAAGTACTCGGGACCAATTTTTGTACCAGGAAGTATTTGTATGAAGCCTAACAGTCAATATGTTCTTTTACAAGGCATATATCAACTCAAAAATAATTGTGGTCAACTCATAATCATTAATTCATTCAACGAACCTATCTGCTTCAAGAACAATAAAGTAATAAGTAGGGCTGTATAGTTACCCCTAAATAACTTATTTCTTCCAAGTACTGTATCTTTTGATGTAAGAAATATCAATTTAGATAATGAATCTGCTCCATCCACGCACCTTAAATATTCTACGCCAAAACGCGCGATTACGATGGACATGATAAATGTTGGGCCAAAAATTAGCGAATGAGACAGATATCGTCTGCTCTGTTTGCTTAATGACTATAGAGAATGTTTTGCACTTAGTAAAAATGAACTTGGGCTGACTAATATAACAGAGATGAAAATTAGATTAAACGAGAACACACCTGTCACCTATAAGCCATATCGACTGCCTTTTAGTGAACGTGCTAAGGTTAGAGAAATTGTAGGTGAATTGCTTTCGAATGGTGTAATAAGAGAATCACAGTCTGCATACTCTAGCCCTATAGTGTTGGTTTGCAAAAAGAATGGAGATAGCCGCCTATGCGTCGATTATCGGGCGCTGAACAAGAAGACCATTAAAGACAGCTATCCCATGCCGGTCATAGACGACCAACTAGATCGTCTGAGTGGCAAATCACTGTTCACAAGTCTAGATCTGGCTTCTGGCTACCACCAGATACCAGTAGCTGAAGACTCAAGGCACATCACAGGTTTCGTAACCCCCGACGGGCATTACGAGTATACCCGGATGCCCTTCGGCCTCATTAATGCTCCAGCTGTCTTTCAGAGCATGATTAACAAGGCCCTTGGTACAGAACGCTTTAATTTAGCCATACCATATCTGGACGACCTGTTATGCTCAGCTAGTTCTACCGCCGAAATGTTTGAAAAGTTAGAATCAATTTTTAAACTTCTAAAGAAAGCCAACCTTACTCTTAATCTGAAGAAATGCTTCTTCTTTCAAACTGAAATTGACTATCTGGGCTATGAAATATCTGAAGAGGGTCTTAAGCCTGGTAGTGAACAGATCCAGGCCGTACAAGAGTTTCCTCGTCCTACTAATGTCCATCAAGTTAGACAGTTTGTCGGTTTAGCAAGTTTCTTCCGGCGTTTTGTGTATAATTTTGCATGTTTGGCAAAACCTTTGACGAAATTGACTAAGGTGGATGTGCCCTGGGCATGGGGTAAAGAATAGGATACTGCTTTCCTAGATATTAAGTCCAAACTCGTATCGCGTCCAGTTCTGGCATTGTACAATGCTGAATATATCACAGAAGTGCACTGCGATGCTAGTAAGATGGGCGTAGGTGGAATACTCTTACAGAAACCTGACGAAGCAGCTTCACTGCGGCCCGTGGCCTATTTTAGTCGCCAAACTAGTAAAAAAATTTAAATTAAATGTATAAAAAGTTAATCAGTAGACTTATTAGATTGTAATTTTAATTTATCGCAATTTAATTTATAAAAGTAGCGAATTTATATTTTGATCAAGCTGTGTACGCTACTTTAGGATTACTGTCTAGCTTATTTAATTTTAATTTTTAAATATTGTTTTTTTTATTGACTGTGATCTGTTTGCGTACCAAATTTAAATAAATAAATAAATAAACGACAAAAGAGGAAGAATTCTGGCACTCTTACGAGTTAGAAACCATGGCCGTTGTAATGTCGCTGAAGAAATTCCGCGTTTATTTGATTGGCATCGAGTCTAAAGTCGTTACGGACTGTAGCACCCTGCGATCTATACTTACAAAACGTGACTTGTTACCGAAAGTTGCTCGATGGTGGCTTATGCTCCAAGAATACAACTTTACTATTGAGTATAGGCCAGGGCACAACATGCAACACGTGGATTTGGTTACTGGATGCACTTAGCAGAAACCCAATCCTTTCTCCACATCAAGAAGAATTGGAAGTTTTAAATATCACCGCCAACGACTGGCTCCAAACAGTCCAAATGACAGATCCACACTTAAAGAACGTTAAAAACATTCTACAAACAACTGAGAATGAGATCAAGGAAATCACCACTAATTACATAATTCGAGACAGTAAAGTTTATAGAAAGGTAGGAAATAAGCTGAAGTGGGTAGTACCAAATTCAACACGCTGGAGGATATGCCAAATGAACCATGATGAGGCGGGTCATTTCTCATTTGAAAAGACTCTAGAGAAAATATCTTCCGACTATTGGTTCCCAAGAATGAGTCGCTTTGTGAAGAAGTACGTCAAAGCATGCATAAATTGTGCATATAATAAGGAATCGGCAGGAAAAAAAAGTGGCTACCTGCATCCTATCCCAAAGATCTGTGCTATCTTCCATACAATACATATGGATAATTTAGGTCCGTTCATAAAAAGCAAACGTGGCAATAGTTATATTTTAGGAATCATTGACTCGTTCAGTAAATTTATTTTTATTAAGGGTGTCAGAAATACCAAATCCAAAACTACAATCAAGGTCCTTGAAGAAATATTTTCTGTATTTGGTCAACCAAAAATAATAATATCGGATCAGGGAACCAGCTTCACCTCCAGTGAGTTTAAAAACTTTACTAGCACGATTGGAGCCAAACATGTACGCAACGCAGTAGCGACACCGCGAGCAAATGGGCAGATTGAAAGGTACAATCGAACCATTTTAAACTCACTGGCAGCAATGAATCATGGCCAGGATGAAAAGGACTGGGATTCGAATTTAGGCAAACTGCAGTGGAGTCTGAATAACACAGTTAATAAGGGCACGGGAAAGTCTCCGGCTGAAATTGTGTTTGGTCAAAAAACAATAGGACAATCAATCTCGTTCACGAGAGGCTCTGCAATAAGAGGAGGGTCACTCATTTTGTTAAAAAGTACTCTTAAATGTAAACAACGTAAAGATATTGAGTCACTATCTATAGAACGAACTATTGAAATTTCGTGTGCAGAGCTGGAGCAGCATATCATTGTCTGCGTTTATAGACCCCCTTCTGCAAATTACGACTCATTTGAGACTAGCATGGAAGAAGTCCTGAGAAAAGTATGTGCAACTAGTAAACAAGTTATCGTGTGCGGTGACTTTAATATTAACATTCTGGAGAATTCGCAGAACTCAATTAGGTTTCTGAATCTTTTTAAGTGTTTCAATCTGGTGCACCTCTTCAACGAACCTACGAGAATCACCCCCACTTCAGCTACATGCTTGGACAACATATTCTGTGATTGTATTGTAGGGGAGAAATCTATAATAAATTTCATAAACTCTGATCACAGTGGTCAGCTGGCTGTTATCGACTGTCATCGAAATGATCCGTCTACAAGTATTACATGTAGGCCTATTACAAAAAGACGTATAGATAAATTCAAAGATAATATTTATAATAAGGTATCCTTAATGCCTGGTAATAAAAATAGTGTCGACCAGTTGTATGAAAGCCTTTTCGAAATTGTTGAAAAGGAATTTAATGATATTTTTACAAAAAAGACCATTAAATTAAACAGTTCTAAAAATAAATTTAGTGACTGGGCCACTACAGGGATTCACATAAGCAGGAGAAAATTGTTTGAATTATATGATATTAAAGCTAATTCACGTGATCCTGCGATAGTTGAATATGTTAGAAATTATTCTAAGTGCTTTAAGAAAGTATGTGCAGTTGCTAAATCTAACTACATTAAAAACAAAATAAGTAAAGCAACTAACAAAAGTAAAATCACGTGGAACATCATCAACAAAGAGACTTGTAAAAATAAAACACAACAACACAAGTTCTCTCTAAAAATCAATGGCAAATGTCTTGACTCTGATACTGAAGTGGCAAATGCATTTGAGTCATTCTTCACTAATATACCAGTGGCAACAACAAGTACATTAAATTCAAGTTCGTATCTTGCTATTTCATTACTTAAAGCAAATGTTGCCGAGTGTCAAACGCCTTTCAAATTTTACCATGTAACCTCCGAGATAATAGTTAAAACTTTCAAAGATCTGAATATGAAAAAAACTGAAGATCTTTGGGGAATATCAGTAGACATTTTAAGAAATATAATACTAGTTATTGCACCCCATTTGGCAACGATATTCAACAGATGTATTGATGAGGGTCAGTTTCCTAGCTTAATGAAGTACAGCAAAATCATACCGTTATTTAAATCAGGTGAAAAAGGTGACCCTTCTAACTTGAGGACTATTTCTATATTACCAGCACTGAGTAAAATCTTTGAAAAAGTCATATTCGTTCAGTTGCTGTCTCATTTTAAAGTTAACGACTTACTTCATAGTAAACAATTTGGGTTTACCAAGGGTAAGTCAACCACTGACGCAGGAGTTGCACTTATTAAGTATATTTTTGATGCATGGGAAAACAAACAGGATGCAATTGGTGTTTTCTGTGACCTCTCGAAGGCGTTTGATTGCGTTGAGCATCAAACATTGTTGTTGAAGTTAGCTCACTATGGTGTTCTAAATAATGCATTAAGTTTGATAAATTCTTACTTATCAGATAGACTTCAGAAAGTCAGTGTCAATGGAACTGACTCTTCAGGCGCCCCTTTATTAATGGGAGTGCCCCAAGGATCAATATTGGGACCTCTGCTCTTCCTAATATACATAAATGACCTCCCTTACTTTGCACAAGATCTTTGTGAAGTAGTGTTATTTGCTGATGATACCTCGTTGATTTTTAACGTTGACCGTCGAAAAGATACGTTTGACGACGTAAATGACACCCTCTCATAAGTGCTACATTGGTTTACAACTAACAACTTGCTTTTAAATGCCAAGAAAACCAAATGTGTAAAATTCACTATGCCCAATGTAAAGCAGGTCAACACTAACGTCGTTATGAATAATGAACACATTGAAGTTATTAATTCGACAATTTTCTTAGGTATTACACTGGATGCCAAACTTCAATAGAATCCACACTTGGCAGCCTTGGCGGGAAGACTTAGTTCCGCCGCATATGCGGTTAAGAAGATCAGACATCTGACTGATATTGAAACCGCGAGACTGGTTTATTTTAGTTATTTTCATAGTATAATGTCATATGGTCTTTTGTTGTGGGGGTCGGCGGCTGAGATACAGACTATTTTTGTATTGCAGAAGAGGGCCATCCGCTCCATATACAACCTCAGGCCTCGCGATTCGCTGAAAGAACTGTTTAAGAATATCGACATTTTAACTGTAGCTTCCCAATACATTTTGGACTGTATTTTGTACGTGCGTAAGAACATTGATATTTTTTCTAAAAAATCTGATTGTCATGGTTTTAACACTAGAAATAAACACAAGCTCGCGATTCCAAATCTGAAGCTCCAAAAGATTAATAGTTCATTTGTTGGACAAAGTATTAAAATGTACAATAAGTTGCCACAAAATGTAATTGAGTTACCAACGCATAAATTTAAATCCCACGTGAAAACCTGTTTAATGAGTAAAGGATACTATAAAATTGTAGATTACTTAAATGATAAGGATTCGTGGACATAATGACCTCCGTGCCTGCACACATGTAGTAATTTTATAAATATTTACTGAAATCACTATTATTATATAATTAATCAATTTTAATAAATAAGGCTTAGCAGCATTTATTATTGTATACAAATTGATTAGTATTGATTAATCAAACAATTGACAAGATGCTAACCACCTACTATTGTACACCTCGTCCTGCAGTTTATTAGTATTGGATTAAGTACTCTGTGACCTATGAGGGGAACCTAAGTAGTCATGCTCACTCAAATGTCTCTGAGGTGGTGGCGTTATGTGGCGGGTCATTACATTCCCTCTAATATGGTTGAGTGAAATGATGGCTGACACATACGTCATACTTGTGAACAGGTGCCACCTTTGGGGACTGGTCCTCTTCGGTTTACCTCATATTTAGCTTTTAATTTGCTTCATTCTATTTTGTGTTGCATTAGACTGTATGACTTGGTATGAGGATAATAAACCATTGTAAAAAAGTTGGCGATTAAAAAGAGTAACTGGCGAGTTTCTTGCCGGATCTTCTCGACCAGAAACAACTTTCCGAGCCGGTGGTAGAATCGAATTATGTTTATTTATTTCTTTAGTATATTTTATGTATCAACATATATATGTATTAACATGTAAATTATTACATAAGTACTTATAAATAGTTTTAAATCATTCAAATGTATGACGATTTGTAAGTGCTGTACAAGCCTATGCAAATAAAGAATTATTTGATTTTGATTTTGATTTTGATTTTGAGAGGGAATTTTAAAAGGTGCTTTAGAGCAAGAAGAACAGATGACAAACACTGAAAGAGAGGACTTAAGAAAAACGGTACATGTAAATATAGAGGATAATCAGGCAAAAATGAAAAAGACCTTTGACAACAGTAGAGCGCCACCGAAAACGTTCCAAGAAGGTGACCTGGTTATGATACCTAACCATAACCCTGATAAGGGCAAAAGCAAAAAGCTAGCTCCTAAGTTTAAGGGCCCCTTTAAGGTGTCTAGGGTATTGGACAAAGACAGATATGAAGTGTCTAGTATTGAGGGACTCTCAAATCGTAATTACAGGAACATATTTCCAGCTGACCAGTTAAAACCATGGATCACTGTTGATTCGCCTCATTCGGGAAATGATGACGGCACCGACAGTGATGATGGTTCATCAGAATAAATTATATATACCTGTATATAATAATTTACACGTGTATTCATACTTTTTTCCTATCCTGACGTTTACAGATGTCTAGGTGCTGACTGGTGGGTTAACCAATTGCAAGGGCTTGAGCATTGCGCCAGCATGGAAGTCGTCGCTTACAAAGGACGACAAAAAGTCATAGCCCCAAGTGTGGCATATATTGTGATAGTTACTTACCCCTAGTGTGGTAATTAAAGTGATTATGTGATTGTGGCCGCAAGTGTGACAAATGTGGAACCTACCCCTAGTGTGGTTCTTAAATTGTATAACCGTGGCCCCAAGTGTGGCAAATGTATAACCTACCCCTGGAGTGGTCATTTATTTACTCTTATGATCGTGGCGCCAAGTGTGGCAATGTGAAACCTTTAGTGCAAATTTACTGTTACCTTAAAGTAACTATAGTATAGATAATACCTCCTGTTCTAATTTTTGAAATAATTTACTTGAATGGATCTAATTATACCTAAGTATGCAATAATGTATTTAAGTTTTATAAGTTGTGAAAATTAATTACTTTGTATTTAATATATGAGTTCTAAGAGTTATCTATATGTATTGTACACTAATAATTATTTAAAATCAAATCAAATATATACTTAGGCGTAGTATAAATTATCTTAAAAATGATATATTGTCATAATGTGTATGGATATCTAATTACGTAATTCGTCTGCCATAAAAGAATAATGGATTTATTAAGCAAAGATTTAAACAATAGTATTGTTCTACCAAGCTGGATGATTTTATTTTGTTTTTTGTAATGTTACATACCATTTTAGTTTTAATCCTTTTTTTATTGTTGTTTAAGATTTGTATATAAATGTAATTAAAATTGTAATAAAATCGGTATGAGGGCATACCCCTCATTACCGAATGGCCGAGCTGGTCTTGGGGATGGGGACATCCCCTCGGCAGAATGGCCGTCTGTTAGCTATCAGGCGAATATTCGATATTTTAAACGGAATATTTATATCTATATTTGTGTGATTAGAAACAATAAGTTACAATATTACTTAAATGTGAAAAAAACAAGCTCAGCCTGATACGACACGGGCGGCATTCTGACGTCGGCGGCCGTCGGGTAGCATCGTGCGCAGCGCTTCAAATAAAAATACTCGTAGTTGATAAACTAGCTTTTGTACTAATTGGGAAATAATTAAATCCAGCTTATTGTATACACGAGTGTCATTTCCGGCTTCAACCTGAGACTACAATACAAGGATCGTAGGTATATTGTGATAGCATAATAGGCGTATCACCTGAGCTCTGCATAGTCTGGAAGATAATTATTAAAAAAATATTAACAACATTTTTCTTTTAAATGTAATAAATAATTTCTGATAACAATATTCAGTACTCAAAACCTACAATTAATGTATCGATCACCGGTCTGAACTATAAGAGAGTTATTTAAATAATGAATAATCATCTTTTATTTTCAAATGGTAGCTATGTACTTATTGAATTGCACAATAACCTACTTATGAAAAATGAGCCGCGGTGAATTCACGCACGCGCATAAACACGTGCAGGCATGCACGCGGCTGCATTGGATGCGCATTCTCTTATTGAAAATTATCTAGGTCACAAAACTTTACAGCCAAAAAAACGGTACAATAATCTCTAATCTATATGCCCTAGCTATGATCGAACATGGTAATTCTAACTTCTCTAGACGGCAGAGAGCATCAAAATTATATTATGGATGATTTGATTGCCTAATAAAAATCAAAACAGGTTAAATAAATAAAACAAGTAAATTTTGAAACATTTTTTTATTTAAAATGTATCTTAATTATAAAATAATGTTACAATCTAAACTAAAAATTAAATTGTCATATTCCTACTATCTAATTTAAATTGACTACTACTAAATATGTGTCTAGTCTATTTAATTTCTTTTAAAAAAAAGAGGATTTATGACCCCAAGCCAATGTGTTAATATTATTTTTTAATAAAATGCGTTTGTCGTCATTTGACAAAGCTACTTTGTCAATAAATTGGGTAAATATTTGGTGTTTGATAGACTTAAAAACGATGTTCTTTTTACGTATAATTTCATTACGCAATAAAACATTTTTGTAATCATCAAATACCAAATTTTTAACGACGGGTTTTTTTATACCCTTTGCCTTTTTTATTTCTTTTTTTCTGTTTTAATACAATACAATTTGGACCTTAAGCCAACAAATTCTCTTATAAGCTGTCCCCCTAACTCATCTTTAAATAAACCAGGAACCTTTTTATTCTAAAGTTTAATACTGTATTTTTGTCGAAATTACTTGTATCAAAATAAATATCTTTGGTATGTATGGAGTAGAGAAAACTATCAGTATTGGTGTAGCATAGTTTTAAATTAGAACCATAAAAGGGTTTCATTACAGAGTAGTGAAAATTATACATATGTCGGAGAACATCCAACATTACGTTTACGAAGACTGTTTGTTTTTTTTTAAATCTAAACGTCAAAGTGACAGTTCAATTTTTAATTTTAATTCTTAATCGATTGTAAAGATGGCGTGGTTGTCGATACTTTAATTTTATTAGAATGGCAACACTGGCTTGTCATTTTTGCCGGAAGTCAGTTTAGTTTCTTTTTTTAAAATGTCAGTTTTGATTAATTAAAACGAGTTGCCGCCATCGGAGGCATTCTGTTACCGATCGCCGAGGAGTAAAGATATCCGAAGACATCACGCTCATCTCGATATATTTTCGTGTGATTTGAAAGACAAGGGAATAAATCCACATTGGTCTACACGCCTGCAATATTATTTCGAAGAAGTTCCTCGTAATGGACGAGCAATCGAGCTTCGTAAACACCCCTTCAGAATTAGAAGTGGAATGTAACCGACCAAGTGGACGAAGTGACGACATGGAGGAAATGTGGCGATTGTTGCTGGAGCAACAAAATCAAAATTTTCTCGCCCCAATCCACGCTATGAAAGGACCATCGTCAAGCCATGTGGTGCACCTGCCAAAATTCGACCCTGACAAAGTGAATATGGATGCGCGTGCTTGGTTATCGACTGCAACTATGTGTATGGCTGATAACCCGCTAAATGGAGCACCGCTGATGATTGCACTGAGTAAGTCTTTGAAGGGCCAGGCTTCGATTTGGCTATCGCAAATATCCTACCCTGGCATGGAATGGAAGGATTTTCAAGAGGCTTTTACTGCGCGTTATGATACACCTGAGACGTCCGCCGCTACCCTGCTGCATTTGTGGAACAGTAAGCCAAAAGATAACGAGTGCCTAGCCTCTTCTGCTGCTTCCCAGATTAATGTGCTACTGTCGCGGATCCAGAGGTAAGGTCTAAGGTAATAAAGCAAGATTGTCTCGAAAGGCGAGCGATTTCATCGTCAATGATAGGCATCGGATACCTTTCCTTTACTGTAACGGTACTGTAGGTTGCGAATTATTTATTTCGATAGACATCGCTGTGGTATTGGTGCAACCCAATTCGTGGAGGCTAGACGCAAAACAATGTTTATATTTGTTTAATATTTTAACTAATCTACCTTTGTGTTCGTCTGAGACAGCCTCACATATGTTGAGCATATTCTCTGATATTTCCGCGGTTTCACCTATATTAACTTTTTTGATCTATTCATTTGAGATTCTATTCACGGACTCTACTTTTTCCGCTCGGAATAATAAGAAATCTTCCATCAAAAGAGTAGGGTTACCGCCTAATGTTACATCAACTTTAACTTTTCCGTTGTTAACCTTATAAATCCCTCCGCAAACGATAAATTGTTGACCAGGTTTCCCTAATACTTTATCATTGATCAAAATACTGCCACTAAACTCATCCTTGGTATGAGCATTAATAGTTGCAGGGCCATACAGTTTTAAATCATTTGAAATATAAATTTTCACCGAGTATTCTCGAGGTTCTTCTATTTGTGGCATCTCATTGTTAGCACTATAAAAACGCAACTGATTCAGATTCTTAAAAACAATAACATGTGGTAATAACATCGCTACCAAACATGGCTCTGAATCCTCTTGAAAAGAAATTAGTCACGTTGTCTATGCTATCATCTTTCAGGTAGATGTTCAGAATCTCGAATGAATGTTTGAAAGCCATCATCTCATTGGTTCATTTCATGATTGATGAGCTTTTTGACTTGTCACTAGGGGTGTCCACTTTGAAAAAACATTGATATTTTTATCGATTCGATACATCAAAACTGTACATCGATGTCTTTCGATGAATCGGATGAAAACATTGAGTACTTTTTCTAATGTATATTGCAAAGCTAAAGTCATGTCAAAAAAAGCGTGTCAGAACAGGTCATCATTTCAAAGTGAAAATGTTTGTATTTGAAGGTTATGAAAAAAGCTAAATCCAGTATCTTATTATAGTTTAGATTTTAATTTTTCATAAAATAATAGATCTAACTTCCTTCGTTGTCTCTGTGAATCTGTGTATACTACAACTTCGGTGGCGTAGTGGTTATTGGGTCGCGCTATAAAGCGACGGCTGCGCAATAGGTCAATAATTTTGTTTTTAAGTCTCTTGAGTTCTTATCACTAATCTTAAGTCTTTTTGATCGCCGTAAACGATTGTCCTTCTTTATTAGCTAAAATAAACTTCAAAAGCAAATTCCGCCTCCCAGTTCGCCCCTAACGTGTATTTCAAACATTCGTACCACCTATTCTACGAAAAAAATATACTTACATAGAATTGTTTTCTTTCCCGATCAATTAACTTATATAATAAAAAATTTCTGAATCGCGATCTTTTTAATTGCTCCTTGTATAGTATTAAAAGATCAATTTTTAAAATTTATCTTAGTAAATATTCCTAATGTAACCTGATTTTTATAACCTGTGAGTTATGCATATGACTATCGCATTTCTTCTCTTGGTTCTATAATACATAAAGCTAAGATTACTTATATATGTATCCGTTTATCTCTCTCTTTTCACTTAGATATATATATAATATATACTTACTAAAATGTTTGTTTGCTGAACTGTGGGATGTACATGTTTTCCCTCGTACACTGAGAGAAGATAGGCATTTCTTGGGGTTTGGTAATGGGTTTGGTATTTTGCTAAACTTCTTTTAGTTTTAGTTTAAATCCCTAAAAGTATTTTTGTACACTATTCGTTTTGATTTTATTGTTTTCCATATTTCGTACTAGTACATTTGTAAGAACCAACTATTGTAGGTAGTTCATGTAACAAGCACACTTTAATTTAATGTTAAAATAAATATATGTTTCGGCACTCGTTGTCTGTTAAAAATACGTATAACTAATTATTTAATTACTTGTTACTGTAATAACTGTTTGCGCCAAAATATATTTAAAAAAAAAATTGGAAGAGTCTGGAAGTCGTCGGTAATGTACCCCCGTGCCTCGGAAAGCACGTTATGATGTTGATCCTGCACCCGACTTCTTTCAGGTCGAGTCAGACTGGTGTCCCATCGGAATATGGGGGCAAGGGTATAGCGAGTGCACTTGTGTTTGCGCATTCACTTGAGTACTATAATATATCCTCCATCCGTGGCTGATCGTGGATATTGGCCGCCATAACCGTAATAGGTTGGAGGATATGTATACAAAGCCATTTATTTTGAAAAAAAAGCCTTGGATATAAAAACATATTAATATTAGTTTTAAATATCATTTACATAAACTTGAGTATTTTGACATAAACCGGTTATCATCAATTCAATATTTTATGAAAAAACAATGATACATTGAGTATAACGATAGCTTTTCAAAACATCGGAATCTATTCGATGTATCGCATTGTAAACATCGATGTTTTCAATACATCGATGTATATGGAATATCCCTACTTGTCACCACCATTCATTCACTCGGAAAAACAAAATGGCAGTTATGTCAAGAAGAAAAATTTATAGAATTTTGTTAAAAAAATTGTAAATTAAGTGCAAATATACGTTGTGGACATTTGTTATTATGTTAAAGAAAACTAAACAATGTGCAGAAGCGTAAAGATATGTATAATATGTTCTAAGTTCGCTCAATTAAATTCTTGGTAGGTAACAATATTTTTCACCTATCGAAGATTGTGGACCCAAGAAGATGTCTCAAGGATTTCCACTTGCACTGCAGCACAGCGCGGCACACGCAGTCCTGGATTTCCCGTCTTAAACTGCGGCCTAGTCTAAATTACTATTTTCTAAGGGATGTATATGAGGCAACAAAAGTGAATACTATTGTGTGTTTCGTGATATTTTGATAATAAATCGTGTTATAAGTAGCTTGTATTTTATTTTTGTTGTTAATGGCGTCATAAAAAAATCTGAATATTTTATCTAGATTAATTTGGTCATTGCTAATCATTCGTTCATTGAATGAACGAACTGCTGTATGACAATTCATTCAAATTTGTCAAAATCAATGCTGATTCCGTTCAGTCGTTCTAAAAATGGTCTAGTGGAGCACTATGGGACATTCCTGTCTGATACGTAGTATCTTCTACTTAGTTTGTGCTACCAAAATCAATGAAAGCATCGGCAATTAGCTCATTAACTTAAATTTGTTTTACAAATTTCGAATTTGGAGCTAAACTCGATATGCACATTGTTTTAGGGGCTCCATTTTTAGTATTTTCGTTTTCTGTTTTATTGTAACACTTGTCTGTGGTATGGCCAATTCTATTACATATATTACATTTTAATAAGGGTTTTGGACACTGCCTGTACTGATGGCCGTTTACTTTACAATTATAGCAGGAAGAGCCTGTATTTGTAGCCCTTTTACCGGGCTTAAACTTTTATTGATTGCTTTTGCATTATCTGATGGATTCTTTCTTAAATCTATGAAATCCCCGCTCAAATGAATTACTTGAATCTTTATTACTCATCAAAAATCCCAAAAGTTGATCAGCGTTATGACAACGCAAAGCTAGCGCGCTTGACTTCATAGTTCGATCAGTTATCCCGTGAATGATGCAGTCGACTGCACGTTTGCCACTTATATCACATTGATTTAAAAGGACCAATTTTTCATAATAATAAATTTCTTTTGACTCGTTAGGTTTACTTTTTCGTTTTAGCATTTCATCTAAGAGTTGGCCATAATTTTGGTCGTTAGGGAATGCACTCGTTAATTTCTGCTGCCATTCTTTCCAAGAATATAAAATGGTCTCCAAGCTCTCGTACCATATTCTGGCCAACCCTTGTAGTTTTTGCATTGCAAAATGGATGGTAGTCTTATCATCCCAGCCATACACTAAAGCACATTCATTTACCTTTTTAAGCCATGCACTTATACGTTGGTTTTTAGAAGAGGGATCAAAATTTGGCAAAATATTTTTATGGTCTATATTTTTATCGCTCGAACAATTAGCATTAGGAGGCTGGGATGGTAATTTACCTTTAATGGAATGTACAATTTGAGTAACATCTTTGATGGTAAACACAGGGCTGCGTGATGTTGGGAAGTCTTCATTGCCACCGCGATGACGTCTGGGTGATTCAGAGGGAGACCTACGTCTACTTTCACGTGATCTCGATCGGTTCCTACTCTCAGGTTCTCTACCTCTATGTTCACGACTGCGAGATCGCCTCCTTTCACGGGTGCTATTTTTGGGCTCTTGCGCACGTGAACGTCTACGACTCTCGCGATCTCTATGTATTTCCCTTTGTATTAACCTAGCAAGTGCATTCTCAAAGCCTTGTTCTTGTTCCTGACGAACACTGTTCAGTACAGGGGATGTTTGATGATCACTGCAACTAGGTTCTTTAGACTTACTTCGCATTCGATCAGCTCTACGTTCATCCCCATGCAGCGGAAGAGGTTGATTGCGCGTCGTAAGCAACCGACGGCGCTTGCTTCCTCTTTCTTCATCACCTTCATCCATGAATTGTAACTCGAATGAAAAAAGGCAATGTGAGAATACATATAAGAGACATTTCTAATTTACTGAAAATAGATTACTTTAAGCACGTCTTAGTCTACTTATTAGCACTAGGTACTCCTTAAATATATGAATTTTAAACCACTACAAAATGTTGTTGTTTGTAGAGCCTGGCTCTATCGGAGAGTTGCCCCGACCAAGAACAGGATCCACAACCAACAAGTAACTGAACTTAGAGAACATAATACCAGAGTGTAGCCCTGGTCAGATATGTTCAATAAGTAGGTAATTAGATAGATAAGTAGGTAATTACTAACACTAAAAGCATCTAAAAACGAAAATACCTGGTAGGACAATTCATAAAATCACTGCTCGTGGAGCTCGGCACTATCGGAGAGTAACCCTGACCAAAAGCAGAATCCATAACCAGCAGGTACCTTAACTTAGAGAACATTACACCCGAGTGTAGCCCTGATCAGTTATGTTCAATATTAATAATAATATTAATAATTCTCACAACATCTCATACATCGACCCGATTCCGCACTAAGCAGCCCAAGCACCTAGTGTTACAGATAGACAACAGAGGAACACATATATACTTAAATACATATTATAACTAAAAGCATCTAGAAACGTCTACATTGTAGGAGAATATACAAAATCACTGCTTGTGGAGCCCAGCACTATCGGAGAGTAACCCCAACCAAGAGCAGGATCCTCAACCAGCAGGTACCTTAACTTAGATAACATAACACCAGAGTGTAGCCCTGATCAGTTATGTTCAATAAGTAGGTAATCTTTTACTAAAACTAAAAGCATCTAGAACCGACTACATTGTAGGACAATCTATTAAATCGCTGCTTGTGGAGCCCGGCTCTATCGAAGAGTATCCCCGACCAAGAGCAGGATCCACAACCAGCCACCACCTTAACGTAGAGAACATAACACCAGAGTGTAGCCCTGATCAGTTATGTTCAATAAGTGTTCGGGCACAATCGGCTCGGCGTCGAACAAGACGCGCGGGGCGCGGTGCGCGGGAGACCAGCTGCGATGGGCCCCGGACTTCGACCTTACCAACGGCGGACCACGCACGCGTCCTCGACGATATTTCTTATTTACCGCAATAATTATTCTACATACAACAAGCCTTTCATTCATCTCCGAGATTAGGATCCCAATCAATGGTCCTTCACGAAGCCTACTGAGGAGAAACAGCGACAATTTAAAGATATTCACTACGGGGTCAACGGTCAACGGATCTGAATCATCCATCATCGAGTTCAAAAACGCCGGGTCACCGTCTTACGGAGTTTGAAGTCGCTGCTGAGGTCGTCAAATCTGAAGAAATAAGTAGAAAGCACTGATTGCAACACGGAGGCTCGTCAAGATTCCAGAAGTCTAGACATTGGCTGCATAATTTCAACGTGAAAGTTGAATATCTGCTGGTCATCATCGCTTCATCGTTGGAATCAGGTCACTGTGTGGATAAGGATAAGACCATTCTGAGTGAGTTCGTTTCAATTATTCCTATTATCCCTTGCCAATCATTTTCAATCGTTAACTTCAAATATTTAACGGTTTTTTCTTAGCTTCTGTTTTCTTTCTTTCTTCATTGCCTCAATCATCTTAGTTCAAGCAATAAATCACTTCTAGCGTTAATCTGCACGCTTTATAAATGCCTATAGCTAACGCGCAGCTGTCGCATCGATACCTAGTTACGTGTTTTTTTGCACAGGTAGGTAGTTACAACTGGTCGCATCAGCTGTGCGCTTACTAGGTCACTGAACCGTTTGCTTATTACGTCTTTCCATAGGTATTCTCATATCATCTTTTTGTATTTATTATTTAATTAGTGCAGATTTTAGCTTAATTTCAATTATTTCCCTGTTAAATCATGGCATCTGATAAAGATAGTCTGTCTGTTTTAATAAAAAAGCGTAGTGCATTAAAATCAAAGCTAACAATATTTTGCAACTATCTTAACTTGTTGACTAGCAACAAAATTATTTCCCCATTGCAATTCATAGATCTGGAAGGTAGATTTAGTAAATTCGATGGTAGTATTCGATGGATACGTATATTTCGACAATTTGCAGCTCGAAATCGAGGTGCAGTCGGATACCCCGGATGCCGAGTACGCGGAGCGAGCTCAGTTCGAGGAGCGGTACCACGCGCTGGCTGCGCAGGCGCGACAGCTGCTGGCCAGCGCGGGCGGCGGTGACGGCGTGTCCGTGGCAAGCTCGGAATCCAAATCAGGTGCATCGTTACACAGTAACTTTATACGCTTACGTAAAATAGATTTGCCTCATTTTAATGGTAGGTATCAGTGCTGGCTTGAGTATAGGGATACATATTTGTCACTAATCCATAATTGCAGTAGTGTAGATAACATAAGTAAGTTCCACTACCTTCGTGCTTCCCTTACGGGTAAAGCACTTCAAGTTATACAAAATATTGATTTTAACGCCAATAACTATGAAATGGCGTTGAACTTGCTGTGTGAGCGCTATAATAACAGTAGACTTTTAGTAAATAATCACGTGCAGGCATTGTTCAATGTTGAACACGTCTCGAAAGAGTCGAGTTCGTCATTGCGTCATCTTGTTGACACTATAAATAAAAACATAAGAGCTTTAAAGACATTGAACGAGCCCACGGAGTATTGGGATACGCTTATTGTGTACATGATGTCAAATAAGTTAGATGTTGTTACTAGTAGAAATTGGGAGGAATATCGAAGTAGTTTGTCGAAATCACCGTCATTGTGGCAATTTTTTACATTCATTAGTAACAGGGCTGATTTGATGGAAACATTAGAGGAAAAATCAAACCAATTAAAATTAGAAACTAAAAATAGAAGCTTTATAATTTCAAATAATAATATACAGAGCGATAATCAACAAATATATAAAAATAAAATCAATAATCAAAATTTAAATTCTAAAATAAAATGTCCCTTATGTAATGATAATCACCTCTTGTACACATGTGAAACATTTCGTAATTTGCCTGTTGAAACACGAATTTTAAAAGTTAAAGAATTTAATCTTTGTTTTAATTGTTTACGTTCTGGCCATTCCGCAAACAGATGTAGATTATCGCACTGCAAGTACTGTAGTTCTAAGCATAGTACGCTTTTGCATGTCGATCAATCCAAACCTGTTTCCTATCAAGAACCCATGCCCAGTAGTTCTAGTGTTGCCTTACCGATCAACGTGCCTGGAGGTGCCTCTTTGCCTACTTGCACTCCAGACAATGTTGTCTTATCTAGTGACACATCAGTACAAAATTCTACTTCTTCGCATATTTTGCTCTCCACAGCGATGGTGCGGGTGGTCGCGAGCGGCGGCGAGAGGTTGGATGCGCGGATACTGCTGGATAATGGTAGCACAGCCAACTTTATTACTTCTTCCTTATGCGACAGGCTACGGTTGCCTAGACGTAGTGCGAGCTCCATTGTATCAGGTATTAACAATCAAAGTTCCACTAGTACACAGTCTTGTAATTTAGTTATCGAGTCTTATAATGGCAACTACAAAGAGAATATAGAATGTTTAATATTGCCGGAAATCACAAAGATTTTGCCAAGTTCTGTAATTGATATCAGTAATTTACCAATACCTACAGACCTTCATTTAGCTGATCCTACTTTCTATATGCCAACAGCTATAGATATTTTAGTAGGAGCTGAAGTATTTTGGAATATTTTAGGTAACGTCTCCATCAATTTAGGGAAAAACCAGCCCAAATTATGCGACACCAAGCTAGGGTGGATAGTGTCAGGCCCAGTGGCTCTTCAATCACGTCCATCATCCTCACAGCTGGCGCACGTTTCCAATTTTTCTTCTAATAGATTATTCGACACCAAGCTAGGGTGGACTGTGTCAAGCCCAGTGGCTCTTCAATCACATCCAACATCCTCACAGCTGGCGAATATCTGCAACTCGTCTTCCAACGAACTATGCGATATTAAGCTAGGGTGGACTGTGTCAGGCCCAGTGGCTCTTCCATCACATCCATCATCCTCACAGCTGCATTTTTGTAATTTTTCTTCTAGTAAACTGAACACTGCTGTACATACATGGAGCTAAGTACCGTCTAGGAACAATCCGGCAGATCTTGTTTCGCGAGGGCTGAAGGCTGACCTTATCAGCGAGTACTCGTTACTTGGTAACAAAACAAAGTGGGTAAAAATGCCTAATGATAATGTGAAACAGGATCTACCTAAAATATGTTCACATCAAATCAGTTCTAACAATCATTTCATTTCATCAATCAAATTCATCTAATCACATCATTCATTCATAAAAATCTTATTTAAATATATCACAACGAATCATGACTTACATACAAATATTTATTTACAATAAATAAATACAAAAAATATAAAAAATACAAAATAAAACTTACTTTCTAAAATGTTTTAGGTACAAGCAAATGAACAAATATACAACCTATTCAACAACTACCTACTATTTAAATTACTACCTACCTAAATTGCAGTATCACTTATGCTGAGCCAGTATTTATAGCTGATCGACAGGCCGAGGTTGTAAGCTTATAAAATCTTATTGCTGTACTATGTATCTTTGTCTGCCTTTCAGCAGTGCACAACGAGCTCGGCACTGACCTGACGAAAAATGCGTTCATGGGGTACGATTCCGATTGTCATTTTCTCTTCCATAATCAATTAATAAAATTTAATTACGAGGAGATGAGTAGGATGTTTGGCTCAGATAGAGGCAGTATTAAATTCTTGTTCCTTCAACCCTCGATCCTCTGATCTTTAAATTTGTCAGTCCTTTACTCCTTCCCACTTCCAATTAGGACGATCATTCACGTCTGTTCCGCATCCACAGGTATCTGACATCAACGTGATTTGACTGGAGCGGAATCAACGAGAGCAACGCGTCAAGCATCACTTCTGATTGATTTCATCTCGAGCATATTTCTACTTCAACAGACGACTCAGTGGATGGCCTCATCTGGGAAAGAGGACAACCACTGCTTCTGTGGGCACTGGGCCGCATTACTCGGGTCTTCCCGGATAGCGACGGAGCCACACGCATCGCTGAGCTGTTGGCAATCCTGCCGGTCTTCTACATTTGCCCACTTCCCCTTTGAAGAGGTCAACCCGGGGAGGATGTTCAGGCATAATCGGCTCGGCGTCGAACAAGACGCGTGGGGCGCGGTGCGCGGGGGACCAGCGGCGATGGGCCCCGGACTTCGACCTTACCAACGGCGGACCACGCACGCGTCCTCGACGATATTTCTTCTTTACCGCAATAATTATTCTACGTACAACAAGCCTTTCATTCATCTCCGAGATTAGGATCCCAATCAATAAGTAAGTAATCTATTACTATAACCAAAAGCATCTAGAAACAACTACATTGTAGGACAATCTATAAAATCACTGCTTGTGGAGCCCGGCACTATCGGATAGTAACCCCGACCAAGAGCAGGTTCCACAACCAGCCACCACCTTAACTTAGTGAACATAACACCAGAGTGTAGCCCTGATAGCCCTCGATATGTTCCATAAGTAGGTAATTACTATCACTAAAGCATCTAGAAATTAGATTTGTAAATCAGTGTAAAGCCCGATCAAATGCTCCTAAATCACTCCGATAAATCATATTAATATGTATATATATTTTTAATCTTTAGCTGTCTGATGCAAATATCTAAACTCAATATACTTGTACTTTGAAGCATTGCCAGGAAGTCGCCCTAAGCGAATGCATGTGAAACATAACAAATAGATATCTGCACTAAATGAGCAAACTAGACTACATTTTACTAATAATAAAATTGTTAAGGGCGTGTACTTACGTTTTATAACGTGTTCTATCCCACTTCTGAATTTGTAGGACTTAAATTTGTTCTTCGAATGAAACACTAAACTTTACTTGAGGAACTACGTTTATTCCGACACACTTCCAGCACTTTTGCACAGTTCAACAGTTGTCGACAGAATGTCCAGCCAGCCTCGAACTTGATTATTTATAATTTCCCCCACTAGCCCCATTCTACCCTACCGTGCTGGGCTGGGTACCGGGGCTGTTTTAGAAAATCACACGAGTCAAAATAAATACTTTTTAATATTGGTAAAAATGGGAATATCGTAACGGAAGTGCCAAAAATATGTACATAAATAAAACCTTATATCTAGTTATTACTTTTAATTGAGTAAAATCGAGATATTATGGTAACGGATGTGACAAAAATATGTTTAAATAAATAAAACCTAACACTAGGGACAAACTGCCTGAAATACGAAGCTAGCCCAATAAACTGCCTCAACTGAGTGACTGTTTCTGGAGGAGGTAAACGAGTAAGAGCTTCGACCTTCTTGGGATTGTGACGAATTTCACCCTTGCTGACCTCATAGCCCAAATACTCTACTCTCTCTTTCATAAAGGAACACTTTTTCAAGTTGAAGGAAAAGCCAGCCTGGGTAAGTACGCACAAAACAGAACGGATCCTCTCTAAGGTCTCATCAATAGCAGAGTTACCAATGATAAGGATGTCATCCATATAGACGACGGCATGAGTGTTAGCCAGATATCCTAACGCTTTATTGACTGCTCGTTGAAAAGCCGCAGGCGCGTTCCGTAGACCAAAGGGCATTTTAAGATATTCAAAATGACCCTCCGGAGTCACAAATGCTGTCTTTTCAATTGAGTCCGCTGATGAAATCCACTGGCCATGTCAAGTGTTGTGAAGTAGTGGCAACCATGCAGACGGTCTATTTGATCAGCTATCAGAGGCAAAGGATACCAATCCGGCACCGTATTCGCGTTGAGTTCTCTGAAGTCCACACACATACGGTCCGATCCATCCTTTTTCTTCACAAGAAGAATATGACTTGCAAAAGGCGATGTGCTTGGCCGTATGACTTCGACTGCAAGCAACTCATCAACCTTTTCCCTAACAACTTCACGTTCCTGTGGACTCAACCTATACGGCCTACGATACACGGTCTTATTAGCATCTAACAGTCGAATCTCTATCGGATCTACGTTAGCATGACCTGAAGGTGTACCAGAAACGAAGTAATCTTTGAATTCGTTCAACAGGTTTAGAAGTTTAGGCTTAGATTCAATAGGTACATCAGTATCTACATCGGTAAAATCAACCACAGCAGGGGTAGAAGTAGCACAAGCATTTACTGTCAGAGTCTTAGTAAAATGGAGTTTCTTTGAAGAAATAAAAATGTCAACACCTTGAACTAAAACATCATAACCAATCATAACATTGTGACGTAGGTATTTGTCCGGGAGAACATGAAAAAGAATTTCCAGAGCAATATCGTCAATCTGAACCGTGGCTAAAATCTGGACAGTACTATAAACACTGCTACCACCAATGCCAGTCATTCTTACAGTGTTATTTACTCGCTTTCCATGAATTTTGACGATATTGTCTCCTTTATAAGAGAGCACTCGGCTCCAGAGTCATAACAAAATGAAAAGAACTCACCATGATGCTGCATAACACCAGTAGGGGCTTCAATAATGCAGACATCCACACGTCGCTCGCTACCGTTGCTAGCAGGCAGGGAACCAGGTTTGCCACCATTAATCTTCTTTGGTTGCGGGCATCTTGATGAGAAGTGGTTCTTGACACCACGGTTGAAACAGATCACTGCTGTGTTTGCTTCATTAGACTTCACAGCAGGAGCGCTTGATTGTCCTGACGTCGGCTTCGAGTGATGGTAATCCTTCCTCTGGTTGTCCTTCTTAAATCGGCAGACAGAAATGTGATGCCCATGTCTTCCACAATGAGCGCACTTCACATATGTAGGCGATGGTGTGAACTTGCGCTTCGCATCAGGAGGTCCATTTCCATGATCCATAACAGGGGTTGCTTTCCTCTTAAGATAAGACAACGCCTTTAATTCTTGTTGCAGCTTGGCACGCGTGGCGATCTTGGTCGTAAAAGCAAGGCGGTTTGCTCGTGGTTCAATTTGAGCAAGGTGTGCAACCACAGTAGAAACAGCAATTTGCTCAATGTCCATGTTCTTCCAGCGCGACAGTAGCACATTAATCTGGGAAGCAGCATAAGAGGCTAGGCACTCGTTATCTTTTAATTTAAAACCGAGTTGCCACCATCGGAGGCATTCTGTAACCAAATAATTTTAGAGCCCTGTCATCCTATCCACCCCTCAGCCAGGTCTCATTTATGGCCATTATGTCTGGTTTGAGGTCTTCCATAGCCACAATAAATTCCTTATGACTAATGATCCGGCATTTAATAAACCCACCAATAAATTCCCTAACCCAAGGCCAGTAAAATATGTGAGGCGTTCGCAAACCCTTGAAACAAGCAAATATTTAACATTATATAATTTGGTAGCAATAATTAGTTTATATTATTAATTAAAAAAATCAAATTAGAGAAAGCGAAAATAACACAAAAAAAAAATTGTTCGTTGCACTTTGGGACTTTTCGTTTAGCGGGTGGTTTTTCATCGTTTCTGTACCACTCGGCCAATGGTACTATGTATAATAAGGTGAATTTAATGTTTATTTCAGACTTTTTATTGGCTTCTATTTTTTTTATTATTTGTAAGAAATGGGGTGAGCCCTGCGTCTCATAACCACTGCGACCAGTAGATGATCTATTGTGGCAGCCCCATAATCTATTACAGCACCTCATGTAGCTCCAGTTCCAGGATAAACCCGAGATGGAGCTGATGGGGGAGCTCTTGATCTCGTCTGCTGAGATCATGTGTGCTCCTAGGTGCCGGCTTCTGCAGCGGTGCAGCGCTATGCACTCACCGAGGACGTGGATAATCGTTTCCTCGTCCTCGCGACAGAACCTGCAGATTTTGGTATCTGAAAGGCCCATGTTGTGCAGGTGCTTGTTTAATTTGCAGTGCCCTGTGAGGGTCCGAGTGAGTGCCCTAACATGTCCTCTACTCAGTTTTGTTATCTCTACAGCTCGTCTCTGATCGAACGCCTGTATCAACGCCTTAGACTGTTCTAGTCGAGGTAGTCTTTTCCAGAATTCAGTGCTTTGTTTTTTCTCCCAATCTTTTAACTCGAACCTGACCATGCAGGCTGGAACGCCACTTATTGGTTCCGGTCCGAGTCGTGGGCTCTCTGCCCCGGCCTTTGCTAGCACGTCAGCGACTTCGTTGCCTCTGATATTGCAGTGTCCCGGTACCCAAATCAGATTTACGATGTTGGCATTGCCAAGCTGGTTTAGGAGCAGGACACACTCGCTAGTGAGTTTGGAGTCAAGTTCACAGGATGTTAACGCCTTAAGGGCAGCTTGACTATCTGAGAAGATGAATATCTTCTTATTCTGGAGATTCATTTGCAGACTCTCTTAGACAGCCAATTATTGCGAAGACTTCTGCTTGGTACACTGTGGTATAGCGACCCAGTTTGGCGAATTTGCGTATTCTGAAGCGATCATTACAAAATTCCGCCCCGGATACGCCTTGCCTCCTGGAACCATCCGTATACCAAACGATGTCATTCTGCTTAACATTTCCGGGAGTTCCAGCCTCCCAGTTCTGTCTACTAGGTAACAAGACTGTAAACCGCTTATCGAAGCGGTATTCACGGATCATGGAGTCAGAGGGCATATCCATGACCGGAATTTTCATTAGTTCATTGTAGAGGTTACTTATGACCTTAGATTGCCATCTCGTCCTCCCTCTGATTTTCGCTCTCGTAATGGCCATCCTCGCTTCCATCTGCACGTGAATATGCAGAGGTGGAATGTTCAGGAGGGCATCCAGTGCTGCAGAGGGAGAGGACGAAAGAGCGCCAGTGGCTATAAGGCAGGCTGTTCTTTGAACTTTGCTGAGGTTCTCCACGCAGTTGAGTTGGTGCGTCTTCTTATACCACACACAGCAGCCATAAGTGACAATCGGCCTCACTATGGTTTTATAAATCCAGAGTGCGGCCTTGGGCCGAAGCCCCCATTTTAGCCCCACCAACCTACTGCTTGCCCCCATCGCTATTTTTGCCTTTCTAGTAATGTAGTCGAGATGCTTGTTCCATGTTAGTTTTTTGTCTAGAAAGACTCCGAGATATTTGACCGCGTTGGAAAAGCATAGCTTCGTACCAAGAAGTATTGGGGCGTGAAGCGCCTCTAGTTTCCTTCCTTTGGTAAACGGGATTAAGACCGTCTTCCGTGCGTTGACTGTTAGCACGTGTCTTGAGCACCAGTTTTCTACTATTCGTAGGGCCCTTTGCATAAGACTGGAAATGGTGCTAGGACATTTTCCTATGACCATTATTACTATGTCATCTGCGTAACCCTGAGTCAGGAATCTGGCTTCATTGAGCTCACAGATGAGACTGTCAACAACCAATGACCATTGAAGGGGTGATAAGACTCCGCCCTGTGGACAACCTCTGGTCACTCTGTAATGAAGAGTTTTATTCATCAACGTTGTCGTTGCAGTTCGATTTTGTAGCATGGATCCCATCCATCTGGTGGTGGTATCGTCGATTCCACGATTTACCATGCTACGTGTTATAACATCGAAGTTGGTGTTGTCAAAAGCCCCTTCGAAGTCGAGAAAGGCACAGAGTGCAATTTCTTTGTCTTCTATGGCTTTCTCAATTCTATCCACCAGATCAATAAGTGCCGTTTCCGTGGACTTGCCTTTTTGGTAGGCATGTTGTCTTGCACTCAGGGGTTTTTCAACGAGGTATGTTGCCCTGATGTGACTGTTTAACACCTTTTCCATCGTTTTTAGTAGGAATAAGGAGAGACTTATCGGTCTGTAGGACTTGGGCTGTGATTTGTCTTTGTCCCCTCCCTTGGGGATGTAAGTGACCCTCGCCCGAGTCCACGCTGATGGCAGATAACTCCAAGCAAAGCTTGCACGGTAAAGTATTATCAGCGTTGAGATGATGTTATCTTCGCCCCGCTGCAATATAGCCGGGAAAATACCATCGACCCCACCAGATTTTTAAGGCTTGAAGGTCCTAATGGCCCAACTTATCTGTTGGGGACGAAAAATAACGAAAGCTCTCCTCCAGTCTTCATTCCGCGGTCTCCTGTCCGGAGACTTACTGTCCTGGAGTTCTCTTTCGTTATTGATGTACACGGATTCCGGAAAGTGCGTTTGAGCAAGCAGTCTCAGTGTTTCCTCCGGGGATTCTGTGAAAGATCCATCCGCTTTCCTTAGCAGGCCTAGATGGGATTCAGGTGTCTTGGCTAATATTTTGTGGATCCTGGCAGCTTGGGCAGTGTCTTTGATGGACCCGCAAAATTTTTGCCAGGATCTCCTTTTTACTTTCCTGAGCTCCCTATTGAAGCGTGTTAGCGCCTTCCTGTAAGCATACCAGTTCTTGTCTTTTTTTGCCTTATTAAATAAGGCACGGGCCTTTTGCCTCAGATGCTCCAGGTTTTTGTTCCACCAAGGCACGTTCCTATTGCTCTTAGTGGTCTTAAGAGGACAATTTTCTAGATACGCTTTCATTAGGCTTCTGCCTAAGTCCTCTGCTGCGGCTTCTACTTGGTCCACAGTTTTAATGTATTTAAAATCTCCAAGGTATAACCTAAGGGAGTTCCTAAAGCCCTCCCAGTCTGTTCCCTTGGGGTCCCGGTACGTGTTCGGTTCCTCTGTTCCCGAGCATACTATGTCGTACCTAATATGGGTGTGGTCGGACAAGGACGGCTCATCTGAGACGTGCCAATTGGTTACTCGGTGTGCGAGATTACCGGAACACCATATTATATCTAGTACTTCCTGCCTAGAACGTGTGGTAAAGGTTGGTTCGCTACCCACGTTAAGAAGAAATTGATTGTTGGTGAGCAAGTAGTCAAACAAGGACTCACCTCTTGCGTTCGTATCGGAGCTGCCCCATGATGTGTGGTGGGATTTGCAGTCGGTACCCACCAGCAGCTGGGTTTCTCTCTCCAGACAGTATTCCACTACCAGTGTCACCTTGTTCACCGGATCCTGTCCTCTCCGGGTAGGTACATGGAGCTGACTATGAGTGTCTCTGCACCTTTCCCCCCGGGGAGGTCTATATACGCTGCAACAGCATCATCTGTACACAAAGAAGGTCAGTCGGGAGGTAATTTATATCTCTTTTGAAGAGCATGCATGCTCTTGGCCTCACTCCGCAGGAGTTACTTAATATCTTACCTGCCGAGTTTAGCCCCATTACCGTGGTTTTGTTCACCCATGGTTCTTGGATCAAGGCAATGTCCAGGTCCTCAGAGAGAATCTTTGGCAAAGGGCAGCTGTGGCTGCCTTTGAGTGCTGGAGGGGAAGGGTTAGGAAATTTAGCTAAGACGGAGTGATGGGATGGGATTATATATAGATGCCTAGGTTGTGTCTGTTTCTTTAGGATGGGGGGGGGGGGGGATTGTTTGTTTTTACTAAGCAGGTTTCTTTCGGCCTTCCTGCTGGAGTGCTCCTGTGCTAGGGCCGGTAGATTTACCGGCCTTCGCACAGCGCCCCTTGTGCCGCGTGCCCCTGCTGGTCGTGCTCTTCCACCACGACCTCTGCTGCTTTGCGCAGATGGTTGTCGGGTAGCAGTGCCTCTGCCTCTCGAAGGTCCTGCAACACGACTGTTGCCCCTCGAGGCACTATGCGTCCCCTGTACGGGTGGAGGTGTGGTGCTACTGGAGCCGGCTCCAGTTGCCCCTTTTGCGGGTTCCGTACCCGAGACCAAGTTGGAGGTACTTGGAAGCGCCTCGACGCCTGCCCCCTCCATCTTATCCCCAGATACTTTGCCCCCTTTGACCCTTATCTAGATAAGGCCAAAGTCTAGGTAAAGGCGCCCCTCGCGTTGAAGAACAGCCTCCAAGGTCGCCTCGTCGAAGGAAAAGGTCACTGTTTGACCTTTTGCTTCGGGCTTCCGGTTGACTACCCTCCAACTCGAGAGGTCCAACCCTTTATTCTGTTTCGCCAGTCTCCGCAGGATGGTATGTGTGTCGTGTTTGGCTTCCTTTATTCAGGCCGTTCCGTACCTGGGCTTGGGCATCTCCTCTTCGTTTACGACGGAGAGATTAGCCCCATCCCAGGGTTTAATGTTGGGCAGTTTGCGGATGAGCCACTCCTTCGAGTCCTCATCTGAGCACGCCAAAAGGATGCCACCCAAGCGCGGTTTGCATCCAATAAAGCTGGGACCGTCACCATCGTCTGAGGTGTCAATACACTCCAAGATAGCACCCTGGAGCATTTCGACCCTCCCCTGGTCCATTTTACCCAGGGCGTCTATGATGCCGCACGTGACGGACCCAGCAACCTCCTTAAAGGTAGGCTTCGAGGTCGAAGGCTCACCAAGTTTCGGTGCCTTGGTGGGATTACCTTGATTCGAGGTAGACGAGGTATTGAGAGGGCGCTTTGACGCCCGCTCCCTCGTTTCCCCCTCCTCTCGGGTCCTCTGCTTGGCCTTTTCACTCATGCGCAGTTCTAGCGCGTGCTCGAAGGTCATACCCTTCGCTACGAGCCGATATATTTATTTTCTATCAGCTCCAGAGAGCTTAACCCTGGGTTTACTCTCTGGCCCCTTGGTCGACGTGTCCCTTTGGTGCGTTGTGCCCAGATGGGTCGACTCTGCATTGGAAGTACCTGGTCCCTCAGTCCCAGGTGCTCCGGCAGTGTTCGTATGCTCCTCAGTATCGCTGCCAAGGAGCATAGCCTCGGAGGTGCATCCATCGGCACAGGTCGGATGACACCTTGGATTAGGGTTTTTGGAGACGAGGTTTCCTCCTCCAGGAACAGAGGGGAGGGATGCGGTGATTAGGGTGGGGATGATTGGGAGGGATGGGGAGGGGAGCATGGGTTTGAGGTTATTTATTTATTTATTCTTTATTGCACAAGAAAATAAAGTACAATTGGCGGACTTAATGCTATACAGCATTCTCTACCAGTCAACTACTAGGCGATGCAGAAATATGTATGATGGCTAAATAAATTAATATCCATAAACATACATGTCAGTAATACATAATATGACTAAATATACATACATAACTATATAAACTATATAAGACGTGTCAAAGTCATTGTAGTCCTGTATGTTTATATTTATGTCGCCTGCCAATATGAGCAATGGTGAGTTTTCACAGGACTTGAGAACCGAGCAGAGGGAAACAAGAAAGATGGATTTATCCACAAATGAGGGAAAACGATAAACAGCTAGAATAGCACCTGCATTAATCATTTCAATGGAGAGATCTTCGGCGTCAGGTAGGTATTTCGTGTTCTTAAGATGAAGCATTCCAAGATGATTTGACGTAGGCAGTGACTGACGTAGGCTGAGATTATTTTGTGTTTGGAAGACATCTTATCAAGATTTTTTTCCAAATAGAGGACAAAATTGCAACCAGCATTCTGTAAGAATAACAACGTCGAAGAGGATCGCAAGTCTGCTTAGGGCAACACATAGAGAATCAAAGTTATGACCTACGAATGTTTAAAGTAAGGAGTTTGAGCCCACAAGTATCTTAACAAAATTATTTAAGAGTCAACATCAATAAAGGTGTTGAAGGAACATATCAGCTACTTTGGTGCTCCAGCAAAGCTCATTACCGATAGAGGTACTTCATTTACGAGTCACGATTTTCACAAATTTATGAAGTCTCTGGGCATTAGACACGTCTTGAATGCAGTGTCAACGCCTCGTGCAAATGCTCAGGTGGAACGGCTTAACCGTTCTATCCTCGAGGCTTTGTCAGCTAAGTGTCCAGATAAGAATGACAAGAATTGGGACGATCATATTTGGAGTATTCAGTTAGGTCTGAATACTACGATACTTAAGACTACGGGTAAAAGTCCGGTTGAGTTACTATTTGACTGCCGAGTTAATAGTGAAACAGAAAACCTTTTGAGTGATGTAATTGCTGAAACTGTTAACAAGACAACCCCTGAGCAGGTTGACAAAATTAGGAATGATGCTGAGGAGAGGGTTCGTAACCAGCAAGCTAAGGACAAGGAACGTTTTGATGCGAAGCGAAAAGCAAGCCATGTTTATTCAGAGGGTGATCTCGTAAGTGTTAGAAGGAAAGTTCCTGGGGACGGGATGTCTATGAAATTAGCTACTTAATACCAGGGGCCATATCGTGTCAAGAAAATATTACCAAATGAAAGGTATGTCGTAGAGGACACACCATTAACAAAGAAAAAGAATCATCGCCCTTATGATAACGTCATAGCGGTAGATAAATTAAAGCCGTGGTAGTGTTTTAATAAGAACTTTGGGTCAAGCTCCGAATCCGAAACGGAAAATAAAAATGACGAGAACTAATATTTATAGTTAACAATAATTATGTATTAGCTATTATTTACAATGGATATTGTTGTATCATCGTCAGTAAAATACTAGCGCATTACTAGCAACAAACATAAATTATTATTTTGTATTATTGAAGCTAAAAATGAATGAGTTGAATGTAATAAATCTTAATTTTATAATAGCTTAAATTATTTAAGGGGCAGGGCATTGTACACCCTTAGGTTGATATTATATTTTATATACTCGTGGGTACAGTATAATATCGGTGATTACGTACAAACAAAAAAATATATAAAATTGTATACTGTCCAATAATTAATTATTTATTTGTACTTGCCAGAGTTCTTTATAATGTAGGTCATGTACTTTCAGTTGTATAAAATTGTACATATACAGCCTTACAAGAGTTAATATTTTTCTTCACTTAAGTATAAATTAGTCAAAAATGTTTCAAAGTTTCTTTAGATGTTATTATTATGTAATAATAATTGTTCTCATGACGGAGGGACCCGTCAATTAAGGATGGACGAGTTGTTAGGATAAATATATATAGTAAGGTAATATGAAAACTAATAGTATTGTTTAAAAATGCCATATATTATTTCAGATTTAATAACTATTGATTTTGTAATTAGAATTTACGATTTGAATGCAACTTCCGGTTATGGCGTTATCGTCACTGCGAAAGAACGATAGCGCACGTTTTCACTTGTTAGGGTAAATATGAAGTAGGAGAGTTTACTATTATAATTTGTAGTGTTGTTTATGCATGTAATTAATTATTTAGGTAATTATATAAATTAATTTAATAAATAGACTACGATTTGAATGTGACTTTCGGTTTTAGCGCAATCGTCACAAAATACGACCGATAGCGCGGCAGGCAGTAGTCAGTTGTATGCAGCGCCGGAGACATCGTGTTGAAGCTAAAGTAGTGTGATACGGAAAAAGTGTAGTGAAGTTTTGTGTGATTACGGGAACTGGTGGTTAAAACAGGTAGTAACTATGCCAAATTAATTGTTAAAGTTTATATTGAATTGGTGGAAATGTAGTCATGTGAGTTGTGTAAAATATAATTGTTTAATAATTCAACAAGTTTAGTTTCATTTAGCTCATAGGAGACCCCATTTCAATACGACCTCTAAAAGTTGAATTAACAGTCTCAATTCCATCATCATAATTAATTAATGTATTATTTTTGTGGGCAAGGCGTCGCAAGTGTCCCGGAAATTCTTTTTTAATTATAGATGCTTGACATACTGAACAAAAAATTGTTCTCAATGTAGCCATTGTGCTTGTTACTAAGTTACATTAACTACCTACCTGATGATGTGACCTACTTCCTAAACAGAAAAAAAAATTGTTACCTTAATTTTTTTATTCCACTAACTTAAAAATATCGATCGATAATAAGAAAAAGTTTAATAAAACTATTTCTTACTATCGGGGTAAAATGTCGCCTTACCCTGGAACAGCCGACAGCTGTCTTTAAATATAGTCTTTATTGTGGACCACAGCGGATCCTCCGGGGTGAGGCAAATCCGCAAACAACCGCTCCACTTGTCGGAGCGGTCCCGCGAGTCCAAATCAACAATAGTCGACGTATCGAATACTCGGAGGTCCACAAAAAATTCACCGCCCGTCTGCAGTATCGATCGTTACACGCCGCTACACGCCGAGATTAAGACGACCACAACTTTGATTGTGGCGGCGGCGGTGTAGGTTCTCGAAGACGTTGGCGTTTTTGTTCGCCTTCGACTTGCTGTTCCTGTAAATTAATGATAGACATTATGATTTAAATTAAAATCTTTCTGAAAGGCCGGCAACGCATCAGCGACCTCTCCAATCTCGCAGATTTTTATGTGCGGCGGTGATTACCATCCATCAGGTGATCCGCTTGCTCGTTTGCCCGCCTCTAGCATAAAAAAATCTTGAATAAACAAGAAGAAACCGCACAATGATAGACTAGTTATACCATCACACACTATGATAAAAAGACAGGCAAGAAGTATAGCGTTTATCTTTAGAATTTTAACAGCCTAACCCGGGGTAATATCTACACCTTACAGATTACAATAGTACAAATAACAGGTGCAGTGAGATCCAACTCTCAAAGTGCATTTCAGCTATACACTATAAGATTGATTAATTAACAAATCTTCTAAGTTACATGTTTAAAATATTGTGATGAGGAAACATACGTACTTCGACTTTCTAATCGGCTTCGACTTCTCCTCGTTGGCCTTTTTACTGACTTTACGTTGCTTTATCGGCGGGCTGTAACAAAAACAACAATATGTTAGTAACTAAACTAAGGTAATTATTTGATAATACCTCAATTAACCAGTGTTTAGTTTTTAGAGTTTGACAAAATAATATTTACCATGGATCTTCTACACCCGAGCTATACTCCGACTCGGACACGTAAAGCTCCTCAGCGAGAACTCTCTTACGGGATTCAGAAGTTGAAGCAGACCTGCAAACAAAAAAACATTCTTATAACAACATGTACTTACTAGAAGATTAGTACGATGTGCGAAGACCGCGACATTTATCTGGAGTAAATGCCTGTCAAAACAAATAAACCTTGACGCAGCCGCCCAAACCAAATAGTTGATATAAAAGATAATAAAAACTAAACTCACGAACATTATCTCAGCTTGCTGTTTTCCTCGGAGAATAAATATCACGTAACGTGGATGATCAGATATTGATCACAGAAAATAATGGTGATCTATATAATACGGTATATGACTTTTTTTTTTTATTTTTTCAATCAAAAGACCTCTCAATGATAGAAACATCGTTGAAAGAATCACTTGATTCTCATTTAAACTACCTGAGATATTACAACTTTAAAATCACATTATTTTGGGCAAACCCAAAACGCCATACAAATGGCTACTAAGATGTGACGTCACACGACAGTATTTTGTATGCATTTCATTTGAATTTTGTATGGTAGCTATATCAAATGTTTCGTTTATGTCAATGGTTCTATTATAATAGTTGGTGCATATTATGAGTATGGCAATTACCCCTCATGTGATTGAGGGAGGCCCGTGCCCCAGCATTGGGGACTTAAATGGGCTGATGATGATGATGTATGGATTATTCAATGGTATAATTATTTTTTAATAATTACATACTTTTAAAATGGACTTGCCCATGAATCTTTGAATGACCATAAAACCGGCTAGACGTTATATTTTTAATTGAGAATTTTTGCCATTGGCACATATTGATCTATATTTTGATAAAATATTTATATTTTGTAAAATCTTGAGCTTAGTCATATACCCTATTGACGCTCATTATATATACAAACATTTTCAATCACACATTAAAACTGTAAAACTGTAAGTCACTTGCACACATTCAAATATTGCCAACCAGCAATATTGAAACAAACAAGTATCTCGAATTACTTACCGAAAGTTCTAGCTTTAGGTAATCGCTCGTCAGCGATTTAATATTTAAGTACTGCCGCGGTAAATAATGTGGGAACACTACGCACCGCGCGTGGTTTTGCCTGCTTTAAAATATTTTATTTATTTACATGATGGTTCATCCAATTGCCGAAAGTTCTAGCTTTAGGTAATCGCTCGTCAGCGATTTAATATTTAGGTACTGCCGCGGTAAATAATGTGGGGACACTACGCACCGCGCGTGGTTTTGCCTGCTTTAAAATATTTTATTTATTTACATGATGGTTCCTCCAATTAACACGAATCAACAAATACACGTAACTATAATTAAAGTTACAACGTATTCTTGAATTGTTAGAGTTATTCCTAAAATAAATTAAAATCACCGCCATCTAGACATTCTCTACCAGTAAACCAATGGAGTTTAAATTTTAGTTGCAATAGGTACATTTATAAACGCCATGTCGGTTATGCATCTATTTATTTATTTTATTTACTTATCCCACACAAAATGAATCGAATACTAAAAATTTTATAACAATTATAGTTCCTTGAATTGATAATTTAATAATGTGTGTATGTGTATTTGTTTGAAAGTTACTAAACCATATATTTTTTTATAGTGGCAAACAAGCTTTAGCTGATATTTACTATTTAGGATAGTGTACATAGAAGCCACCCGCAATGAAGAATACGTCATGTACACTTCAAAGCAAAGAAAACGGTTTAAAAGGTTATTTGTTTTATTGTAGAAAGCTTTTTTTGGTAATTAAAAATTGTAGTTGATAAGTACATCAACCATATAGGTACCTCATTTGGCAAATGTCTTTCACCTAAATATTAATTAGAAGAGGTAGCTTACAGTACATTTCACTGTGCTTTGTAAGATTTCTGTTTCCTTGTACAACTGAGAGTACTAAATGTTTAGAGGATGTTTGAATTATTATATTTTTTATTTATTTGTATCAAAATCAACTGCACAGTAACTTCTTTTTCAGTTAGTCATACAATAATAGTTACCATGTAATTTGTTCAAATTCTTTGGCTTACAGTGTACGGTGATAAAATGATAAAACCATTCTGGCTGCGTTAGCAGGTAATGTTTGAATGTGCGAGTGAGCCTGGAAGTAATTGGTAAGCAAAATAATTTCTGTGTGTTACCGTACGTTACTAAAGGACAGTTTTTACTGTGTTAGTTAACAAATATTTTATATGCATATTTTTATATCACAACCAAGCTGGTTAATAGGTCAAAATGCTTACGAACTTTCTTGTTAGTATTTTATACAAATTTGTAGTTGATATTTGTGCAGGTAATGCAACATTTTCAATGCACTTATAACAGGTGGCAAGGTTACTATGAGTTGATGTATAATTTGAAAGTCATTACCTACTTCTATTGAATCAAAATATTTCTATTATCCCCCACTTCTCTATTATAACACTCAAAGAGGAAAATAATTTGTAATTTGAGGTTGATTTGTCTTTTATACATAAAATAACTAAACTATTTTATAAAACAATAATAGTTTACGTGTAAGAAACACATATCGTATTAATTATTCGATTGTAAATACTAAAAATATAACCTTGTACTTGCGCTCAACTTGTATTTTATAACACGAACTCAATTCCGTACAGTATGCAGTCACCTTATCTTTCGACTTACACGCGCCGGGAACATTATGCTGACTATCGGCTTTTATTCATTTGTGAGAATAATTCTAGCAGTGCAGTGGTCGTGCATTTATTTATTTTATTCGGATATCCAACAGCAAAACCATAAGAATATATGACAAAACATGATACATTTTTCAAAGCCAATGACAGGATATCACAACATGAATTTTATGACTGACATCTAAATATTATAAGAAGACTAAAAAAAAACATTAATTATAATTAAAGAAGTGTGTTAGTGCTAGCCCCTAGAATAACCAATAAGAATTTAAATGGGTGTAAAAGATGAATAATTTATATTGAATATAACAAATTTTCTCTCTAGCAATATTTGAGTAGGTATGTACTACATAAATACATAATAATAAATACATATACTTACACGTGATACTTAAAGATAAATAAACATATGACATATAAAGAATTACATACACATATATAGATACATACATAAATTCCTGTGTTTAATTTAGTTTATCTAATATTTTACGCTTGAAAGATGCCTTGGACAGGCAGAACAAATCATATAGATTTGTTCTGCCTGTCCAAGGCAGAACAAATCTATATATTTTGGTAGCACGCGAAAAATAATCATTATCCCTATAGTTGGTGCGGCTGAAAGGAATGTGGAAAAGTTTATTTGTGCAAGTTCGAGGGGGGCGGTTAGTAACATGATAATTGATTAAAGAGGTGAGTTTGGGACAATCCAAATTTGAGCATGCAACGTCATACAAGAAGGTCATGTCCAACAAGGTTCTCCTTTTCGCCAAGGTAATGAGACAATGAAACTTACAGGCTTCTTCGTACGATGAGAACCATTTTTTTACCTTAAAGTTGAGGTGTTTTACAAACATTTTTTGAATACGTTCTATTTTCTTTGTATAAATTGCGTATCGCGGGTTCCAGATTATACTGGCAAATTCCAATAAGCTCCTTACATATGCATAGTAAACTATCTTTAGACATGCAATATCCGTAAATGGTTTACAGACTCTCATCACAAAGCCGAGATACTTGTAAGCTCTTTCTACAATGGATTCAACATGTTCGCTGAACACCAGTTTGTGATCGAGATTCACACCGAGGTCACGGACAATGTTGTTTTTTTTAATAATTTTATTATCTATAATATAAGTAAAAGTAATGGGTTTATTTTTTCGTGAAAAGGTTATATGCATGCACTTATCAATATTTACATTAATCCTATTGCGCCTATAGTATTCTGATAAGTTATTTATATCACTCTGCAATCTGCAACTATCTTCGTTCGATTTTATTTCCATATAAATCTTTTTGTCATCAACATAGAGCAAATGTTTCGAATGGGAAAAGCAGTGCCCTATATCGTAAAGATAAGCATTGTAGAGTAAAGGTCCCAAATGGGACCCCTGTGGTACCCCAGAGGGGACCACAATGTAGTCCGACCTATAACCGCCAATTACAACAGCTTGTCGTCTATTTGTAACGTATGAGGTAACCCATCGAAATAGGTCACCGTTAATTCCAAGGGTGCGCAACTTATTTAGAAGTATGACGTGATCGACACGGTCGAAAGCTTTTTCGAAATCTGTATAGATAACGTCAACCTGTGAACGTCGATCCATACATATGAGTATATAATTTAAAAATTCGGTCAGGTTAGTGTTCACAGAACGACGCTTTAAGAAACCATGTTGATTTTGACCGATGTTGCCAGATATAGTAGGATATATTACATCGTAGATTATTTGTTCAAATAACTTGGCTATGGCGTTTAGGATAGATATTGGTCTGAAATTTGAGACGTTAGTTTTAGGGCTCTTTTTGTGAATGGGCACAATATGTGGCTCTTTCCATTTATTAGGAAAAACTCCCTCATTCAGAGAACGACTAAATAATATAGACAGTGGCAATGATATCGTGTCTGCACAGTTAACTATGAATACTGAGGTTATTGTGTCGCTACCGGCTCCTTTATTAATGTTGGTTTTTTTAATATATTTTGCCACTACATCTTTTTCTATAACATTAGAGGAAAGTCACCAAATATGGAATACCATTTTGTTTTTGGGATATAAAAAATAAAACTTCATATAAATTAAATCAGTTTAATGTTTTTACTAATCAGTCATACATTTATATGTAGTAATAAACAACCTTTAATCAAATATATTAGTTATCAAATTAAAATCTAACACAAAAAACAAAATCACAAATGAGTAACCAAATATGGAATAGGTATCCATATATGGAATATAAGCATAAATTAACATAACAATAACACAAATGGACTTTAATATCTTTGAGATCAATTAAATGAATATAATATATTGTGATAAATGAAAGAAGTTACATAATTACTTGCAAAAGTCACAGATCCAAGTATCAAACTCTGGACCAGCACAATCATAATGTGCCCAGAGCCCACACATCAAGCATTTAATCCAGTTTTCTCCACTTTTATCCATGGAAAAAAGTCTTGAACAGAACATACATTCTGCATCAGCAGAGTCAGGAGGTAATTGGTCCATCAACTCATCATCTTCACTACCATCATCAAACTGGATAACGTCTAGTTCCTCAGAGTTTTCTTCTTCACTATCATCCTTATTTTTCTTCGTTTGTTTGTTTCTCTTTGCAGTTTTCTTCTTATTCTTTGTCTTGACTAGTTTACTTTCTTTTTCTTGTCTCTTCATATTTTTATTTTCTAAATCATTTTTGTAGGGAGAAGATGTTATGACTGCTGCTACAGCAGCTTTTCTTCCTCTGCTAGATACTTTTCTTCGTTTCTCTGGCACTGACTTATGGCATACGGAGACACCAGACCCAAACTGCTGTGATTAAGCCCAGAAGTCGAAGGTGCAGGTTCAGGTTGTAAATTAGCAGTTTGTGGTGCAGGTATTTCTACCAGAACTTGACCGGTTTCAGATCTTGATTCCACCGGGGGGATATAGGTTGTACAACCGTCTATTACAGCATTTTGTTGCGCAGCAATAAAATCCACATCACTGAAGACATTTTTATTTAAAGGCCAAAATCCAGTGACTCTGAACCCGTTGACTGCAATTTCGCCTGTTTGTACTTTCAAATAGGATTTGCCAAACAGCTCCACAATATCATATGGACTTAGAGGTCTGTTGTTGTCCCTAATCCACATACGTATTTCCTCGCTATAGTATGTATTTAAAGGCCCCATGAAAGTCTTATCTAACGGCTGCAATTTATGTGTCGTGTGAGGAGGTAACGAAACTATGTCCACGATATTTTCCCTAGCAATATCTGTTATATCGATATTGTGAGTATGACTATAGTGTCCATCTAGTATCAGTAAAACCCTCGATTCAGGAGTCGGGTTGGTGTGTTGAATAAAGTGCTTGAGCCAGTCTGTAAAGATGTTCATTTGTCATCAATCATCCACCCTGATGGATGTGCAACTCCGACTGATCCTGGAGGACAGCGTCTCATTAGCTGAGCACTCATATTTTTTCTAGGAAAAATAATGAACAGTGGTACAAAATGACCAGTAGCATTCATGCAAACAACTATTGTCACCAGAGATCCTATTTCTGCTGAAGTCAGTGCAGCTACTTGGCGTTTACCTCTGTGGCCGATGATTTGTGGTATCTTACTTTGTACTATTGTGAGGCCTGCTGATTCATCCACGTTGTAAATACGATTTGGTGGATAGTTATTTTTAGTGTAAAGCTTTTCAAGGAGGTTGAAAAATGCTTCCACTTTTTCTTTATCAAATCCAAATGCTCTGGCGAATGATGTACCAGTTGGTCTTCTTATCGAAAGTTTATCTTTATGACGATTTAAAAATAACTTTAACCACTTTTTTCCAGCCATACCTGATTCACCGAAGGGATTCTGCAAATTGTTTCACTTTGCTAGCATGAACGCCATACGGCGAAGATCAGTTCTTGTTAAACCGTAAAACTTGCTCTCCATTATTAGAATGTTTTCTACTAGCTGACCTTCAACTTCGGAGCCCAAGATAGTTTTTCGTCCTAATGTAGTAGCTGCTGCCACTTCTGGAGACTGTTCATCTTTTTGGCAGAGACGAAATAAAGTTGTCCTAGGCACTTGAAAATGCTGTGCAGCTTTCAAATACCCCATTTTCTTTTCCCGGACGAATTTTATAGCTTGTGCCATTTTTTCTTCATCCCAGGTTTTTCGTTTGGTTGATTGTGAACCGGACATTCTAAAAACAAACATTACATATAATTAATAATAGCAAGTATCTATCATATGAAACCTTTAAACCTAATTATGGAATATTCTACAATAAGACACCAACGACTGTCCATATTTGGATTTTTATACTAGTTCAAACTCTTCTAAATATTTTTTAAAGTCACAATATTTTAATGATAAAAGATCACAAAATGGTGAAATAAACATAATACCGATATACTAAATAGTATAACACTTACGTAAACAAACATAACAGCTGGTTATACTCGTTTATTACTCACCTTTAAATTTTTCTGCACGACAACAAAACAAAACACGCCTGCCACACGTGAAGCGTTCGCGCAACTGACTCGGTGGTATGGGTGCGATAGTTAGTAGACCAAATGAAACAGAAGATGGTCGAGTGTTGCGTTTCATACTTATAGTCTTAGAGAAATGAAGGTATTCCATATTTGGTGACTTTCCTCTAATATTTACATAACTGTTGTATCCTCTAGGAGGTGGGACAAGGTCTAAATTATCGTAGGATGCTGCAGGATGGTTATATACGCTGGAAAAATATTGACTAAAGCCTTGGCAGATATCCTCAGCCGTATCGAGAGTCTGCATATCATGCTTCATGACATTGGGGTAGCCCGAATTACCTCGCGAGCCGCGCATGTTTTTAACAAAGTTCCATAGCTTTTTGGGATCTTTTTTTATTTTTATTTTATTTTATTTTATTTGGAACAACAAACAGTTACACATTACAGAAAACACAAAAAAAATATTAGTTACATACATATAAGTTAAATGCATAACCAACAGCGTTATCCACAGATTAACATAAACAAGATCAGCGTAGTTTACAAGAAAAATAAACTATTAGTAAAATAAACATTAAAATATTTTTATAAAAAAATTTGAAGTCAATAAGACATATTTTATTAGGTTAGGTACTTAAAGATAAGTAAATCACAATTTTTGCTGCAAAAAAATATTGGCTTGTTTTTTGAAAACACCAGCGCTTAAGGAAAAGTCTAAATTGTTGAAATGCTGATTGAATATTTTTAACAATCTAGTGAAAGGGGCTCGTTCACCAGCGCACGTTCTGCACCTCTCGGTGAAGAAGGTCTTATGGGGCCGCCTATTGTCACAATTTCTGGGTACCGTAAACAATAATTGGTTAAAAACCTCTATACAATCTATCCTGTTGTTCATCACGTCATACAGGAACATCACCGAGAGGAGGAGACGCCGCGATTCAAGACTCATCAATTTGTACTCTTGTAGTAGTTCTTCGTAGGGCTGACGTAAGCGGCGGCAACAATAATTCATTTTAAAGAGAAATTTCCGCTGAACCCTCTCGATTATTGAGTTATATTTCTTATAATGTGGATTCCAGACGGGGATAGCATACTCCAACTGTGACGTGACCAGTGACCTATACAATGTAAGAAATGTTTTTTCTTTTCGAAACATTATGGCAGACCTAGTGACAAAACCAAACATTTTGAAGGCTTTGTTCACTATTGTGTTTACATGGATATCTAAGTGAAGTTTAGAGTCGAGGATAATTCTTTTATTTGCCGGACTTTGCAGAGCTTCACATTGTTAAGAGAATAATCGAACTTTATAATGTTTTTCTTTTTGGTGAAGCTAATACAGGCACATTTTGGTAGGCTAAGGAACAATTTATTATGGGCACAATAATCGGCAAGCCTATTAAGATCTGCTTGCAGCAGGAGACAGTCATTCAGGGTTCGGATGCTTCTATATATTTTTAAATCGTCCGCATATAGAAGAAATTTAGAATTTAGAAAGCATTTAGAGATGTCGTTAACATACAGTAAGAAAAGTAACGGCCCAAGAATAGAACCTTGTGGTACGCCTGATGTTACGGTGACTAGTTCCGACTGATATCCGTTCACGACAACCAGTTGAGTTCTGTTACTAATGTATGATCCAAACCAGCGCAGTAAGTTACCTCGGATTCCGTTAAATGCCAGCTTGTCCATAAGTAGTCTGTGATCTACCTTATCGAATGCCTTTTGAAAATCTGTGTACACGGTATCAACTTGAATTTGAGCATCCATATTGCGAAATAAATAATCGGTGAACAAAGTAAGGTTAGTGGTAGTTGAGCGCGATTTTACAAAGCTATGTTGTTCCTGGAGCAAAAGTGTATGAAGAGTGGAATAAATTTCCCCGTGTACAAGCCGTTCAAAGGTCTTCGAGAGTACAGAGAGTATGGAGATTGGACGATAGTTCTCAATATTATGATTATTGCCTGACTTGAGAATTGGTGTGATGTTGGCACGTTTCCATATATGAGGGAAGACGCCTTCTTGCAGGCATTTATTATAAATAATATAAAGAGGCTTGCAAAGTGCAGGAGATGACTTAAAAAATATTGGGGGAATACCATCGGGTCCGGACCCTTTAGTGATATCAAGAGTTTTTAAGGCTGTAAGAATGGCGTTGCTGGATATATGAATGTGGGAAAGATTGCCGCTATTGCAATTGTAATCGTGTCGTAGTTCTTGGTGCCAATTTTCGGGATCGAAAGAAGTTTGCTCATATACGGAGTAAAAGAAATTGGAAAAAAGGTTACAAATATCTGTGGGACAATCGGAATGTGTACTTTGATAATACATGGTCGAGGGTAGGTGTCCTTGTTTGTTGCGATTTTTTATGTAAGACCAAAAATATTTCACATTATGAGTGATACTTTCTTCTACGGTATTAATATATTCTTTATATAATTTAGCACTTTGAGCTTTAAACCTGCTTCGATATATAGAGTAGGTTTCATAGTCTGATATATTCTTGTATTTCTTCCATTTGCACCAAGAACGTTCCTTATTTTTAAATATATGGATTAGTGAGGAGGTAAACCAGATCGGGAAACGAGATGATCTAGCGCGCTTAAGAGGTACATGTTTATTGATTATTTTATACAAAATATTGTAAAAAACGTCGACTGATTCTTAAGCGGCAAGGTCTGATATGAGTTTATCCCAATCCGTATTTACAAATTCATAATTAATAGCTTCGTAGTCTGCCTTATGAAAATTGGGTTTAGGCAATTGGTATTTACACGTATGCATACGTTTCACATTTGTATCTAATATAGTTAGTCCGCAAAATGGAGGATGGTGTGGGTCGGGCGATAGTAATGGAGTACAGGTGGATATATCGGTGTCCGCGTTAGCTATGAATAAGTCTAACGTTCGACCTAGTTCATTTTTTAATCTATTATATTGACTAGCATTGATAGTATGCATGAAGTTGAGTAGGTATTCGCAGGCCGGTCCACCCCATACAACAGGGGTATGATTGGACCAGTCTATCCCCGGTAAGTTATAGTCGCCGAATATGAAGAATCTTTCAGTCGACTCACAGTTAAGGTACTGAAGAAGAGAATCAAAATGGGACTCGTATATTTCGGCGGAAGTTTGGGGAGGAAAATATGTAGCGCTGACAAAATGATTTTTCCCAGGGTTAGAAGCATTCAGTGTTAGTAAAACTTGTTCAGATGTAGATGGGTCAAAATCATGAACTACTCTGTAGGGCTTAAGTTCTTTGAGTACAGCTATCAAAACTCCACCACCTTCTTTTTTCTTCGTAGCAGAACGATTGCGATCACACCTAAACACTACATAACGGCAGTCAGCCAATTCAGTGTCAAAAATTTCAGGAACTAGCCAGGTCTCAGTCAAAACTATCACATCATAAGAAGCAGAAAGAATATTCATGTATAAGGTATTTATTTTTGTACGAATTCCGCGACAATTCTGGTAATAAATTGATATATTTTTATCCATGAACAGTTCCGGGAAAATAATAAATACATAGTAATTTAGGACAAGTTGTACAAAGAAAATGAGTTAAATTAATATTCTTACGGCAGGATAATTTTGCAACTTTTGAATTTAAAATTAATAGATTGTGTTTGAATTCTTGAAAAATTTCGATGAAAGAAATAAGTACAAAAGGTGAAAAATGAATAACACAATTGAATGCCAACGTCGCCTCGCATACGGCCCCACAAATCACAAATTCACAAAGCAATAGTTCAGCATATAATGAATTTCCATTTTTACAGCAAAAAATAAGGCACTGAAAATTGAAGTTACTCATTAATCGTAGTAGTAGTTTGACGGCATTTTGACATAATTTTTGTAATATCCTCAGCGGATCTGATGGAAATCGCAGGCGCAGTATCGGACTCGCGTACAAGTATCGTCGCACTCTTGACCCAGACATATTTGAAGCCATGTTTACGAGCTGCTTCTCTGCACTGACGAAATAAATGTTTCCTATTAAGTGTTATGTGTTCATTCATATAGATGCGCTGAGGTGTGCCTGAGATTCCCACCTGATCCGATTTAAGCTCCTTATTCTTACGGTAGGCGCTCAAAATATTGTCGCGTATAGACCTTGTGATAACCTTCGCGACAATGTTTTTAGGCTTAGTATTTTCCTTGTTGGCATGAGGGACGCGATGCACAGACACGATGCCATTCTGTGGTATTGAATAATTGATACACTTTCCAATGGACTCGAGAATCATCAAAAGATTTTCATTACGTCTTTCGGGAACATTGCTGATTTCTAGATTGCACTGTCTGGCCTGCTGTTCGAGTGTATTTATTTTATTTTCGAGAGTATCAACTCTGTTATCAAAACTATCCACTGCTTGTACTTTGCATGACAGTTGAGTAACATCTTTCCTGAGATCTTCGCTTTCGCCGGCTTGAAATTGGGCAAAAGTTTTTAATTCTGAGACCTCGCTTGACAGACCGGCGATATTTTGCTTTAGGCTTATTTGTTCCGTACGGAGAGAGTTAACATCCTTTTGTATATTAGATAGTGTATTCTTGATGTCTTCACTTATTCTGGACATACTTGCTTCCATGCTGAGACGCCACGAATCAAGGGTACTTTTTAATTCTTGGGTAAAATTAAACATATCATTTTGTGTTATGTATTTTTGCAGTTCCCTATTAGGTGAGGCAGAGGGTGCATGCATAGGCGGTGTTAGGAAAATGGGGCCACCCGGTTCGGCGACATTCTGCTGGATGTCGTTTTCAAAGGACATATCCAGTGACTCTTTGCTATAGATAGGCAGCTGTGTTTGACGTATAGGTGTATTAATGTTAGATTTCTTCCTGTTCGTAATATTACTACAAGAGGGACATTTCCATACAGCCTTATGTTTATCCTTGAGGCGAGAGTAATCTTGGGCAGTTATATTTAGGCACTCATTGTGATATTTATCAGTGCACATAGAACATTGCAAATAAAAATCATTTTCATGGATTTCCTTCTGACAACCACCGCATGCTGCTTGTTGAGACGCCATAATTGCGGTAAATCGCGTTAAAAAGAAAAAAAATATATAAAAATAAAAACAAACAAAACAAAAAAGAAAAAAAATAATTCAAAAAGTTTCCTGCGCAGGCTCGAACCGCCGATTCCTCACTTCAACTCTTATCAAGCCTAAGTCGCTATCCACTGCACCAACCAGAACTTTAATGGTCGGACGAAAACGAGGTATAAGTTAGTGATAATGATGAACTTAGCTCTTGCGACGTAACGGGTATGTAATTTCGCCGCGGCGCTACACTGTTCTCGTAGCCCAGCTGACACAAGCACGGAACAAATTCTAATCCAAGCAGCACACAAAAAGTAACCGCACACAGTCAACCGCGCACCGCAACGCTCGGGGACTCCGCAGACTCAGGGGCGCAGCACCCACTCAAACGCCAACCACCGGGCGCAGGCCGAGAAAATAATGTATTTATTTAAATAATATTTGAATTAAAACTACACACGTCCACTCTGAACAACGTCCGGAGGCGAGAGGAACAACGTCCGGAGGCAAGAGTATATGATTGAGAGCAACTTATATGATTTTTAAAACATTTACTCTCGAGTAGTTTTTGTTTGTGACCTTAACAGAGAGAACTCGTCGTAATCGCGATCGTTACCAAACTTTTTCCATTTAAGTGATTTCAATTTAATTAACTTAGTTAACGTTCGATTATATTTGATGATAGATGTGGATGTCGTGAGAGGAGGAATGAAGATATTCATTCATTAAATTAATTCTACATTAAAGGTCTTAGATAACTACTCAAAATGATGGTTCGTTTTATGTGTATATCTAAAACTTATAAAAAAGAAGGTAATTCTAACAGTTTTTACTTTATTTATCAATCAGTTTCTATTCTATTGTACACATGCACTATTCTATTGTATTATGTTTATTTCCTATGGTTCTTGATGTAGTGCCACAGTTTGATGCTTAAGTGAGTGCCCTCATGTAGGGATACAGCCCGAATTAGAGCACCCGATCTGGTGTGGTTGTAAACGAGAACATTAAATTTGCACCATGTCCGACCATAATATCATCATATTTATTCGTATGTACTATATTGATATAGTGCCACAGTTTGATGCATAAGTGAGTGCCCTCATGTAGGGATACAGCCCGAATTAGTGCACCTGATCTGGTGTGGTTGTAAATGAGAGCATTAAATTTGCACCATCTGCGACCATGATATCATCATATTTATTCGTATCTACTATATTGATGTAGTGCCACAGTTGAGGCTTAAGTGAGTGCCCTCATGTAGGGATACAGTCCGAATTAGAGCACCCGATCTAGTGTGGTTGTGAACGAGAGCATTAAATTTGCTCCATATCAAATCATAATATCATCATATTTTATGTATAAATTGTGTAAAAAAGAGACCAAAACTGTTTGGTAAATAATATCGCAATGTATGTATGTAATCTAAAATTCTTGCCAAGACCATCTAGTTCCCTTAAAACGATGTTATTTTGCGTGTGTTAGTATCTTAAGTGGAGTAATAAATGGTAATTATTTTTTGTGAGTGTATTTGGAAAATTTGCCGCGATACACAGGTGAGTTTGCATAACGTTTTATTTTTTGTTAAATTTCGCTAGATGAATGTTTACCACGCAACGTAAGAATATGCTAACATTGTATCTGAGGCGCCGAGTACGGCGCTGCCGAACCGGTGATAAGATCTATTGTGAATCGAATTACTTTTAGGAGGCTCTAACTGCAGCTTCTAGTTGTGCGAACGGTTAGGGAATCGGAGACTCTAACGGAGGCTCTATCCGCGGTTCCAAGCTGTGCGAACGGTTAGGGATCAGAGACTCTAACGGAGACTCTAATCGCGGTTCCAAGCCATGCGAACGGTTAGGGAATCGGAGACTCTAACGGAGGCTCCAATCTATACGGTCTTTTAATAGATTGGGAAAGTTTGGCTCACAATGATGTATCACGGAGGCGAGCCTGGCGAGCCAAGTGATACAGCGTTTGGGAGTCAAAGTTCTTAATCTATTTACTACTTGTGTACTATTTAAAATCTTTGTATACCTCTTTCAGTTTACTATGTTGTATCACTTACCTAAAGAGAATAACAATATTATTCTATGTACCATCCCCATTGTTGTTAGATATATTATTATATACAAAGATATATATTCGCCATTATTACGTAGTGTCTCACCATATCACTACATTATTACATGTGTATATTATATTATATTATATATTTTAATGTTAAATCATTCTAAAGGAGTCACTTATAAGTATCGTAATTCCCTGATCAAAATAAGCTTATTAAATACCTACCCTCTGAACATGAATAAAATCGAACGAATGTGGTACGAATCGCTTATAATAATTTTACTAACATTTCTATCAGGACTATATTATCTATTAAAATGGCTACAATAATTCTATTACTATTTATTACCTAAACATTTTTTAAAATCTAATTTTATTAAAAATTAAGTGTTTTTATTGTAATAAACAAAGTGATTCGCCATAAAATACCTGAAAACATTACGGATAATTGTTAGCAAGCCTCCGCTGACAATATTTACCTGGATAACTTCTTGTGACCATCCGACGGTCAGTGTCGTTGCAGGAAATTTGAACCGACAACGGATAAACCGGGGGAGTATTGATTTTTTAAATTATTTTTCAACTCATAATACGATAAAGTATTTATTCAAGAACCTATGCAATCCAACACCGTTGTAATTCACCCAATACCGTATTTAATTCGAGGTTATTTTTAGTATTAGTACCTATAAAACCACTAACACTACAACAATACTGACACCTTATCTCTTATTAGCCTCTGCAATAATAACACAACACGCTTAACACAATATTATCGGAATAAGACGGTTCTCCATAAAGAGATTTGCCTCCATAAAGTGGATGATTTAACACCTGGCCACGAACACTAACAAATACTGAGATAACCTGTTACCTACTAAAAATAATATCTCCAAACATTATTTATATGTATGTTATTTTATTATAGTAACTAGTTCATTATTTTATTAAATAACAATAATTTTAGTCCACCATTAATCTTAAAAAACCTAATAAATACTTCTTTCTCTTTATAATAATAATTAAATTGTAAGTACCTACATTGACCTAAATCAGCTGCTTGCTGAAATAATTTGTACCTACCTAATAAATATATATTTGTGTTATAGGACAAATACTCTTTTTCAAACCGGTTCAAACATTTGTTGTACACTTAATTGTAAATAATTCCAGGTATGTCGGGTAGTGGAGCTTACACTAAGAAGATGACTCGGAAGGCCACTTCCCAGGAATTAGAATTTAAGTTAAAAAGGGCCATTGAGGAAATAAAAGAGCTTAGGGAGGACAACACCCAAATCCTCAAAGAACGGGACGACAATAAAGAGGAATCTCTGAAAATTATTAACAACAACACCCAACTGAAGTGTGAACTGGGGGACCTCCATGCTCAGCTTATGGATGTCCTGATGCAACGAGATCAACTTCTTGACACCGTGGCCAGCTTTGACCAGTGTAGTGAGACCTATGAGCGGGCTCTGCAACGTATCCAAGACCTTGAGGTGGAGCTAGGGGACGCCAACAAAGTCATACAACAGTATGAGGAAGACAAGAGGTGTCAAGAGGCATTACATACCCACAGCCTGTATGAAGAGTTGATCGGGTCACCAGCTGGGCGGGGGACTATCCAGAGTAACAACTCATGTCTGGAAAATGATAGGGTTAAACTAGGCAAGAAAAATAGACTCAAGAAATATATCAAAATAAATAATTATATTAAGAAAACTGAAAAATTAGTTAAAAGACAAAAATGCCACCAGAAGAACATATTATTGAGAAAACAGCGAGTAGACTTACTTGATAGTTTAGAATTGTATAGTAAGAAGTTAGATGAGAGTAGGCATAAATATGAAAGTGACACACAGGAGCTGCAGGCTGACATCTCGCGGCTGCATAGGTCATTACAGCGTATGACCGACAAATATAACTCAGCCCAAGGACAAATAAGCGAACACATCCTCGCTGCTACCCGATTTATAGAACAGTGTAACTGTCAGCCTGGTACAGGGCCCGGCATCGCTGACCTGCAGGTGGGAGATGAACCTCCGCTTCTGGACCGCACTACCAACAATAACTTATTGACATCAATAATGAACAATACTAATAATAATGTTACAATTTTTTCTGATAGGATTGGAGTTGGTTGTGGACCTCTTCTAAATGAGAAATGTAAATGTATGGTAACAAATTATTGTATGCCTAACGCTTCACTAGAGCAAATTATTGACAAGATGAGTAAGTGTACATTTAGTAAGGATTCAATAATCATACTAATTATTGGGAATTCCTTAGAAATAAGGAAAAGAGATTTTCTTCAGAGATTCTCAACCATTTGTGAGCTTAATGTAAAAAAAAATATTTTTGTGTGCCTTCCCTTTTTCTAGGTACTACACACCTAGCCAAAATAACAGTATTCATTTATTGAATACATTATTATACAACCTGACCTTTAGTCATAGTGACAAATTTGTGTTTTTTGACACAAATAAATTTATAGATAATAAGTTTTTGTTGACTGGCAAAACTTTTTATTTGCCTCATAAAATTAAAAGAGAAATAGCTACTCTGTTAGCGTTTAATATTAATAATATGATTACCCAAAATATGGAAGTTTTTATTCCAAATAATTTAAATTACAATGTGAGACAATAGAGGAATCCTCTTGCAAGCCAATGACAAAAAGAAACCCTAAAAATCTAAACCTTATTCATCAGAATATACAAGGTTTGTCTGGAAAATTACTTGAATTGGAATTATTTTTAAATAAAATGAATGTCCATCTATTATGTATTACGGAACACTGGTTAAGACAGTATGAATTAATTATTAATATTGACAACTATAGCGTCGGTAGTTCGTTCACGAGAAAGTCTGCAATCAGAGGCGGGTCACTAATTTTATTAAACAATTCCATTAAATATAAAGAACGCAAAGATGTCGTTTCACTTTCACTTGAGCGAACTATTGAGCTAGCATGTGCGGAGCTTGAACGACATGTCATTGTTTGTGTGTACAGGCCTCCATCTGGGAATTTTACTTCATTTGAATCCATTATGGAAGAGGTATTAAGAAAAATATGTTTATCTAATAAAAAAGTGGTTGTGTGCGGGGATTTTAACATAAATATTTTAGATAATTCACAGAACTCTGTTCGGTTTCTGAATCTTTTCAGATCATTCAATTTACATCATCTTTTTAACGAACCCACACGAGTTACTCCCACCACAGCTACTTGCTTAGATAACATATTTTGTAACTGTGATGTATTAGACAAGTCCATAATAAACTTTATAAACTCAGATCATAGTGGACAGCTAGCAATGTTTGAATACAGTCATGCACCCTCTTCATGTAGCTTTGTGTGCAGGCCAATAACTGCAAACCGTAAAGAAAAATTTCAAGATAATATTTCTAGAAAGGTACCTGCATTATCATGTCACGATGGAAATGCTAATCAGCTTTATAATATGCTTTTTAATGTAGTTGAAAAAGAATATAATCAGATTTTTACTAAAAAAACAATTAAATTAGATACTTCTAAAACTAAATTCAGTGACTGGGCCACTACAGGCATCTATAAAAGCAGAAAGAGGCTATTTGAATTATATGATATCAAAGCCAATTCAGAAAACGCTAATTTAATTGAATATGTCAGAACATACTCAAAATTATTCAAAAAAGTATGTGCAATGGCAAAATCAAATTATTTTAAAGACAAAATAATAAAAGCCACTAATAAAAGTAAAATCTCATGGAAGATAATAAATAATGAGACTTGTAAAAATAAAACAAAAGACAACAAGCTCTCTCTAAAAAATTGATGGCAAATCACTTGTTTCTGACTCTGAAGTAGCAGAAACATTTCAGTCTTTCTTTTCTAATATACCAGTCACAACAACCAATAAATTGAATTCCAGCCCCCATCTCGCTGCTTCTCTCCTCAAGTCTCATGTTGATAAGTGCAACACGCCTTTTAGATTCAATCATGTCAATTCTAATATAATTTTAAAAACATTCAAAGAATTAAATATGAAACCAACTGAGGATTTATGGGGCATCTCGGTAGATATAATAAAAAATATAATACATTCTATCGCATCCTACTTAGCAATAATATTCAATAAATGTGTTGACGACGGTCAATTTCCCGATATGATGAAATACAGTAAAATAATACCATTATTCAAGTCGGGTGAGAAAAGCGACCCGTCTAACTTCAGACCTATTTCTATACTGCATGCTCTCAGCAAAATTTTTGAAAAAGTAATATTCACTCAGTTATTGTCTCATTTAAATCTGAATAAAATATTACTCAGTAAGCAATTTGGATTCACAAAAGGGAAATCCACTACTGATGCTGGAGTGGCGCTTATCAAACATGTATTTGATGCGTGGGAAAAAAAGCGAGATGCTATTGGAATATTCTGTGATTTGTCTAAAGCATTCGATTGCGTCAATCATGAAACATTGCCAATGAAGTTACAGCATTACGGTGTCATAGACACCTCACTAAGTCTAATCAAATCTTACTTATCAGATAGGATTCAGAAGGTCAATGTCAATGGAACTAACTCTTCTGGCGCCCCTCTAGCCATGGGTGTGCCCCAGGGCTCTATATTGGGGCCCTTGCTCTTTTTAATCTATATAAATGACCTTCCTTACTAAACCAAAGATCTATGTGAGATAGTGTTATTTGCTGACGATACATCCTTGATTTTTGAGGTTGATAGGCAAAAGAAAAATGTTGACGAAGTAAATTACACACTCTCTCAAGTACTACAGTGGTTTACTTATAATAACCTGGTGCTTAATTCAAAGAAAACAAAATGTGTTAAGTTCACAATGCCTAATGTAAGGCAGGTCAAAATAAATATTGTCATGAATAACGAACCTATCGAAGTCATAAACTCCACAGTTTTTCTAGGTATCACTCTGGATAAAAAATTGCAATGGAGCCCTCATATTGCTGTCTTGGCAGGAAGACTTAGTTCAGCTGCATATGCAGTTAGAAAGATAAGGAATCTGACTGATATCGGGACAGCGAGACTGGTTTATTTTAGCTATTTTCATAGTCTGATGTCATATGGTCTACTACTGTGGGGATCCGGTGCTGACTTACAAGCCATCTTCATTTTGCAAAAGAGGGCCATCCGTGCCATCTACGGTCTTAGATCACGTGACTCACTCAGAGAAGTATTCAAGGAAATCAATATTTTAACCGTATCATCTCAATACATTTTTGATTGTATTATGTTTGTACGCAAGAACTTGCTCCTTTACTCGCAAAAATCAGATTGTCATAGCTTTAACACGCGAAATAAACATAGGCTTGCTGTTCCAAATCTAAGACTTCATAAAATTGGAAATTCATTTGTAGGATTGAGCATTAGAATGTTTAATAAGTTACCTCAAAATGTTATTGATTTACCGGTACATAAGTTTAAGTTGCATGTAAAAAACTGCCTAATGCAGAAAGGCTACTATAAAGTAGAGGATTATTTGAATGATAAGGATTCCTGGACATGTTGATCTCTTCGGCTGTCCTCTAATGTATAATTAATTTCATAATTTTTCATTGACGATTTATCTAAACTATTGATTATAAGCATTGTATATCATACTGTCACTGTAATCATAATTTGTATAAGAATGAAAATTGTAATTACCATATTATTTGGAAAGAGTAACTACTGAGTTTTTTGCTGATTCTTCTCGGTAGAAATTGACATTCCGAATCAGCGGTAGATTACATAATATTTGACATTCATAAATGTTCTTTATTGAATAAAGACATTTTTGATTTTGACTGTATAAAAATTGATCTATATTGATTATTCAATAATTGACAAGATGCTAACCACCTACTATTGTACACCTCGTCCTGCAGTTTATAAGTCTGGATTAAGTAACTACTACTCCTTGTGACCTATGAGGGGAACCTAAGTAGTCATGCTCACTCAAATGTCTCTGAGGTGGTGGCGCTATGTGGCGGGTAATTACATTCCCTCTAATATGGTTGAGTGAAATGATGGCTGACACGTACGTCATACTTGTGAACAGGTGCCACCTTTGGGGACTGGTCTGCTTCGGTTTACCTCATAATATTTATTTTATTATTATTTCCTTTATTTTATTTTGTGTAACAATTAAACTGTATGGCTTGGTATGATGATGACACAACATTGTATGAAAGTTTGGCAATTAAAAAGAGTAACTGGCGAGTTTCTTGCCGGATCTTCTCGACCAGAAACAACTTTCCGAGCCGGTGGTAGAATCGCATTATGTTTATTTATTTCTTTAGTATATTTTATGTATCAACATATATATGTATTAACATGTAAATTATACATAAGTACTTATAAATAGTTTTAAGTCATTAAAATGTATGACGATTTGTAAGTGCTGTGTACAAGCCTATGCAAATAAAGAATTATTTGATTCAAAACGTTAGAGGCCTTCAAACAAAATCTTCAGACTTTTTCAAAAATATCTTAAATTGTAATTACGACGTAATATGTATCACTGAGTCATGGTTGAATGATAGGTTTTTTGATTCCGAAATTTTTAATGACCGCTTCGAGGTATTTAGATGCGATTGGGACCCTGGGGATCTATTTTGAAGTTAACTTTGAGACTCAATCAAACGTATTTGACGACGTTTCCTAATTTGAAGTGAACATTGCGTCGGTTGAACTCAACCGAAACTTTTTTGACACATCTCGTCCCAAACCCTAATTTGAAAGTACCAAACCGCTTCCGAAATATTGAATTTGACAAGTCGTGTCTCGCGTCCTTATGTCAAAATTCACGATAGCTAGATAGGTGTTTTTGTTCGGTTGAATGGATTTATGGTATATTAAAAAGGATCTTTATGTCTTTGTAAACAAGGTCCAATGTCTGATATACCAATAAAGATTAGTTTTTTCTTAGATTAAATCAAAATAGCGGAGTTTTTTGGTAAAAAATGTAAAAATAGCTGTACCTTTATAGATGATTATGAATACATTGAGTACTTTTTATGTATGAATCTTAGTAATTTATTTTCGTTTAAACATGTAAGTAAATTTATAATAGGTATATAGATTTACTTATGCCAGTGAGTTTATTACTATTTATGTATGTAATAGTTCAATGATTTATGCAGATTTAAGTATAAGTACCTGCTAAGTACCTACCTAGTGGTGTAGGCTTCTTATAATAGGTAACTACATTCACTAGGTATGTCATTAATCTGCACAGATTAATTTTTCTACGACTGCATTGTATTCTTCAAACTGAATCTTATTTAGCAGTTCAAAAGTTTGAAACTTTTGATAGTTTAACTAGGGATTAATTATATAGGCTTTTGACTCAATTAGGTATTAACCTACCTAACTTTTACTAATAAGTTAAGTACCTTTTGAATGGGTTTTTACCATTTTCTATTACTAGCCACAATGATTACAAGAGGCAATAATTTTGCCAAGGTTCATTGTCTATAGGTATTACAAGTATAAGTAGGTAATAAGTTTTCTCTTTCATTAAAAAGTGGGTAAACTGCCTACTTACCTACCACACTTACCTATTTGTTAGGTATATAACTAAGTATTTAAGTACTTATCTACTTATATAATTAAAAATTTCGAATATCCATTCACACATTGCACAAGTCACACATTGCATAAGTTTAACTGGTTTAATACATTTTCTCTACTATAGTTAGTCACCAATTGTTATATAGGTATGGAAAGGTAGCTGTAAGTATGTCCCATATACTGCAGAATAAATAAATATTTCACAACATCACATACATTGATCCAACTCCGAGATAGGTAACTCGTAGGTGTTACAGATATCAGAACAAACAGCGGGATTACAAATATTTATATAAGTACTTATTACATAGAAAACACCCATACCATGAATTGTGATGTATTCAGTCCGGAGCCTTCGTAGCTGGCAAATAAATAAATAAATATTTCACAACATCACATACATTGATTCGACTCCGAGATAGGTAACTTTAGCATCTGTGTTACAGATATCAGAATCAATACAGTGGGATTACAAATATTTACTTAAGTACTTATTACATAAAAAACACCCATACCATGAGTTGTGATGTATTCAGTCCGGAGCCTTCGTAGCTGGCAAATAAATAAATAAATATTTCACAACATCACATACATTGATCCGACTCAGAGATAGGTAGCTCGAGCACCTGTTACAGATATCAAAATCAATACAGTGGGATTACAAATATATACATATGATACTTGTTTTTGTTAATATGTGTTTATAATACATAGAAAACACCCAGACCTATACAAATAGTCATGTTCATGCACACAATGTTTGTACTGTGCGGGGATCGAACCTGCAACCCTTGGATCTAAGGCAGCATACACTCCTATTGTTCCAATGCCGTATTAACACTCACTGCGATTAAGATACATTCAAATGTAAAGTGAAAGTTCAAATGGGCAGGATTTGAGGAAAATGAAAATAAAAACAACATATACATAGTTGAATTTATTAAAATAAGTAATAAAAGATACAATGAATGTTATTCTATTGTAAGGAGAAACTATGTACACTTTTTATGTTGTATTTCGTTTCTGTGCAATAATAGTCAATACTAGTCAATAGTCAAATTTTCTTTATTTGCATAGGCTTGTACACAGCACTTACAAATCGTCATACATTTGAATGACTTAAAACTATTTATCAGTACTTATGTATAATTTACTTGTTAATATATATATATATACGTTGATACATAAAATATACTAAAGAAATAAATAAACATAATGCTATTCTACCACCAGCTCGGAAAGTTGTTTCTGGTCGAGAAGATCCGGCAAGAAACTCGCCAGTTACTATTTTTAATAGCCAAACTTTCATACAATGTTGTGTCATCATCATACCAAGCCATACAGTTTAATTGTTACACATGTACGAGCTACGTACATTTACTCGAATCATCACCATTTCACGCCATTTGACCTAATTGTACAATATCGCACAATCACACATCATTCATTCAAGTCAGTTCGCAAACAGCCATCAAGAGCGCCGCGCGTACTCATATTGTATCATCCCTTTTGTATCAAGTTTCAGTTAAATATATTTCAAGTTCAAAATCATAAAGTTTTATCATTTATCAAATCATATTGTTTCGGCTAACCCCGAACATTGGTCCTTCGAGCTTTCCGTATAAAGCGGGACCCTTACGCGTGTTCATCAGTGATCTGTAACTGTGTCATCGGTTCCGCTCAGTACCTATCGGAAGTACACGTGTCCATATTGGATACCACGTCAAGACTGTATCGTTGTGCAACCAAGGATCACGACACGTAACCAGATCAAGAACAGGAGGGGTGCAATCAAGAGCCACTCTACACCCGAGGCAGCAAGGTCTTAGGTCTTCATCAAACATCAGGAATCAGCCAGGCGCCGGGTGAGCATCCATCCTCGGCCCTAAACATCTTCAAGTAGCAGGGAGTTGCTGTTTTTTTTTTTTCAAGTAAGATCAGTCCTTTTTGCTTCAATCATCATGTCCAGGATTGAGGATAGCTTGGCCACGCAGCAACAACTGGCTGCGGGCATTGAACAAACCTGGACTAACTTCAAGAAAGATAGTTCAGAGAGGAAGACTCCGGATTATCTACAACGTCGCTTAGACATACTGGATAAATACTGGATTGAGTTTGAATATAATCATTCCAGGTTATTAGAGTTCGGTGAAGAGTCTCAGTATTTTGACAACAATGAATATGAGAGGGTAAAAGAGAGGTCCGGTTTAGTTCGATCAGGCATACAAAATTATAATCAACCTCTAGGTATCGATAGGCCTAGCACTCCTGTTCCACAAGCAGCGAAATTCAACCCTTCTCCCTTCATCAAGCCAACAGATGTCTACCAGCCAGAGGCATCAGCTGCCCCATCAACCAAAGGTACGAATAGTAAGACGGACGATATGCTCAAGAGGCAACAGAGTAATTTTAAGGCTTTTCACTGTTCCGTGACTGCTATAGACTTAGATACTGTATCAGAAAGGTGGGAGTTCGAGGATATTCTGCGTACACTGTGGAACTCCTTACCCCTTCCAATCAGCAAATCACAATCCCTTCCTATATTCAAGTCCCGTGTCAAAACTCACTTCCTATCTCTATAAATAGGTACACTGTTTTTTCCTTGTCTCTTCTTCCTTTTTTTATGTGCTCTGCTCTCTGGTCATTTATACCTATCTATAAGAAATATTTTTATTGAATTTTTGTTATAAATTATCTATGTATATATTATTGGGTATGTATGTAGCTATGAACCCTCATCTAAGAGATCGTGTAATTTCAATAAACATTTAGTAGAGATAAGACATAGTCGCTTGGGCGGCGCCCGCAGCGTCAGCAGTCTTGCACCTGCCCGGATGGCGTGGGCGTGATATTCTTTGTGTGTTAGAATTAAATCTAGATTATGTCAGTTCAATTGTAAAGCTCGGACCGAAATACACGGTTCCAAAAAATAATTGTATTTTTTTAAAAAGCTCCCGAGGCTTTTCCGATTTTTAACTGGCGCAGCCGGGTCGGATCCCATCGTGAAATGCTGTTCGCCACGCGCGCTCCAAACTTAGCTCGCGCGGTAGCTGAGACGGGTTTCCACGAACCGAAAAAAATATATTTGATAATCATCGAATTATCCTGGAAGGAGCCAAAAAGGAGCAGTAACTATAGAAGGAGGAATGGGAAAGGCCAGACAGTGGGTTAACTTTTTCGCTATCCTGTGCTATCCAGTTCTATTCCTTTTGTTGCGATTTTTTTACGTTATCTGATTTTCGTAAAATAGTATAGGACTATTTTTGTATTAAATAAGTTATTTTAAGTAAAATCATTAGTACTATTGTAGAGACCTTATAAAAATATTTGGTAGCCTCGCTTTGTAGAGATATTGTATAGAGATAACTGTAGAGACGTATTGTAGAGATAATTGGGAAAGTTATTTTACAGTAAACTGCTCAATCAAGAAATAAATATGGATCAGATTAACTTAATCCCGAAAGAAATTTTGTGTGTTGTGCCTAAATTTGATGGAGATGCGAATTTAATAAATTCTTTTATTAATAAAACCGAATATGTTTTGTGAAGTTTTGCGCGACCGGCCAACCCAGGCCAGGATTTATATAACTTTCACACTATCTCTAGTAGACTATGCGGTAAGGCAGCTGTCCTTTTAAGTGAAAGACAGGATGTAACTACTTGGGCGGATTTGAAAGTTTTACTTGTGCAACATTTTGGCGATCCTAGGTCCGAGAAATGTATTGCGATTGAACTTGAGAATCTGGAAATAAAACAAGGCGAATCGTATTCTGATTTTTGTAATAGGATCCAGTCAGTACGCAGCGCCCTGTTCGCAAAGGTCAATCTGTTAAATCAAAATCAACATGATGAGGGAGTTAAAGCAGCCCACATGATTATTTACAATAATACAGCGTTAAAAGTATTCTTATTTAATTGAACCGTAGATTTGGTCACCAAAGTCCGTTCTAAGTCTTGTACTACTTTGGAGTCAGCCTTAAGTATTGTCATGGAGGAAGTAAACTTCCGAAAGTTGTATTCTGCAAAAAACAAAGTTAACGCGAAAAGTTCTAACAGTCAGCAGCACCCTCGCTCTTCGCAGTACCCTCAAATGCTTCAACCCACATTTGTCCCACAAAACTTTAAATTTGGTATACCCCAACAAAGCAATTTACAGCGTATGGCAATTACCCCTCATGTGATTGAGGGAGGCCCGTGCCCCAGCAGTGGGGACTGAAATGGGCTGATGATGATGATGATGATACCCGCAGCTCTCAGGCAACAACCTTTCGGTCCAGCTAGCCAGCAGCAGATGTTCCAACCTCAACAAATGTTGCCACGTCAAAATTATTATAATCCAAATCAATTTTAGTTTGGTATCCCCAGCCATTATCAACAAAAGAGACCTAGCCAATTTAAATTTGGTATCCCTAACCAACAGTTTCCTCAACAACGACCTGTGCAGGTCTCTAATCATCCTACTGACGTATCAATGTGTACTGCTCCACCTCTCAGGCAGAATATGTTATATTAACCTCAATATAATGAAGTGTTTTATAATAATGAACTTGTACTACAAAAATCAAAATCAAAATCAAAAATGTCTTTATTCAATTTAAGTCCATACTGAACATTTATGAATGTCAAATATTACGTAATCTACCGCTGATTCGGCATGTCAATTTCTACCGAGAAGAATCAGCATAAAACTCAGTAGTTACCCTTTTCAAATAATATGGTAATTACAATATTCATTCTTATACAAATTATGATTACAGTGACAGTATGATATACAATAATCAATATCGTTTAGATAAATCGTCAAAGAAAAATTATGAAATGAATTATACATTGAGAGGCTAGGCGAAGAGACCAACATGTCCAAGAATCCTTATCATATCTCAATCATCTACTTTATAGTAGCCTTTCTGCATTAGGCAGTTTTTTACATGCAACTTAAACTTATGTACAGGTAAATCAATGATATTTTGAGGCAACTTATTAAACATTCTAATGCTCAATCCTACAAATGAATTTCCAGTTTTATGAAGTCTTAGATTTGGGACAGCAAGTCTATGTTTATTTCGCGTTTTAAAGCTATGAAAATCTGATTTTTGCGAGTAAAGATGCAAGTTCTTGCGTACAAACAATACAATCAAAAATGTATTGAGATGATACGGTTAAAATATTAATTTCCTTGAATACTTCTCTGAGTGAGTCACATGATCTAAGACCGTAGATGGCATGGATGTCCCTCTTCTGCAAAATGAAGATGGCTTGTAAGTCAGCACCGGATCCCCACAGTAGTAGACCATATGACATCAGACTATGAAAACAGCTAAAATAAACCAGTCTCGCTGTCCCGATATCAGTCGGATTCCTTATTTTTCTAACTGTATATGCAGCTGAACTAAGTCTTCCTGCCAAGACAGCAATATGAGGGCTCCATTGCAATTTTATATCCAGAGTGATACCTAGAAAAACTGTGGAGTTTATGATTTCGATAGGTTCGTTATTCATGACAATATTCATTTTGACCTGCCTTACATTAGGCATTGTGAACTTAACACATTTAGTTTTCTTTGAATTAAGAACCAAATTATAATAAGTGAACCACTCGAGAGAGTGTGTTATTTACTTCGTCAACATTTTTCTTTTGTGTATCAACCTCAAAAATCAAGGATGTATCGTCAGCAAATAACACTGTCTCACATAGATCTTTCGTAAAGTAAGGAAGGTCATTTATATAGATTAAAAAGAGCAAGGGCGCCAATATAGAGCCCTGGGGCACACCCATGGTTAGAGGGGCGCCAGAAGAGTTAGTTCCATTGAGATTGATCTTCTGAGTCCTATCTGATAAGTAAGATTTGATTAGACTTAGTGAGGTGTCTATGACACCGTAATGCTGTAACTATTAGCAGTGTTTCATGATTGACGCAATCGAATGCTTTAGACCAATCACAGAATATTCCAATAGCATCTCGCTTTTTTTCCCACGCATCAAATACATGCTTGATAAGCGCCACTCCAGCATCAGTAGTGGATTTCCCTTTTGTGAATCCAAATTGCTTACTGTGCAATATTTTATTCAGGTTCAAATGAGACAATAACTGAGTGAATGATACTTTTTCAAAAATTTTAGATGAACCGAATTATGAAAGCATGAACAAGGAGAGTTATTGTAATTACTCTTATGATGACGGGATTAATACTCAAGTTTATTCCGGTTATCCTGATTTTAATTATGACGATATTACACCAGAGTTGCCTCAGCCTGAACAAAATAATGTGGACAGCGATGTAAATTTTTGTCTACAGGCCTGAAACAGAAGCCCGAGAAATAGTACACGTAAACTGTGATAGTGCGCAAAAATTACCACATATAGAGATTCCTGAAATTAATTCTCGCTTTTTAAAAGATACCGGAAGTACCAGATCCTTTATTAGCCCCAAAAAGTTGAACGAGTATTTTTTTAATTTCGTATACAATGAGCCTTTTGAAATAATTAGTACTCACGGGCGGAGTACGCACAGTGAAGTTATTTGTATTCCTTCGCTCAAAACATTTAAAAGCGACAAAAAACACAAGTTTTATGTTTATGATATCGATAGGAGGTATGATGGCTTAATTGGCGCGGATTTACTTAAACTATTAGGTGCTACTGTAGATATGAATAAGCAAGTGCTATCCACTGCCGATACAGATATTCCAATTGTGTATAGTCCACCCTATGAAATCACCTTAGAAGCCAGGACTGAGACACGCGTACGTGTCCCTACGGAATTACAGAACGGTGACGCGATTTTAAATTTATATATATATTATCGATTTCGGTCAAGGAGTTCATATGCCTAGTGCGATCGTCAAGTGTGTAGATTCATACGCATACACAGTGATACAAAATACGTCTGCTGATAGGGTCACAATCAGTTTTTCACTGCCCCTAAAAGTCGAAAGTACCGAAAGTAATGAAATGAACGAATGTAAAGTTTATAATTTACACAGCAATTAAGTCGAAATAGATGAGATGTTAAAAGATAATTTACAAAAACTGCGTTTAAATCATACTAATGAGGACGAGAGAACTGCAATATTTAACCTTTGTTATGAGTATCGGGATATTTTCTACTGTGAGAATATACCACTTACATTTACAAACCAAGAGAAGCACCGTATAAGGACCTAAAATGAAAATCCCATATACATTAAGCCTCATCGACATTCACCGACAGAAAACGTTGAGATAGAGAAACAGGTTGATAAATTCCTAAAGGATGACGTTATTCGAAAATCACATTCACCATGGAGCGCCCCGGTACATTTGGTGTAGAAGAAAATTGATGCTATTGGTGAACAAAAATTCCGGATGGTAATCGACTATCGACGTCTCAATGAAATTACCATCGACGATAAGTACCCACTGCCTAATATTTCAGACTTGTTCAATAAATTCGGAAGAGCTACGTTATTTACGTATTTTAGCACAATCGGTTTAGCAAGTGGGTACCACCAAATAGAAGTTGAGCGCCAGGATCGTGAGAAAACAGCCTTTTTCACGCAATCAGGCCATTATGAGTTTAGTCAGTTACCGTTTGGCCTCAAAACGGCACCTGCCACGTTTCAAAGGAGTATGGATAGCGTCCTACGTGGCCTACAAGGGTTGCACTGCTTAGTATACTTAGACGATATAATTGTGTATTCTTCTAGCTTGCAGGCTCATATTGACAGCTTACGTAAAGTTTTCAATCAGTTAAGACAGACTAACTTAACGGCTACACTAGATAAATGCAATTTTATTCAAAAAGAGGTATTATACCTAGGACACAACATTACAAAAGACGGTCTGAGGCCAAAGACAATAAAATAAAAGCAGTGCTAGAATTCCCTATACCTAAGTCGCCCACAGAAATAAAAAGCTTTTTAGGACTCATCGGATACTATCGGAAATTCATCAAGGATTTTTCAAAAATTACGCAACCTTCAACAAGCTGTTTAAAAAAGGGCAGAAAAATTGAATTTACCGAAGAATTTATATCTGCATTTGAAAAGTGCAAGGAGTTATTAGTGAACGCCCCACTCCTTCAGTTCCCCGACTTTGAAAAGACATTTATCCTTACCACTGACGCCTCCAACTATGCTCTCGGCGTAGTATTGTTTCAGGGTAGTATTGAAAGTGACAAACCTATAGCCTATGCCAGCAGGACCCTAAATGATGCAGAAGCTAGGTACAGCACGATATAGAAGGAGCTGCTGGCAATAGTATGGGCGGTAAAACACTGCTGTCCCTACTTATATGGCAAGAAATTCACCATATTCACCGACCATAGACCTCTGGCATGGCTTAATTCCATCAAAGAACCTAACAGTAAATTCACTCGTTGGAAATTATGCCTAGCAGCATTTGACTTCGAGATTATCTATGAAAACGGCAAATAAAACTGTAATGTGGACGCTCTTTCTCGTATTAAAATAAATGCCTTGAAATACCCCGATAATGCATCGATACAGGTAAATATCGATGAGGATGAACGTATGTCGTTAGATAATGATCATGTTGAGGAGCTTATAGTAATTTCTGATTCAGAAACATCAAGCATGATAGTTGATATTTTATAGCAATCTTATGCGATTTATTCTTAGGTAAATAACACACTTAAAAATATAATCAAGCATGATATCCGGGGATAGGTATGTCGCTAATTCAGAGTTTCCAGTAGCTTCGCCATCTGAAAGTACAATTACTGCAAGCAATGCTAGCTCAACAAAAGATACTATTAATTCTGCGCAAGATAGATACTGAGGGAATACCTATCCGAGATGAAGCAATAGATACAAAACCAAATCAATTTCTAATTGTTAACGATGGGTACCTGAAACTAAAAGGTTAAATATAAAATTAAAAACATTGTCATAAAGTTAAAGCTTACGATTAAGTAGTAATAAGTAGAATAATATCTTACCTTGTCTCTTATACATGTACCTAATAACATTTGTGTCTGTTTAAAAATAAACGAATCCAGAGGCGAATGCGTGTGAATACGGGCCCTTTGTCTAAGATGCACCTTAAACTATATGTATAGCTACGCGCATACGCACCGGCCCGCGTCGGCCGGCAGTCGTCCCGATAGCCTCCTGAATGACACCCGTGTCACACGCTCGCGCACCTGGGTACCTAGTTTACCAAAAAACTCGTCTTATCTCTTCATTTCCTCATACCAACGACCTACACCAGCTACAAAGCTGGTCTTCGAGCCTGGATCGCTGTGAAAAGAAACCAAACCTGTGTACAGGATGTCATTGATTCGCACTCCCCACGTGGTGAAGACTCGCCAGCAGGCGAAAAGGGAACACGAACAAACGACAAGCCAAGATGCTATGAAGCGATTAGATGAACCAGAAGTAAAATCTGAGCCAACCTTGCTCAAGAAATGCACAAGCGAAGGAAGCACAAATTCATACTCATCGGCAAAAAGAAAACGACTCGAACTAGAAGCGGCACGAAAAACAGCCGAGATCGAACTAGAGGCTATAAAAGCAGTAGCCACAAAACGATGTGAACTCCAAAAATCACTTGTTAACAAGGAACTCGCAGCCGAGTTAGCAGAGCTGGAGTTGGAAGAAAATTCTAGAAAGTCGACGACTTCATCCAGAGTAAAGGATTGGTTAAATAAGTCGCCAATTAATCATCAAGAAACCGTACAAGATAAGAATTCAATTCCTAATAATAATAAATTGAATTCTATTGCAAACCACGTGTCTAAACCAACTCAGCGTACCGAGATCGGTGAGTTGGCCGACGCCCTACGTGAGGCGATTACTACCTCCGCTTCAAAAAATAATAGTCAAGAACTTCTTACAAGACTAGCCACATCAAAAGATCTACCAATCTACTGTGGAGACCCTCTGGAATGGTTGCAATTTAGAAATGCCTACATAGAATCAACGGAGTTATGTAAGTACAGTCATACCGAAAACATGTGGCGCCTAAGAAAATGTCTGCGTGGTGAAGCCAAAGAAGCAGTATCTTCTCTTCTGATGGGATGTGCCTCACCCAGCGAAGTTATAAACGTACTTGAGCTAAGATTTGGAAGACCTGAGATGATTATCAACAAGGTGATATCACAATTGAAGAAAACAAGCCCATTACCACAAGCATATCATAGTGAATTGGTTCAGTTTTCAATCAAAATCAAGAATTATGTGACGGCTGCTAGTGCTATTAATCAGACAGATTATCTACGAAGTCCGGAACTCGTCAACATTATTATCTCGAAGTTACCTACGCTCTTGGTCACAAACTGGGCTGACTATGACTACACGAATTTTGAGAATAAAGAGAAACCTAAGTTAGTGCGCCTATCAGATTTCTTATACCTAGAAGCAAGAAAGATAGCCACATCCGGTGTAAGCTTCGTACACAGTCACACAGACCATAGAACGAGACCCGAAAACAGCAGGAAGTTGTATCAGCATAATGTGCTAATGTACTCGAACACGGAGTCGAACCATGAACGCTGTACATTTTGTAAAGGAAATAAACACGCACTAGAAAAATGCTTTCGATTCAAAAAAGCATTACGCAAAGATCGCTGGCGTTTTGTACGTATACAAAGATTGTGTTTTAAATGCCTGAACCCTCGTCACACGGATTCATCGTCGTGTACCGGCCTGGTCTGCGACGTCGACGGATGCGGACTTCCTCACCACCGACTCCTGCACTGGATAAAGCCCAGACATCAGGAACCAGCTGCCGACGATGCCGAGCAAGTAGACGCATCCAGCGAGACTGTCAACCACGCAACGAACCTACAGTGCAGTGCCCTCCCCAAAGTGTTATTGAAAGTTGTGCCAGTGACTGTACATGGTGCTAAAGGAAGTGTACACACGCACGCGCTTTTGGACGACGGGTCCACGGTCACGCTGATCGCAGCGGACCTCGCGGATAAGGTGGGGCTACACGGTGAGCCTGTTACCATGCGCGCCCGAGGTGCATGGGACTCCGAATTGGTATGTAATACGGAAATTATAAATTTTGATGTGTCAAACAGTGAGCATAAGAAGTTTAATGTAACCGCTAGAAAAATTAAGGAATTAAATTTGCCTATGCAATGTTTACCTAATTTAGATATTAATGATTTTAAATACTTGGATCCGAAATTTAATATTTGTAAGTGTGATGCTCAACCATTGTTATTAATTGGTCAAGACAACTATAATTTAATTGCGCCTACTGTTTGTGTAAAATCTAGTAAATCAGGTGAGCCATATTTAACGAAAACTCTGTTGGGTTGGTGTATACACGGTAAAGTAAATAATAATAACACTGATCGCTTCAACATTCTAATGTCTTGCACTCAGTCTTGTCCGAACTCAACATCAGCTGACTGCACTCAGTGTGCACCCAGCGCAAGCGGCGATAACGTAGATCATGCGTCCTGTTTACTCGCACAGATTGATCCGGTACCGTTGTCATCTTCGCACTCGCATTGTTTACATACTACAAATTCTTTTGATATTAAGCAGGAGTTAATGAAGCTGCGTGAGTTGATGCATGATTATTTCTGAATTGAATCTTTAGGTATAATTAGCAAACCCCGTAAGAACGCTAATGAGGTACGTGCTATTGAGATTCTTAATAAAACTAGTGAGCTAGTTAATGGTCAATGGACCGTAGGGTTGCCTTGGAAAAATGATGACGTACTTATGCCAGATTCCTATAATACAGCTGTATTTCGTCTTAAGTCAATAATGAAAAAAATGTTGGTAAACGAATCATTTGCCTCGCGTTATCAGGAAAGGATAGAACATTTATTTGTTAACAATTATGCTAGGGTTGTCACACCGGAGGAGTCTAGTGAACGCGTTTGGTATTTACCACATTTTGGCATTGACAATCCTAATAAAAAAAAACTCAGACTAGTATTTGACGCAGCGAGTAAATCAGAGGGTTATTGTCTTAACGATTTTCTTTTACAGGGTCCTGATTTGTTGAATTCATTATATGGTATAATGTATAGGTTTCGTGAAAATGCTATTGCAGTGGTAGCTGACATTAAGGATATGTTTTTACGTATAAAAATCAGGGATGAAGATCAAAATGCATTACGTTTTTTGTGGCAAGACGAAAATGGTGATATCAAAAGGTATGCTATGACTTCACTCATATTTGGAGCAAATTGCTCACCATTTGTGGCTCAGTTTATCAATCAACAAAAAAATTCTTCACGTTTTCAGAATGAGATGCCTGATGCTGTCCATGCTATCCAACACAACCAATACATGGACGACTACATAGACAGCTTACAAGACGAAAAAAGCGCCGAGAAGATGGTTACAGAAGTTCATCACATTCATCAGCAAGGTGGTTTCGAGATGAGGAATTGGGTGAGCAACAACCCTAATGTATTAAAAAATATTCCCATAGAAAACCTTAATGTAAACATGCAAGTGATGCTGCATGACTCACCGGAGCGCACTCTTGGACTATTGTGGTACCCAGCGACGGACACGTTGGCATTCGATTTGTCCTTGAAGCGCATACCTGCTGACATTTTGAACTTCGTAAGGAAACCCACTAAGCGCGAAGTACTACGGATAGTTATGTCTATCTTCGATATACACGGATTTCTAGGCCCTATAACTATAGTAGGTAAGATTATAATGCAACAAACATGGAAATTAAATATGAAATGGGAAGAAGAAATAAATGAGGATTTATTTAATTGTTTTCAAGACTGGATACTTCGATTGCAACAGGTAAACAAATTACGTATCCCAAGATGGTATTTTTCTAAAAATAATTCTGTTGAAAAAACATTGCCTACCTGTAGCGGTAATGACAGTGCTACGAAAGACTACGCCGTAGCCGCTGCTACGGCGACCCAAGCAGATGCACGATCGGCCGCGTGCCCGAGTGTAAGCGGGATGGAAAAGCTGGAATTGCATATTTTTTGCGATGCTTCGCCAAATGCCTACGCTGCTGTTGCCTACTGGCGCAAGATAAGCGACGAAGGAATGTTTACTTCGTTTATAGGTAGCAAAAGTCGAGTGACGTCCCCTACCAAAGCATGCACTATACCTAAATCAGAACTTCAGGGCGCGGTGTTAGCTTGTCGCCTAGCCGAGAGCATAAAGAGGGAACATCGTTTGGTACCTATAGCTACGTACTATTGGACTGATTCTACAGTAGTGTTGCACTGGATAAGGAATGAAAATAGAAATCATAAAGTTTTCATAGCAAACAGACTTGGTCAAATAGACGAATTGAGTAAAATTAAAGACTGGAATTATGTACCTACAGAATTTAATATAGCAGACATAGTAACAAAAAATAGTAAACGCAATCTAAGCGACTGCGACGAGTGGTTCACCGGTCCCACGTTCCTGCGACGCGATGAGAAGTACTGGCCTGAAGAACCTGCAACAAACAAAAACATAATTAATTGCAAGGTGGAAATAGTAAACAATGTTAATGAAAAAAATATAATTGACGACTTACCTGTTCCAGATCCCACCAGATTCTCAAGCTGGCTGCGTTTACGCCGTGCTACAGCTAACGTTTTGTTATTTATTGAAAAGTGCAAAAAGAAGAAAATTGATTCAGTGACAGACGACTTGATGCATAGGGGGGAAATTTTATTATTACGTCACGCACAGCTCCAATGTTTCTCTGAAGACATTGCGCTCCTACGGACGGGTAAACCCCTTAGATCAGGTAGTAGACTTCGTTCACTGACCCCTGTGTTTGACAACGAAGGCCTATTGAGAGTAGCCGGAAGAATAGACGCCGCAAGTGAAGTCAGTGAACAAGTCAAGTCACCCATCATACTGGACGGTCGTCACCATACTGCTAGACTCATAGTAAGAGATTACCACATCCTTGCTGGACACTCCTGCAATGAGCTAGTAGTCAACGAGCTACGACAGAAATACTGGGTAATACGGTTGCGCCCTACGGTTCGCACTGTTGCAGCACAGTGTTTCGCGTGCCGCCTGAAGAAAGCCAACCCCCAGCCAGCGAGACTAGGAGATCTACCAGAAGCCAGGCTAAATCATCATCAGCGAGCCTTCACTGTCTGTGGAGTCGACTTGTTTGGCCCTATGGAAATAACTGCCGGCCGCCGAAAACTGAAACGTTATGGTGTACTTTTTACATGCCTAACTGTACGTGCTGTGCACATTGAAATAGTTTCTACTCTTACAGCTGACGCGTTGATAATGGCGCTACGAAGAATGGCCGCGCGCAGAGGATGGCCGAAGATTATCTATTCGGATAATGGCACGAATATGAGAGGCGCTGATAGCGAGCTGCAGAAAGCTTTCCAGGAGTTGGACCAGGAGGTTGCGACGATGGAAGCGACCAACAAGGGGGTGAATTGGAAGTTTATACCTCCTGCGAGCCCACACATGGGTGGTGCATGGGAACGCCTCATACGAAGCGTTAAGAACGCTCTTAAAGTTGTTCTTAAAGAAAGATCACCGAAAGAAGAAGTGCTGATTACACTGTTGGCCGAGGTTGAAAACATGGTCAACAGTCGCCCTCTTACACATGTATCTGTAGACCCACATAGTACAGAGGCTTTGACACCAAATCATTTTTTAATCGGATCATCTTCTAATATGCCCCTGCCAGGAGTCTTTAACGACGGAGACCTGTACTTGCGCAAGTGGTGGAGAACTGCTCAACGTTTGGCTGATCTTTTCTGGAGCCGATGGATGAAGGAGGTACTGCCGACGCTCTTACCACGCCACAAGTGGCAACGTGAAGGCGTGCCATTGAAGGTAGGTGATGTAGTTGTGATAGTCGATCCCTCCTCTCCTAGAAATCATTGGCGTAAAGGTGTAGTTAAAACGGTCTATCCGGGTCATGACGGGCGAGTCAGGGTAGTCGACATTAAGACTAGTGCCGGTTTATTGAAGCGATCAGTGACTCGAGTTGCTTTATTATTCAATAGCGATGAGTGTCGCAATTCCGACACTAGGGGGGAAGATGTTAACGATGGGTACCTGAAACTAAAAGGTTAAATATAAAATTAAAAACATTGTCATAAAGTTAAAGCTTACGATTAAGTAGTAATAAGTAGAATAATATCTTACCTTGTCTCTTATACATGTACCTAATAACATTTGTGTCTGTTTAAAAATAAACGAATCCAGAGGCGAATGCGTGTGAATACGGGCCCTTTGTCTAAGATGCACCTTAAACTATATGTATAGCTACGCGCATACGCACCGGCCCGCGTCGGCCGGCAGTCGTCCCGATAGCCTCCTGAATGACACCCGTGTCACACGCTCGCGCACCTGGGTACCTAGTTTACCAAAAAACTCGTCTTATCTCTTCATTTCCTCATACCAACGACCTACACCAGCTACACTAATATTTACATGGAATCGACCACAGACAGCAGTGAAAGACCTTTCTAGAGACAAATAGAAGGTATTTGAAGTCCACATGCCCACGGATGATTATGAACTAATAAAGAAATTTCTACTAAAATATGTTAATCCAAAAACTAAACACTTCATTTATTTCGAAAACGATGAACATAGAATAAAGTTCACAAGAGCTGTCATTGAACTTTTCAGAAAAGGTACAGTCAAATTGTATGAATGTAGAAGGCGGGTTATCTACGTGGAAAACGTTAATGAACAACGAGATATAGTGGTGAAGTACCACGAAGGAAAAGCATGCCACCTTGAAGTGAAGTACGACCGCAAACCCTACAAACCAGAACTTCAACTAACTCAAACGCAATCAAAGCCCTTTGAAGAGTTATTTATTGATTTGTTTTCCATCGAAGGAAAATCATTTTTAACTATCATCGATGCATTTAACAAGCTTGGTCAAGCGATTGAAATCCCTAATAAATCCACCCCAGAGGTAGTAAGAGCACTCATCAAATATTTTTCATTCTATGGTGTTCCTAGTAAAATTAATTCTGATCCTGGTACGGAATTCAATAACACACTTTTAAAGGAAACGTTAGAATTTCATAAAGTTGGTTTGCATATAGGAACCCCCCATAACCCCAATTTAATGTATTTTTTATACGTACGCGGTCATGTCATATAATCAAACGATCCATTCCACCACAGGTCTTACTCCTTTTGAAGTAGTGTTCGGGCACACTGACTCGTCGAGTAGTTTTCACGTAGACTTCTGTAAAAATTACACACAAAAATTAGTTAAAGATCATGCGAAAAAAACCAAATACTTATATAAATATTTAACGTATACAATTATTAACACTAAAAAAAAATTAGAGAAAAGCGGGGAGGAGATAGCGACTGTAATATAAGCGAAGGAGATGAAATTTTTATAAAAGGAGTTAATACGCGCAGGTCTAAAGATAAACCGCGATATCAGAAAGCTAAAGCCACTGGTGAGGTTATTAGAAATACTATCCCCATTTATGTTAAGGGTCGTGATACCAAGGTCACCATTAAAGATATAAAACGTCCTTCACAGATGCATACTTCATCTACTGGCTCAAGTCATCGTGACCCTGGCCCTTCAACTTTAAAAGATTGATAAGAATCCCGGAATCTTACCCATTCGGCAAGGTCGAGCAGTAGTGAGTAATGACAGATGGACTATCCTTAAGGTAGTACACTTGGATACAGTATTTGAGGAACTGGAGTTCAATGCTAATCGCTATGCTAATGTAAATAAACATGTAAGGTCATATTTGGGCAAACAAGACCTTCATTATGAAATCGCTAATCTGAAATTACAAACTGATCATCTTTTTAATAACACGTTAGAGAAATTCAAACAAATTGTTCCCTTAAAAAGAATAAGGCGCGGCGTTTCAAATCCTATTGGTACCTTAATAAAAGCCTTGACTAGAAATTTAGATAATGAAGATGCTATTAAATATAATAAATGGATAACTGCAGTTAATAATCGTCAAACTAAATTAGATAAAAAAGTTACTGTTATTACTAAAATAATTAAATCTCTAGTGAACATTTCAAATCAGACCGATATTAATTTTATTCAAATGGATAAAATTAACTAAACCGACTAAATCCGCATTAGTTTTCACAAAATTGATGAATGCATATCTATTTTTCCATAATTTTCAAATGATTTACATTAAATTGGATGAAATCGAAACTTCCATTGCTTTTAGCAAATTAAGAACTCTCCATCAATCTGTAATAGACACGGAAGAATTGTTAAAAATATTAAAGAATTTTGAATTATCAAGTAAGCTTATGTATGAAGTATGCGTTAAGAATGTACCACAATTAGAGCAAAGCATAGAAATAAAGGCTTATTCTAAAGAAAAACAGATAACGTTTGTGTTAGAGGTCCCTCTTATTGAAAATGCTATATATACATACCTTAAACTTATCCCCTTACCTGTTACCAATATCCATAATCAAACCGTTTTCATTATACCTAAAAATCCTTACCTAATTGCGAAAGAGTTGATAACTGTGTCACTGCTAAGGCCCTGCAAGGAAATAGAGAACGCTATGTTCCTGTGTAAGAAAGAGGAGTCGCAGCTGCGCGTCAAGGACAACTGCATAGACGCCCTAGTAACATTCTCGCCAGATATTACAACTGATACTTGTAACCCAGTCCTTGCTAAAATCAAGGACATTAAAATAGAGATGATAGAGTACAATCAGTGGATTCTCTATAGTAGAGCAGAAACTGTTTTCGTGAAATCCTGCAATGATGAGGAATCTAGAGAAAAGATACAAGGAACATATATACTTACCTAATACTGAGAAACATCACACTGTTCGTTTCAGAGGCTCCTTCAGATACGCAGCCACGCGTGCATGGAATAATATACCGCCTCCGTTGCGTGACCTGAAAACAATATGCTCTTTTAGAATAAGGCTAAAACGACATCTAATAGACATACAAAAATCATCACACTCACTTTCTGAATTTTCACGGCGCGCGACGGATTTGGCATACACGACGTCCTGGCGTCGTTAACACGGCTAACGAGCCCTCCCCCTCAAGCAGTAGCAGTATCGGATAACGACCAACATCACGCAGAGCCAGTCCATACGCACTACTCGATTGCCGTGCCACGTCGCGGCAGGCACGGGCAACGCCCATCCGGTAGCCAACGCCTATCTGCGATGTCGTCACGGCGGTTGTGGCAAGGGAAATCCAGGACAAACTTCTCCATTTTGTTGTTCATACCGACAAAAATATTCACAAACTAAGATGTGCATAATCATAATCACAGATAACTATATTGTTGCAATTCATTCTAATTTGCAGTGCGCTTTTTGCACTTAATGTCAAATAAAACCATAGATTGGATCAAACTGTCATTTTTTTTTTTCCTCTTAATTGTTTTTTTTAATCATTTCGTCAACGTGTCAACATTGACGATATGAAACAATCGATGGCGCCACTGTCGCTTTTATAAATAAGTTATAATTCTATCTTCTTCCGTTTTATCTAGTAATTCTATCTCACATTATCATTTATTTATGTACATTCGTATTTATTTATTTATGGTTACACATTAACACGGTCGTCACTCACAACAGGTCCTGCCAGAATACCAGCGCTGCCGCGGCATTTCTGTCGTGGCAGCACCATGCTGAGGCCAGGACCTGATTGACCTCACACTTCACACAAGCCTCCTTATTTAGAATATTTTCATTATATAACTGTGTATTTACCTACCTATCGTGTGTTCTCGTACTCACCTTTGTCTGTAGTTTTAATGTGTCAATGTTACCTTATCTATGTTTATAATAATAATAATAATAATTCTCACAACATCTCATAGGTTGACCTGATTCCGTACTAAGTAGCTTAAGCACTTGTGTTACAGATATCAGACAACAGAGGAACACAAATATATACTTAAATACATATATTACACCCAGACACTGAACAAACACAAGTGTTCATCGCACGAATGTTTGTCCAGGGTGGGGATCGAACCCACGACCTTTGGCGCAAGAGGCAGGGTCACTACCAATTGCGCCATCCGGTCAGTCAATGTGTTTACTAATGAATGTTCATTGTTAAATTATTTATTGTGATTGACCATCACATAAAATGTTTCTTTCTTTCTTTCTTTTATTCACATCTCAACTCAATACTTTATTAAATCTTTCTTCTATGCAACAACAATCGATATTCAATATCAAACGTCTACACCATACGACTTTGGAATGTTTGAACGCTATCAAAAATTTGGGAGTCGATGTCAGTACCTGGGATCCTATCATCGTGCACTTGTTGTCCCAAAAACTGGATACGGAGTCATTCACGGACTACGTTGAATCAGTTAAGCAGCCAAGAGAATTGCCAGTACTTAAGGAGTTTTTAGACTTTCTAGAGAAAAAGTTTACTGCTCTAGAAACTACGCGTAGGAAACAAGAATCCTCCACGTCCAAAAACCCAGGTACTGCATACCAAAATAACACCAAATTTCAAAGCCACAGCCCTATACATAAATCGGTTCTAAGTAAAAACTCATTCTTCTCAAGTATACAAATTGCGCAACCCACGTACAACAACGCAGGGTTGGCAACTGCGAGATACAAGTGTTCGCTATGCAAAAGTAACGACCATGGAATATGCTTTTGCCAAAAATTTCTGGAAATGTCTCCTTACAATAAACGGAAATTTGTGGGAAAATTAAACCTATGCCAGAACTGTTTACACTATCATCCGGGTAAAACGTGTCTATCCAACAATCTCTGTCGCACTTGCAATAAAAATCATAATAGTTTATTGCATGAAACATTTACGCAATCAAGTAGCGTGACAACGGAAATGGTCAACGGGGGAGCGGGCGCGGGCGCAGGGAGCTCGGCCAACGCATTGGCGTTGGCTGAGCCGCTAACTCAGGAAAATTAATGAAAAGTAGTTCACACGTGTCTCGACCGAACGAATCGATACTGATCGAATACTGATGATTTGCCCCCCATTCAGTTTGACGGAACAACCATCCCATATTGTTCTTCCGTACGCAACTTGGGCCTCTATTTGGACTCAACTCTTAGCTGGACTGTCCACATCGCGGAGGTCAGTCGTAGGGTGTTGGCGTGCCTGAGAGGCCTGTACCGCTTTAAATTCTTTCTTCCTTTTACCACTAAGCTTATGCTGGTTCAGTCTTTAATCATTCCCATTATTGACTACGCTGACGTCTGTTATTCCGATCTCACTTGCACCCTTACCGACAAACTTGATCGTCTTCTCAATAACTGCATTCGTTTCATCTTTGGACTCCGAAAATACGATCATGTCTCTGCTTTCCGTGATCGCCTCAATTGGCTCCCTATACGTCAGCGTAGAAACTGTAGAATACTCTGTTTTCTCTTTAATATCTTCCACAACCCACTTTCTCCTTCTTATCTCAAGGATCCAATTCCAGTGCCAGTCTCATGATCGTTCTCTCCGTTCTGCAAACAACCTGCGTCTTTACATCCCGCGACACCACACCTCGTTCGTTACCAACTCCTTCACCGTGCAGGCAATACGGCTTTGGAATTTGCTGCCTATTAAAATCAAAACCTCACTGAATAGGGATTCATTCAAGAAAAGGGTTCGTGAGCATTTGTTGACATCTAATCTTTCCGCATGACTTAATTGCTTACATGTATATAAATAACATATTATAATTATGTAGTATTTTTTTTTATGTATTTTACTTTTTTGTTAACAGCTATATATTGTATTTATTTATAATGTTTTTATTAATAATATATTTATTTAAATATATTTATATATGTAGGTATGTATATAATGTAGTTATTTAATATTAGTGTTTCTTTTTTTTCCTTACTAGTAACTACAAAATTTCCTTTCGCCGCACCACTGCACTTTCTGCATGACCCAAAGGTTGACTGGTAGAGAATGCTTCTTGGCATTAAGTTCGCCTTATTGTATCAGAATTTGTGAAATAAAGTTTTAAATAAATAAATAAATCGATTGAAATATTGTTACTGAGACGTCAATGAAAGGCACGACTTGGCAACAGACTGGTTTATTAAAATATAATACCTACCCTCCACCGTATTGATAATTATTATCCTAACACGTCACATTTCTCCCCGCTAAATCAAAGGTTATCTCGTACAACATAAGTTAATAATTAATGCCAACTACTGAATATTTTTTTGTATTTTATTGGCTAGTTTGAAAGCACGCAGTGCCCGAGCGGATGCGCCTGGAGGTAGTGGTGATGGTGATGGGGATTTGCACTCCTCTGAGGCCGTTTCCCGTGCCTTATCACTGTCTCCGGACGCATCCTCAAATACATCTTCGGCTCCGTCCTCAACCTCTGGGACTAGTGATGATCGCTGATGGCAATCAGAAGTTACCGCTTTCGGACATGACGCGTCGCTCAATCGCGATAGTGAAAACCGTCCCTTAGTCTTAGTGCTGTCCCGGTTTGGTACAATTTGGTCAACATGCCTACGCCACTCCACGCCTTCACCTATCTCAACTTTATGCGACAAGGGCCCGGTTTTCTTTGTGACTGTCGCTTCCGCCCACTTGTCCCCCTTAGCCGTGTAGTCCCTAGCTAGCACTGCGTCCCCCACGCGGAACTCCCTGTGCGCTGGGGGCGAGCGCGCCACCTGCTGCTCCTGCCGGTCGCGCACAGCGGCCGCCGCGTCGGGGCACAGCGCGTCCAGCCGGCTCCGGAGCCGGCGACCTTGAAGCGCAACGGCTGGCGATACTCCAGTCGTCGCATGTTCGCTATTCCTATATTGTAAGAGGAATTTACTCAACGCTGTGTTTGCATCTTCCCCTTCTAATAATGCCTTTTTAACAGTTTTCTTTACAGTTTTAACTGCATTTTCCGCTGCGCCGTTTCCCTGGGGTCTATACGGAGCCGAAGTTGTATGTTTAATGCAATTTTTTTCACAATATTGTTTAAACTCCGAGGAAGAGAACGGTGGGCCGTTATCGGTTACGAGTTGCGATGGTAATCCAAAACGAGCAAAAAGACTCCTTAAGACTTTAATAGTGGACTCGGCCGTTGTGCTTCGCATCGGAATGGCCTCGATCCACTTTGAATGTGCGTCTACCATAATGAAATAACGCACTCCCCCGCAATCCATAAAGTCCGCATGTAACCTTTGCCACGGGTGCAATGGGAACTCCCAGGGATGCAACTGAGCTCGCGGGGGGGCATCACGGATTGGCATGGCGCGCAGGCCCTACAGACCTCTTCTATATCGCGATCCAAAGTTGCCCAATAAATGTAATTTCGAGCTAAATTTTTCATTTTATTCATGCCCAAGTGGCTTTCGTGGATTTCGTTTAAGACTTTCTTTTGTAAAATGTATGGAACTACTATTCTTTATTTATAAATAACGCAACCCTGCAGTACTGCAAAATCATGTTTCCTTGCAAAAAATCATTTTGCTTCCTCGCTACTCGAAACCGATGGCCAGCCGAATAAAAAATACATTTTAATTTTACATAACAGATTGTCACGTTCTGTTCTTTTGCTACATCTTTGTGACAAACCGGTAGGGACTCCTCTACTAAATTTATAAAATCTATTTCCCCCGAGTCAGTGGAGCGGCCTTCACATGGCAATGGTAATCGTGACAACGCGTCAGCCGGACCATTATCCGCTGATTTCACGAATTCGATTGAAAAATCATACGCGGCCAAGCGAGCCGCCCACCTTTGGAGTCAGCTAGCTGCCGTCTGTGGGATCCTGCCTTTATCCCCAAAAATATGCGTCAAAGGTTGGTGGTCCGTACGTAATGTGAACCGTCGACCAAACAAATATTGGTGATGTTTACTAACGCCGAACAAAATAGCCAGCGCCTCCTTATCGAGTTGGCGTTGGAGTTGTAGTTGCGCTCGGGCGTAGTGAGCGTGCGCGACACGCAGCTGACGGGCCGCTCGCTGCCGTCGGCGTAGCGGTGCGCGAGCCCGTACGCGCTGCTGTCCACTGACAGCACTAACTCGCGTCCCTCCTCGTAGTGCGCCAGCACGTGCTCGCTGCCGAGGGATTGTTTCGCCTCTGCGAAGGCCTCTTCACATTCAGAGGTCCACTTCCAACTGACATTTTTTTTAATAAATTATGCAAAGGATGGAAGATTGTGCTTAATCTAGGGATAAATTTTCCATAGTAATTAAGCAATCCTAGAAAGCTCTTAAGTTGGGACACATTTTTAGGTGTGGGTGCGTTGGAAATAGCCTCCAATTTCTCGGAGTCTGGCCTTAAGCCGGCTTTATTTATTATAAATCCTAGGTATTTAACACTATTTTGTAGAAATCTACACTTACTTAGTTTTACTGTAAGTCCCATGTTGCGCAACCTTTCGAATACAGCCCTGAGATTTTTTATATGGCTATTATCATCTAATCCAGTTACACATATGCCAAGAATACGACACAACCTGGCACGCCCCGAAGCGTTTCCTCCATCATTTTTTGAAATTTTTCAAGTATACATGAAAGGCCGTAGGGGGTGCGTCGATACGCAAAAGTGCCCAAGTGGGTAGTGATGGCTGTATACGGTTGAGAATCCTCAGACAAAAAGCACTGTTCGTACGCGTGTGTAAGGTCTATTTTTGTATACTTCTCTCCGCCACTGAGGCTTGCGAATAACTCTTCTATCCGGGGCAACGGGTAGTAATCTCTCTTTAGTTTAGGGTTAGTAGTGATTTCGTAGTCCCCACAAATCCGTATATCGCCATTATTTTTCACTACCGGGACTATAGGGGTGCCGTAATCGGAATAATCAACGCGGTATATTGAGCCGTCCGCCTCGAGGCGTGCCAGCTCGCGCTCGAGGCGCGCGCGCATGGCAAGGGGCACGGGCCGCGCCCGCACATACACCGGCTCCTTATCACTCAGCTGTAGTCGAATCGGCCGCTTACAAGTGCCGAGTTTGTCACACAAAACTTCGGGAAATTCCTTACATAATAAATTTACAAAACCATCATCTGTGACTACATTGAGGTTTATTTGTCTTATTTCTAAGGCTCGCATCCAGGCCCGGCCTACTAATGGCCTCGCTCCGCTCTCGATAACATATAGGCGTAAGGCTCGGTTTGATACGTCTCCTAAACTAACATCAACCTCAATGTAACCCAGAGACTTAATTAGCGATCCCGAATAACTACGTAGAATTAAATTGTCATTTTTAATGGCTTTATGTGAAAATAAAGATTTATACATTTTTTTATTAATGGCCGAAATACGACTACCAGTGTCAACTTCACAGCGTATCAAATTATTATCCACGAATAACTGAATAAAGTAAGGTTTGTTACCTTGAGCGTTCACTGCAATGTTAAACATACCATCGTCTTCCGAGTCTCCGCTGACATAATTTTGACGGTCTGCACCATCACGCACTCGTTTGCACATCACTTTTAAATGGCCCCGTTGGCCACACTCATCACAATTATATTTTTTGTATCTACACCTGTCGGGAGTGTGCGGCCTTCCACAACGCCAACATGAGGGTACCGCCTCGGAGCCCTGCCCGCGTCCGCCGCCGCCTGCGCCTCGCGTGCTCCGCCGCTACTGGTCCGCGCGGGCGCCTCGCGCAAAATGCAGGCCTTCGCCCGCCTCTCCGACTAAGGTTCCCGATGAGCCTGCCGCCGCCGCCGCCGCCGCCGATGCCGTGGAGCCGCTCACCTCTGCATGTTTTTCTGCGGCCTCCAAGGCCAGGGCTAGTTCCACCGCCTCTTTATACTGAATAGACTTTTCCGTGAAAATTCTCGAACGCATGGCGTCACTAGCCAGACCCGAGACGAATTGGTCCCTTAAATTTTCTTCTAGAGAAGAACACGTACTGCATCTGGCGAAGTTACAAGTGGCAGCTAGATGTTTGAGTGCCTGCAAGTACTCCGTGAGGGGCTCCCCGACCCGCTGTCGGCGTAAACGGAACACGTGGCGCTCTGCTATCTCCGAGCGCTGAGGTTCCAAATGATCCGACACGAGTTGCACTAATCCATCGAATGTTTTATTTTCCGGTAGCTCCGGTGAACATAAATCACACATCAACGCGTATGTTTCCTGCCCTACAACTGTAATTAACATAGCCACTTGCAATTCTTCCGTTATTTGGTTCAGTAGTATATATTGTTTTACACGTCGTATGTACGCCGGCCACTGTTTAGCACTTAAATTAAAAGGTTCAATTTTTCCGATCGGCATTTTCGTAACACTAAACGTTAAAACAATATTTAAAAAAATAATATTTTCAAATTCCATCCTCGTCGCCAGTGAGACGTCAATGGCACGACTTGGCAACAGACTGGTTTATTAAAATATAATACCTACCCTCCACCGTATTGATAATTATTATCCTAACACGTCACAGTTACCAACCGCAATTATCAAAGTGCAATGTGCGGATGGTTCATATCAAACGATGCGTGCTCTCCTAGATCAAGGTTCCCAAATCTCCTTGATCACTGAACACGCAGCCCAGTCATTGAAATTACCAAGACAAAGATGCAAGGATATCGTATCAGGTGTCGGTGAAAAAGAAAGTAGCTGCAAAGGGATGCTGAATGTCAAATGCATGTCAGTCGATAGTGACTTCTCTTTCGAAACAAATGTCCTGATCATTCATCATGAAAAACTTAATAAAACACCTACCAAGTTACACATTCTCGAGACCAGACTGGTCTTATCTCGAGAACATCAAGTTAGCATATCCTGAATTTTATGTCAGTCGTCCTGTAGACATCCTGCTTGGCGCTGACGTATATTCTCACATTTTATTAGACGGAGTATGCAGGGTAAACTCAACCCTACCGACCGCCCAACAAACAAGGCTGCGCTCGATCTTAAGTGGCAACGCCAAAACATTTCATTGTAATGTTGTACTACATAATCTCGAGGATATTCAGCAATTCTGGGAGATGGAAGATATATCAGAGCCATCTGACGTATCATCCGAAGATCAACGCTGCATTGAATACTATCAGGCCACTACAACGAGACAAGAAGACGGCAGATACCAAGTGAGACTACCACTAAAACCAAATTATCACAAAAGTTACAAGTATATTACAAGAAATTTTTTAATGGACAACATTTCATATTTTTAACATGTCCATATTGTTTTTTTATATGAAAGTAGACATAAAATGAACAGACCCATATTTTTTCTTTTTTCAAAATTTGTCCATTTTCATGCATAAAATAATTATTGAAATTCTTTTTATTCTAAATAGACGTAAGCGCCAAATGACGTCATCGGACGGCTGAATACAGCGATATTCCTTTGCTTATCATTGTTTTAATAAAAAAAAGGTACTACTGTCAAAGGTAAATAATACTAGTGTCAACATTGTCAACGTCATTCATACATTCAACGTTGACAAGTTGTCTTTTTTTTTGACAGTTACATGTCATGGGTTTGGCATTACGTAAATTTAAAACTATAATGTGCTAAGCAAAGAAATATTTTACATTCTGCCGTCCGATGACGTCATCTTACGTTTTTTAGTTTTTAATTTTTTTCTCTGTAAATAAGCAATATAAAAAATGAATAAATATATATTCGCGCAGCGGAAAAGTAAATAAAGAAATGGTATTTTTTGTTTCAGAGCTTAGCAATTTTGAAATGTTGTCCAATGGACAAATATTGGAAATCATGGTTATGGTCCTCGCAGGACAGGCTTTGCCTAGTGTGAAGTCCACTGTCTTTATCATATTATTTGTTGTATACTTGTGTTTACTTAATTTAATATTCGCCTGTCTTTGTGTACCTTATTGTTACCGCTTAGCTTTAAGTAAATAAAAAAAAAAAGGTTTTATATCAGCTAGTTACCGTTACATACGGCACAAAGGCCCTTTCTAGCTATGATGACTATCAAGCGATTAGCTAGCGACGAGAGGGAGAACTATCAAGAAAGTTCCGCGCCAAGTGACCTCGAAGAATGCTTTTACATGGATGACCTGCTCCGTGGAGAATATTCCGTACAGAAAGCTAAGTTACAAGAAGAGTTAATCAGCTTCCTAAAATCAGGTGGCTTTAACTTAAGGAAGTGGAAATCAAACGTTCCGGAGCTTCTACAAGGTGTTAGCGTTGAAGAAAACAATCAGGAAGTTTTCGACTTTAAACAGGCAGAGTCAACGAAGACCTTAGGGCTCGGGTGGGACCCCAAATCAGACCACTTCATGTTTCAATCGAAAATAGACACCAAATCTACATGGCCCACCAAAAGATCACTCTTATCGGATATTTCCAAACTATTTGATCCTCTGGGATGGCTCGCTCCTGTTACTACCAAGTTAAAGATTATATTCTAAGACACATGAAAGACAGATATACAATGGGACGATCAGGACATATACGAGGAGTGGGCCAAAATCAAGGTCGACATAGACACCATCTCTCAATACAATTTACCCCGTTGGCTAGGAACAGAAGAGAATGATCAGATCGAACTCCATGGGTTCAGTGATGCAAGTTCTAAGGCCTACGGATGCGTTATTTATTGCCGCATAAAACGAAATGAACAATCAATAATACTTGTTGCAGCCAAAACCAAACTTGTTCCGCTCAACAAAGTCGTGTCTCTACCTCGGCTTAAATTGAACGGTGCAGTCTTGTTATCAAAATTAATGGCTAAGGTCACAGGTCTCAGTAGCCATAACATCAAGGTCTACGCCTGGGTGGACTCCATGGCTGTCTTGGGATGGCTCCACGGTGACTCCGAGCGATGGAAAACGTTCGTTGCCAATCGAGTGAAGCAAGTAATTGCCGTCATGCCACCCGCCTGCTGGAGGTACGTCAAATCAAAGGACAATCCAGCTGATTGCGCCAGTAGAGGCCTTACAGCGTCTCAGTTAAAAGATTACAAGCTCTGGTGGCAAGGTCCTGAGTGGCTACCCACATATCAAGCAGAGAGCGAGAAAGATGAACCGAAATACATCACTGACCAAAAAATGAAAAGAAAAATCACAGTTAATGTTACGCAATCGCCCACTAGCAATATTGTTAAAGATTTACTAACAAAGCACAGCTCATTGGCATTCTTGGATGTGCAGATTAGAGTGAAGGATGATGTTACATTATCACATGCTGTTTACCGGAAACCTACGCATACGGACCGATACCTACACGCCTCCTCACATCATCATCCTAGGCATTATTATTATTATTTGATAGAAATGGGGTGAGCCCTGCGTCTCATAGCCACTGCGACCAGTAGATGATCTATTGTGGCAGCCCCGTAACCTATTACAGCACCTCATGTAGCTCCAGTTCCAGGATAAACCCGAGAATGGAGCTGATGGGGGAGCTCTTGATCTCGTCAGCTGAGATCATGTGTGCTCCCAGGTGCCGGCTTCTGCAGCGGTGCAGCGCTATGCACTCGCCGAGGACGTGGATAATCGTTTCCTCGTCCTCGCGACAGAACCTGCAGATTTTGGTATCTGTAAGGCCCATGTTGTGCAGGTGCTTGTTTAATTTGCAGTGCCCTGTGAGGGTCCGAGTGAGTGCCCTAACATGTCCTCTACTCAGTTTTGTTATTTCTACAGCTCGTTTCTGATCGAACGCCTGTATCAACGCCTTAGACTGTTCTAGTCGAGGTAGTCTTTTCCAGAATTCAGTGCTTTGTTTTTTCTCCCACTCTTTTAACTCGAACCTGACCATGCATGCTGGAACGCCATTTATTGGTTCCGGTCCGAGTAGTGGGCTCTCTGCCCCGGCCTTTGCTAGCACGTCAGCGATTTCGTTGCCTCTGATATTGCAGTGTCCCGGTACCCAAATCAGATTTACAATGTTGGCATTGCCAAGCTGGTTTAGGAGCAGGACACACTCGCTAGTGAGTTTGGAGTCAAGTTCAGAGGATGTTAACGCCTTGAGGGCAGCTTGACTATCTGAGAAGATGAATATCTTCTTATTCTGGAGATTCATTTGTAGACTCTCTTGGACACAGCCAATTATTGCGAAGACTTCCGCTTGGTACACTGTGGTATAGCGACCCAGGTTGGCGAATTTGCGTATTCCGCAGCGATCATTACAAAATCCCGCCCCGGATATGCCCTGCTTCCTGGAGCCATCTGTATACCAAACGATGTCATTCTGCTTAACATTTCCGGGAGTTCCAGCCTCCCAGTCTTGTCTACTTGGTAACAAGACTGTAAACCGCTTATCGAAGCGGTGTTCACGGACCATGGAGTCAGAGGGCATATCCATGACCGGAATTTTCATTAGTTCATTGTAGAGGTTTCTCATGACCCTAGAATGCCATCTCGTCCTCCCTCTGATTTTCGCTCTCATGACAGCCATCCTCGCTTCCATCTGCACGTGAATGTGCAGAGGTGGAATGTTCAGGAGGGCATCCAGTGCTGCAGAGGGAGAGGACGAAAGCGCGCCAGTGGCTATAAGGCAGGCAGTTCTTTGAACTTTGCTGAGGTTCTCTACGCAGTTAAGTTGGTGCGTCTTCTTATACCACACACAGCAGCCATAAGTGACGATTGGCCTCACTATGGTTTTATAAATCCAGAGTGCGGCCATGGGCCGTAGCCCCCATTTTAGCCCCACCAACCTACTGCTTGCCCCCATCGCAATTTTTGCCTTTCTAGTGATGTAGTCGAGATGCTTGTTCCATGTTAGTTTTTGGTCTAAAAAGACTCCGAGATATTTGACCTCGTTGGACTTCGTACCAAGAAGTGTTGGGGTGTGTAGCGCCTCTAGTTTCCTTCTTTTGGTAAACGGGATTAAGACCGTCTTACGTGCATTGACTGTTAGCACGTGTCTCGTGCACCAGTTTTCTACTATTCGTAGGGCCCTTTGCATAAGATTGGAAATGGTGCTAGGGCATTTTCCTATGACCATTATTACTATGTCATCTGCGTAACCCTGAGTCAGAAATCTGGCTTCATTGAGCTCGCAGATGAGACTGTCAACAACCAATGACCATTGAAGGGGTGATAGGACTCCGCCCTGTGGACATCCTCTGGTCACTCTATAATGTAGGGTTTTATTCATCAACGTTGTTGTTGCAGTCCGATTTTGTAGCATGGATCCCATCCATCTGGTGGTGGTGTCGTCGATTCCACGATTCACCATGCTACGTGTTATAACATCGAAGTTGGTGTTGTCAAACGCCCCTTCGATGTCGAGAAAGGCACAGAGTGCAATTTCTTTGTCTTCTATGGCTTTCTCAATTCTGTCTACCAGGTCAATAAGTGCCGTTTCCGTGGACTTGCCTGTTTGGTAGGCATGTTGTCTTGCACTCAGGGGTTTTTCAACGAGGTATGTTGCCCTGATGTGACTGTTCAACACCTTTTCCATCGTTTTTAGTAGGAATGAGGTGAGACTTATCGGTCTGTAGGACTTGGGCTGCGATTTATCTTTGTCCCCTCCCTTGGGAATGTAAGTGACCTTCGCCCGAGTCCACGCTGATGGCAGATAGCTCCAAGCAAAGCTTGCACGGTATAGTTTTATCAGCGTAGAGATGATGATATCTTCGCCCCGCTGCAACAAAGCCGGGAAGATACCATCGACCCCACCAGATTTATAAGGCTTGAAACTCCTAATGGCCCAAATTATCTGCTGGGGACGAAAAATAACGGAAGCTCTCCTCCAGTCTTCATTCCTCGGTCTCCTGTCCGGAGACTTACTGACCTGGAGTTCTCTTTCGTTATGAATGTACACGGATTCCGGAAAGTGCGTTTGAGCAAGCAGTCTCAGTGTTTCTTCCGGAGATTCTGTGAAAGATCCATCCGCTTTCCTTAGCAGGCCTAGATGGGATTCAGGTGTCTTGGATAGTATTTTGTGGATCCTGGCAGCTTGGGCAGTGTCCTTGATTGACCCGCAGAATTTTTGCCAGGATCTTCTTTTTGCTTTCCTGAGCTCCCTATTGAAACGTGTTAACGCCTTCCTGTAAGCATCCCAGTTCTTGTCTTTTTTTGCCTTGTTAAATAAGGCACGGGCCTTTTGCCTCAGATGCTCCAGGTTTTTGTTCCACCAAGGCGTATTTCTGTTGCTCTTAGTGGTCTTAAGAGGACAATTTTCTAGATACGCATTCATTTGGCTCTTGCCTAAGTCCTCTGCTGCAGCTTCCACTTGGTCCACAGTTTTGATGTATTTAAATTCTCCAAGGTATAACCTAAGGGAGTTCCTAAAGCCCTCCCAGTCTGTTCCCTTGGGGTCACGGTAGGTGTTCGGTTCCTTTGTTCCCGAGCATAGTATGTCGTACCTAATGTGGGTGTGGTCGGACATGGACGGCTCATCTGAGACGTGCCAATTGGTCACTCGGTGTGCGAGATTACCTGAACACCAAGTTATGTCTAGTACTTCCTGCCTAGAACGTGTGGTAAAGGTTGGTTTGCTACCCACGTTAAGAACTAATTGATTATTAGTGAGCAAGTAGTCAAACAGTAACTCACCTCTAGCGTTCGTGTTAGAGCTGCCCCATGATGTGTGGTGGGAGTTGCAGTCGGTACCCACCAGCAGCTGGGTTTCTCTCTCCAGACAGTATTCCACTACCGGCGTCACCTTGTTCACCGGATCCTGGTCCTCACCGGGTAGGTACATGGAGCTGACTATGAATGTCTCCCCACCTTTCCCCCCGGGTAGGTCTATATACGCTGCAACAGCATCATCTGTACACAGAGAAGGGATCGGGAGGTAATTTATGCCTCTCTTGAAGAGCATGCATGCTCTTGGCCTCACTCCGCAGGTGTTACTTAATATCTTACCTGCCGAGTTTAGCCCCATTACTGTGGTTTTATTCACCCACGGTTCTTGGATCAAGGCGATGTCCAGGTCCCCAGAGAGGAATCTTTGGCAAAGGGCAGCTGAGGCTGCCTTTGAGTGCTGGAGGTTTACTTGTATCACCTTAATCATTATGTAGTTGGGTTTGGGGATTGGGAAGGGAAGGGTTGGGAGAAAGTTTCTTAATTCGGAGGGAAGGGATAGGAGGATATTTGTGTAGGTGGGTTGTGTCTGTTCCTTACGGGGAAGAGGGGGGGGGGGGGGGGGATTAATGGTTTTTGTTGAGCAGGTTGTTTGCGGCTTTCCTGCTGGAGTGCTCCTGTGCTAGGGTCGGTAGATTTACCGGCCTTCGCACAGCGCCTCTTTTGCCGCGTCCCCCTGCTGGTCGTGTTCGACCACCATGACCTCTGCCGTCTAGGGCAGATGGTTGGCAGGTAGTGGTGCTCCTGCCTCTCGAGGGTCCTGCAACACGACTGTTGCCCCTCGAGGCTCCATGCATCCCCCGGACGGGTGGAGGTGTGGTGCTGCTGGAGTCGGCTCCAGTTGCTCCTCTTGAGGGTTCCGTACCCGAGACCAAGTTGGAGGTACTTGGACGAGCCTCGACGCTTGCCCCCTCCTTCTTGTCCCCGGATACTTTGCCCCTTTTGACCCTTATCTGGATAAGGCCAAAGTCAAGGTAGAGGCGCCCCTCGCGTTGAAAAATAGTCTCCAAGGCCGCCTCGTCGAAGGAAAAGGTCACTGTTTGGCCTTTTGCTTCGGGCTTCCGGTTGACTACCCTCCAACTCGAGAGGTCTAAACCTTTGTTTTGTTTTGCCAACCTCCGCAGGATGGTACCTGCGTCGTGTTTGGCTTCCTGTATCCAGGCCGTGCCATACCTAGGCTTGGGCATATCCTCTTCGTTTACAACGGAGAGATTAGCCCCATCCCAGGGTTTAATGTTGGGCAGTTTGCGGATGAGCCACTCCTTCGAGTCCTCATCTGCGCACGCCAAAAGGATGCCACCCGAGCGCGGTTTGCATCCAATAAAGCTGGGACCGTCCTCATCATCTGAGGTGTCAATACACTTCAAGATAGCACCTTGAAGCATTTCGACCCTCTCCTGGTCCATTTTTCCCAGGGCGTCTATGATGCCACACGTGACGGACCCAGCAACCTCCTTAAAGGTAGGCTTCGAGGTGGAAGGCTCGCCAAGCTTCGGTGCCTTGGTAGGATTGCCTTGATTCGAGGTAGACGAGGTATTGAGAGGGCGCTTAGTCGCCCGCTCCCTCGTTTCCCCCTCCTCTTGGGTCCTCTGCTTAGCCTTCTCACTCATGCGCAGTTCTAGCGCCTGCTCGAAGGTCATACCCTTCGCTACGAGCCGATAGATTTGCTTCCTATCAGCTCCAGAGAGCTTAACCCTGGGTTTACTCTCTGGCCCCTTGGTCGACGAGTCCCTTTGGTGCGTTGCACCCAGAGGGGTCGACTCCGCGTTAGAAGTACCCGGTCCATCAGTCCCAGGTGCTTCGGCAGTGATAGTATGCTCCTCAGTATCGCTACCAAAGAGCATAGCCTCAGAGGTACCTGGTACCTCTTCGGTAGAATTTAAATGGTCGTCTATAATGTCAAGAATATCCATATAGTTCCCACGAGAAGCTAGGGAAGTAAAGGTCCACCCCTGCAGAGCCCCGCTTGCAGGGGTAAGGCTAAATAGACCTCGATTTCGCCTGGTTTCGAGGTCCCTCCGTTCTCGACCGAACATCCCTTCGGCCATGCATCTATCGGCACGGGTCGGATAACACCTTAGATTGGGGTTTTTTAGAGTCGAGGTTAACTCCTCCAGGACATGAGTGGAAGGATAAGGTGAGTTAGGGTGTTTCGAGGATGAGGCGGGGAGCATGGGTTTGAGGTTGTCAGGAATGCTCCTAGCCTGGGATTGGGTTTCGGAGCAGCCATCTATTGTCCGGGGTCAACGTGACACCCTCTCCCGTCCTCAAGCAAAGAGGTGGGTATGGGGGAGGGCGAGCTATCCGCAACCTGCTCACCCGCTCGGTCGCATCAGATGACAACTGCGCATGTCGCATACACTGTCAATGGTCACTGGTCCCATAGAAAGTGCATGCACAAACCGAGCATCCTAGGCATTTGCAAGCAGTTATATCATCATTGAATAATAGAGCTCGTAACCTTTGTGACCCTGAACATCTCCAATCTGAGCTTGCCCATGTTCAGGAGGTACTTAAACGGAATGGATATAATATACCGCATCTGTTGAGCAGGCAAAAGAGAAGGGCAAAATATCCAGAGGTGAACCGCCAGGCAGCATTTTTGCCCTATATTAAAGGCGTAACGGACAAAATTGGAACAGTACTCAAGAATTTCTCCATAAAGACTGTATATACTCCGTTATGTCGAATATCAAAACAACTGCGATCACCAAAAGATGTCATACCTTTTCAGACTCCAGGTGTTTACAAAATCGATTGTAGCTGCGGTAGTTCTTATATTGGACAAACGAAGCGGTCAGTTGCAGAACGTGTCAAGGAACATATCGCAGCTGTTAAAAATAGACAAGCGGATAAATCGGCAATAGCAGAACATCTACTGGAAATGGGAGTTAATCATTGGATGGAACTACATGATCCGAAAATCCTCTCCACTGATCGTCATTATCATACGAGGATAGTACGTGAAGCGATTGAGATCAAGAAGTATAAGACTTTCAATCGGGAGGATCGATTTAAAATATCATCGACATGGAATCCAGTAATTAACAAGTGCAAACCCCGTGCTAGGCCGTTACTAACGCAAACAAACACCGATACTGTTAGTGTAGTGTGTCGGAGTAGCTTCACTGACAATTCATCTAGTGGCGAATTAATATCAAAAAATGTGAGGGTGTCCGAAGATTCACAGCCCGGTCCCAGCAGACGACGCCGTGCTCCGCCAGTCCGCTCGTGACCACGGCTGCTGTAACGTAGCCGAAACGTCGAGCCAAATATGTGAGTACACAATGTTGTTTCACATAATAAAGATCGTGTTAATCCCCGTATTGATACATTATAGTTATAATGCAACGCGAAAATCTAAAAAACTATATAAAGCACAGCTCACTATCAAAAGCAATTAAAAGCTTAGGTTGGGTCATGAGATTTATTAAAAGAAACAGCAAACAAAATTATTTATCATGTGATGAACTACGCAAGTTGAGAGAGTTTATAGTTAAAAAGGTCCAACAGGAAGAATTTAATGAGGATGTAGCGGCTTTACATTGTAACATTGTCGCGATTCAGCAAAAACTGCGACGCTCTGTGCGCAACGTGTGAGGAGCGCCAGTCGTCTACGGAACACCACTCGCTAGGGTTGCTTTAGTAATTATTTTCAGAACTTGGTAATGTAAAGTTAATCCGCACATAAATCTAACTGTGTACGTACTGTGAACTTTATTGTGTGTTGAGAATTGTGAACTTTATCGTGTGTTGAGAATAATATTCGTGTTATCCCAAACTACCATCTTTTATTTACGATTCCTCATAGTCACCTAAATTGGTAACCCCGGATCGTCACGTAGGCGGCTCACGTGTCGCACCCTAGCGAGGCCAAGTACTTTAAGTGAATTGTATAGAGTCAGTGAATTATGTTGCCCGGTCAGTTTTCGGGGGATGCAAGGAGCCCGAAAATGCAGGCTCAGCCGTCGGCAGCGGCAGTCGACGTGGCTGCCCCGCTTGGGGTCCCACCGAATGCAGAGGTCAGCGCCATGATATCGGTGCAAATGAGGGTGCCAGACTTTTGGCAAGATATGCCAAGGATGTGGTTTCGCCGTTTCGAGTCAATAATGGCGCCACAGAAACAAGGCAATCGTGTCAAATTTGATATGGTTTTATCAAAGCTCCCTAAGGAGGCGCTGAGGCAGGTGAGCGACATTTGCGATGAGGCATCGGATACCGGAAAATATGAGGCGCTAAAGGAACGCTTACTGTCAGTGTACGAGGAAAGCGCAGAGTCACAGTTCCACAGGTTGGTAAATGATATGGACCTGGGTGAACAGAAACCGTCACAATTGTTACGGAAAATGACGTAGGTAGCCAAGAACTGCGGAGTCACCACCGAGCCGTTAAGGAACTTATGGCTGAGCCGATTACCACCTGGGGTCAGAGCAGTACTCTCAGTAAATGGGAATGTGGAGTTGAATACCCTAGCGTCCATGGCAGATAAAATTGTGGAAAATTTGGGCACCGGGTAGGTAGCAGCGGTAGCGTCTGCGAGTAGAGCGCCGGCAACTACCGACACGGAGTCAGAAATAGTTAAATACATGAGAGAGATGTCCATGGAATTGAAAGAGCTTCGCGGGGAAATAGAGGAGGTCCGTTCCCGAGGCAGGAGCAGCGGAAGGTGGCGTGAGGGACCGTCAACGGGTCACGGCGGGGGTCGGTGGAGATTCCGGCCTAGAAGCAGATCCACGCCACGTCAGCGGGGGCCACCGGAGCGGCCGTGGCTGTGTCGCCATCATTTCCGACTAGGAGAGAGAGCGACGGAGTGCGAGCAGCCGTGTGGCTGGGTAAGAGGTCACCCAGCGCGCCCGAATTCGGAAAACTAGTGGCGGTACAGTCAATGGCGGTGAGCGACTGTGCCGCGGGAAATCACCGTTTATGTGTCCGGGAACAAAACACGGGTTTAGCGTATCTAGTAGACACCGGTGCTAATGTGTCAGTGATTCCAGTGAATAAAGTGTCAAAACAAAACAGGTTAAATGAGTGTCCTTACAGACTTTATGCTGCAAACAATACGGAAATAAAAACGTATGGTGTAAAATCGTTAGATAAAAAATCTAGGTTTACGCCGTAGTTTTAGATGGAATTTTATTGTAGCTGATGTGAAGCAGCCCATTATTGGGGCAGATTTTTTTAAAGGCACATGAGTTAATAGTTGATTTACATAATAGAAGGTTGTTGGACGGTCGCACCCAATTAAGTAGGCAGGGTATTTTAGTTATTTATGATGAACCTGTGTTAAGTAGCATACAAAATAATAATCCATACCGCGAGTTGCTAGAACAATATTCGGAAATAACGAAACCGATGTGTTTTAAGGAGCCAAGCAAGCACGGTATTGTGCACCATATAGAGACCAAGGGCCCTCCCGTGTTTGCAAAAGTTAGGCCTTTACCGCCGCAGCGGTACAAAGCGGTTAGGGAGGAGTTTAGGTTAATGCAAGAATTAGGCATTTGCAGGCCATCGAAGAGTCCCTGGGCCAGCCCTCTACACGTGGTGCCGAAAAAGGACGGCCAGATCAGACCCTGTGGAGACTATCGTGCACTCAACGCGATCACGAAGCCTGACAGGTACCCGATCCCGAGAATCCAAGACTTCACGTATGGACTCGCAGGTAAGAGTGTGTTTACCCGTTTAGATATAAATAGAGCGTTTCATAATATAAGCATCGCTCCAGAGGACGTGGAAAAAACGGCGATAATCACGCCGTTCGGGTTGTTTGAGTTCCCAAGGATGACGATTGGCTTGCGTAATGCGGCCCAGACATTCCAAAGGTTCATGAACAACAGTGTGCTGCAAGGAATCGAATCCTGGGCCCAGGGGAGCCAGGGGAATAATGGAACGTCGAACCTTTTTTGTTATATTGATGACGTCATAATTGCAAGCTCAGACCATGAGGTGCACAAGGAACACCTAAAACAGGTTTTCGCGAGGTTTGTAGAGTTCGGCATAACCATCAACCTTGCGAAATGCAGTTTTGGACAGGACAGCACTGAGTTTTTAGGATATGAAGTCAGCACGGAGGGTATCAAGCCCATGAAAAGTAAGGTAGAGGCAATTAAGGACTTTCCCAGACCTGAGACGATTGAGCAACTTCGCCGCTTCTTAGGGATGGTAAACTTTTACAGAAGTCATTTAGAACGTGCTGCAGATCATCAGGCCGAGTTAAATAGTTTTTTGCATGGGGCTAAAAAGAAAGACAAGTCGAAGGTTAAATGGACAGAGAAGTCAGTGGCCGCGTTTGAACAGTGTAAGATAGACCTGGAAAACGCGGTTACGTTATCCCACCCAGGAGAGGCTGGCGCGCTATACTTGATGTGCGATGCATCCAACTCATGCGTCAGCGCGGCTCTCCAGCATAAGGAAAAAGGGGTCTGGAAGCCGTTGGGATACTTCTCGAAAAGACTGTCAGAAGCTGAAAAAAGGTACAGTACGTATGATAGAGAGTTATTGGCAGTTTATTTAGCTATAGTACATTTTCGTAACTTAGTAGAAGGGCGGCAACTGACGGTTATGACGGATCATAAACCGTTGACCCATGTTTTCTCAAAAGTAGGGGCAGACAACAAAGAAACGCCCAGGAGGGCGCGACAGTTATTGTATATAAGCGAATTCACGAGCGACATACAATACGTCAAAGGTAACGATAACGCAGTTGCTGACGCCTTATCCCGAGTAGTGGAGACCATTGTTTGTCCGACGGCGATAGACTTCGACGAAGTCGCCCGGGCACAGGAAGCGGACGATAAGTTAGTAGGAATGTTGACCAAGCCTCAAGGTAATGTAGTGCTTAAGAAAATACAGTCTCCATTGTGCAATAGTATGATTTATTGTGAGACTTCAGAGAACCGGGTGAGACCCTACCTACCGCATCAGTTCAGGAAAGTAGCGTTTGATGTAGTGCACAGTAATAACCACCCGGGAATTAGGACAACGCGTAAAATGGTCGCAAGTAGGTATTTTTGGCCGGGTATGAATAAGGATATAAGCGTGTGGGCCCAAGCGTGTATACACTGTCAAAAGGTAAAAACGCATAGGCACACGGTATCAAAATTAGGCACTTTTCCGCTCGCAGAGCGATTCGATCATTTACATGTGGACATTGTGGGTCCTTTACCAACTACACAAAAAGGGTTTAGGTATTTAGTTACAATGATTGATAGACATACTAGCTGGCCTGAAGCTGTCGCAGTTTCCGATATTACGGCCGAGACTGTCGCGAAGGTAATTTTTGAAAACTGGATTTGCCGGTTTGTATGCCCAAGTAAATTAACAAGTGATCAGGGAAGGCAGTTTGAGAGTGACTTATTTAATAAATTAATGAAAACGTTAGGCGTGTACAGGATCCGCACTACAGCGTACCATCCCCAAAGTAACGGAAAGGTAGAAAGGTTTCACCGTTCTCTGAAGGCCGCTTTGAAAGCCCGATTGTTGCAAAACGGGAATGGGTCATGGGTCGATGAATTGCCCTCAGTCATGCTGGGCCTACGTGCAGCGTGTCGTAGCGACAGCGGCGTCAGCGCAGCGGAGATGGTTCTAGGGCAAGCGTTACGCTTACCAGGGGATTTTCATACCGATCGCTCGGATGTCGAAATAGCAGATGAAACGTACGTGAGTAAATTGCGTCAGACCATTCAAAGTCTGCGGCCTCAGACGCGAGAGAATAGCGATCGCAGAGAAATTTTTATTCACAAAGACTTAAAATCATGTAGTCATGTTTTTGTACGTAACGATTTAGTTCAGAAACCGTTGATGCCTAATTACAGCGGACCGTATCCAGTAGTTGATAGATCACCTAAAAATATGATAATAAGAATGGGAGACCGTCGAACAACCATTTCTATAGATAGGTTAAAACCCGCTTATTGTTTAAAGGAATCGGAAGCCAATTATGAAAATGCGAGCAAAGAGAGTAACAATCTTGAGAGTAACTGTCATGCAAATAGTCAAAAAAGCGTTAATGTTAACCCAAGCGAGCAAAAATCGCTACCGCCTATGACTAAAACCACGCGCAGTGGCCGAGTGATTAAGCAGCCGGTGCGGTTTTTGCTTCCGTAGTTAGTGATCTAGATTCTTTTCTAATTAAAATTATTGTCTCATTGTAAGTTTAGTAATAACAAGATAGCGCAAAAAGTTTTTTTCTCTCTCAAGTTTTGAAAATGGGTAAAACAATCAGTAAAGAGATAATTATTGAGATAATTATTGCACAGAACGGTGCCAATAGGGCTAGTGCCAGTGAAGTATCCTTGGAATTCAAGCTCTATGGAGCAATGTTGCTCGCAATGTTCATAATGACGGCTTTAATCTTTACATTTTGGTGTGTTAAAAAATGTCGTAAAAACACTCATAGCTGGATGGATAACAGGATAAGGAATATGTGGAACACCGCGGAAACTGCAAACGGTGCAGTACAGGCCCCGCAGCAGGTCGTTTACTAGAGCGCTAGGAGTGCATGGCGGGGGTTGGAATTTTGTTGGTTACTCTCGCGAGAGGAGGCCAGGTGGGCCCCAAAGGGGTGATTTATTTTTATAGCAGACCGGCCTCTCGGACAGTATACCCTTAACTTCATATATATTATAATAAAGTATTTATTTAAATAAAGACGGCCTTTTTAATAAAAGTGCCGCAAATTAGTTTAAGGTTCATTGTAGTGAAATAAATAATGTACCTTTGAAAATAAATGTCTGTTTCAAATAAGTAGTTACTTTTGTGATGTAATGAATTTGTGTCGCAAACTTCACCTTAACATGTTCTATAAATAGAATTAAGTGTATTCGCCTTAACGTTATCATACAATGTTGATTGTAATTAGAACAGCGCGGACGCAAAGTCAGCAATGCTTTCGTATAAACATCGCATTGTTCATGTTTATAGTGAATAAAATTATAAGTGATACGGATAGATTTCGTTTTGTAATAATGGTATTATAACATAATGTTAAAACAATTGTCCCATAAGAGAGACATAATGTAAAAGGTTATCAGTGGTAAAATAACTTGGATGTTTTTGTTGTGTAACAAGTTTTTTTTGAAAAAATTCTATAATTTTTTTTTTCAAAAAAGGAGGGGTGTGATGTAGCGGCTTTACATTGTAACATTGTCGCGATTCAGCAAAAACTGAGACGCTCTGTGCGCAACGTGTGAGGAGCGCCAGTCGTCTACGGAACACCACTCGCTAGGGTTGCTTTAGTAATTATATTCAGAACTTGGTAATGTAAAGTTAATCCGCACATAAATCTAACTGTGTACGTACTGTGAACTTTATTGTGTGTTGAGAATTGTGAACTTTATCGTGTGTTGAGAATAATATTCGTGTTATCCCAAACTACCATCTTTTATTTACGATTCCTCATAGTCACCTAAAAGGAGTTTAACAGTCTGAAAGCGAAGAAAAGCATTAGTACCAAGAGCAAGCTGTACGAATTTAATCCTATTTTGGATGAAATGGAGTTTTGCGAGTGGGCGGCAGGCTCAGAAACGCCAATATCGATGAAGAGACTAAACATCCTACTATCATCCCAAGTAAGACAAGATTAGCAGATTTATTAATCGACGAAGCTCATGAGCTCACATTTCAGGTGGAGCTCGTTTAACAACATCGTTCTTGAGACGTAGATATTGGCTCATCGGTGGCGTCAACGCCTGCAAGAAAAGCCTGTGCCTCTGTGTAAAATGCAGAATCCATAGTCCAGATAAATAATACCAAATACAAACAGGTGTGGACTACACCGGTCATATCCTGATCAAAGCCAACAAGGGCCGTGGCATTAAAACCACGAAAGGATATGTTGCCGTTTTCGTATATATGACCACTAAGGCAGTCCACCTGGAACTAGTCTCCGACTTAACAGCGTCGGCGTTCCTATGGCCTGCGTAGAATGGCCGCAAGAAGAGGCGTACCTGGTCACATCTATAGTGACCAGGGCCGAAACTTCATAGGGGCTAATAAAATATTACAGGATGAAATTGAAAGATTAAATCAAGAAAATCTTGCAGAAATCGCCAACATGGGCAAAGAGTGGCATTTTAACGCTCCGCCTTGGCCGTCAGCAGGAGGGCTGTGGGAGGCTGCCGTTAAAAGTCTCAAATACCATCTCAAACGCGTGATTGGTGAGCAAAAGCTCATTTTTAAAGAGTACAGCACCATCCTGACTCAATTGGAAGGATGTTTGAACTCAAGGCCGCTGTGCTCCCTATCAGAAGATCTAAGCGATTTAAACGTCATCACCCCAGCTTATTTTCTAGCAAGTGAACCTGTGTTAACCATCACTGAAACAGAGACTGACATGAGAACTAGATGGTATTTGACTCAAAAAATATACAAAAACATCTGGGATCGTTGGTCAAATGAATACCTTATACTTCTAGCAGCAAGAAGCAAGTGGAGGAAACCACAGCGTAATATCAAGGAAAACGACGTTTTGATTATCCAAGATGATAACTTGCCCCCGGGGAAGTGGCCCCTAGGCCGCGTAGTACAACTCCACCCCGGGAGCGATGGTTACGCCAGAGTGGTCACACTCAAAACAAAGAATGGACTCATGCAGCGTCCAATTGTCAAACTCTCCGTACTACCAGTTCATGAAAATCAAGACCAGAACTATCAATACAATCAATCATCAGATCCTTCAAAACCAAGTTCCCGTAAAACCAAAACTTTTAACTTCGCAAGCTGAGCAACAGCATTTTTATTATTTTTTATGACATTTATAAGTTCAGCCCAATGTTCGTACAACATGACTTCGTTACAAAACACTAGCCTTTATTTCGATAGCATTACGATCATGCATATAATTCGAGATGACTGGCGCCTAGTAGTCTACTACGACACCCGTCCTTATCAAGACGGTAACACGACACTAAATAAATACATCAAGTACCTCAATGAGTTGTGTCGCAATATAAAAGAACAATCACATTGCCGCGAGATAATGTTACAAGTGCAGCACAAGTACGCGGAACTACAATGTTACAATAACATCTTGATGAATCAAAAACCCGATACGCGCTCGCGCCGCCGCCGCGGACTCATAGACGGTGTCGGATACATCGCGAATAGTCTTTTCGGCGTATTAGATGAGCACTTTGCGGAAAAGTACGAGCGCGACATACAACTCATCAAGGATAATCAGAAGCATCTCGCACTCTTGTGGAAGAATCAAACCTCAATAGTCGAAGCAGAATTCAATCTCCTCAAATGAACCGAAGGAATCATGGATAAGCATCATAAGATAATAAACAAAAGGATTAACCAAATCGAGAATGCAATGAACCAATTAAATGTTGCATTTCAAAATATATCATTAATAAACGAATTTCTCAGCACAGCTATGATGGCTACCAACCTCTTACACAAACTCAAAGATATACAACAAACCTTATTGGATACCGTAACCAACATATACAATGGAAAGTTCCACTTCCACCTATTAACTCCTGACCAGATACGGTATGAGTTAAACGTCATAGCAGGCCAACTCCCTAAGGACTTATCTCTACCTGTTGATAATTATGACTTCTCCGATATCTACAATCTACTGCAAGCGCGGACTCGAATCACACACAGCTATCTCATATTCGAGATCAAGATTCCACTTATCAGCATGAGAGACATGTATGAGATTTTGAAGCCTATACCGATTCCTCACAGTATTAAATATTAGTAGTATTGTTTTTAGCTTCAAATATCTCTGTTCTCAAAGACCATCAGCCACAGTCATTGCCTACTAGGTAAAATTAGGTGCTTTCCTCATCCATCATCATCACCGTAGGCGTGGCGTACTAGCTGGTTATGGTCACTGTAGGATTATTTTACTAACGCTGGACGTTATTCCAGGGTTCCTGATTACGGAATTTCAAGATTCAAAAAAGAAAACATCGAGATTATATTATCTCCCTTCGGCCGTTGGAGAAGCTCCTAGACAGACGAGTACCAGGACCACCCACCACCGCCTACACCCCGTCGGCCGCTGGATCCCATCCAGGATAGTACCGTTTTAATTTGTTAGAAATCCATGTGCAACATGGAAATCAGTAAAGTCAGTAAATTCGTTTTTTTTTAAAAAGTGTCTAGTTTTTGTTCCTTCTGTATATTGTCATTCAGTGTTACACAACAGTTGCTTATTTTGTGCTTTATATGTTTTTTAGTTTTGTGCTTGTCTATTTTTTTTCTGTTCAATCATTTCATCATCAGTCATTAATTTTTATCATACTTTCATATTCATCATCAACCAAAACGTTAATAATTGCTTAGTTTATTTGTAAAGAACAGAGATTAGTTTTATCATTTCATACATAGTGTTTGCCATTTGCTGACCTTCGGTGTATAGTTTTTGTTTTTTAATTAAATGATGGCTTTTGCTATAAAATTTTTGTCACTCCGAAAATCAGAACTCGAGTATGAGGTTTCGATTAGAGGTTCTACTCCTGAAACCACGGTTACAGAACTCCGAAAGCAAATAGTTAAATTAGTTTCGTGTTTTCCATCAGAGGATATCTTAGTGTCACCTATAGATGCTGATGAGGACCTTAAAGGAGTTTCGAATGTCCTGCAAAAAATTAAATTGGGTCTTGAAACGACCGCAATAATATTTAAAGAATGCAAAATTTACTGGCTCACTTATATCACCGTATAACAGAATTTGTCGTAGCGACACTGACGCGGTCACTTATGATGCTTGCGTTGACCAATTCCAAAAGTATTTAAAACAAATTGATATTTTAAAACAAAAATACGTAGCTGACCCTTTGTTGGGTACATCTAATAGCGAAGTTTCTGCTGTCAACCCTGTGAATGTCACGGTTTCTTGAGATCGTTAGTCAAGTGACATCGGTAAACTTAAATATGACGGCAAAGCCTGCGTTCGTTCCTTCATCCAAAGGGCGAACGAATTTAAAAACGCTCGTAACATTCCCGATGACAAATTACTGGCATTCGCTACCGAAATATTCACAGGGAACGCACTTCACTGTTTCCGCAGCAACAGACAGCTCATTTCGGATTGGAAAAACCTTTTAGCTATGCTTAAAAACGATTTTGATAAGTCTGATTATGATTATAGACTTTTGTCTGAAATACGTTCCAGAACACAAGGAGAGACAGAAAATATAGTAATTTACCTGTCCATCATGTCTGGTTTGTTCTCGCGGTTGTCGAAAACTCTTTCAGAAGAAGACAAGTTGGAGATTATTCTTCACAACATCCGTCCGTGTTACTCGTCTATATTAGCATCATCTCCTGAAATCAAGTTGATTGACAAACTGAGGTCTCTGTGCTCTAATTTTGAAAAAGTTCAAGCTCGTCTTTCTTATTTTCGCGAACCACCTGGTCTTTCATCAGATACGCTAGCACCAGAATTCGCTTATTTTAAATGTCAACCTTTTGTACAAAATAAATATAACCATAATAAAAACTTCTCGTATAATAATGGTAACAGATCACACACAAATAATAATAATCAACGAAACTACAATAATCAGAAAAACTTAAATCAAAAATATGTACATGATATAGAAACAACTCGTTATTGCCCTAGATGTCGCTCTGATTCTCATGGCTTACGCCAATGCACAGCAGATAAATCTGAGAGTAGGTTATATTTGTTCGTTCTAATTCACTTTCTCATTCGCGTCCGCTCATTCGTGAATTAGAACGAACAATCACTTTTGGTGTATTAGAATCCTAAACCAGTATTTGGTCGAACGCAACCTTTACTATGTATTATTTGCTCATTCGTAGATCATAGATATAAAACTGTTTATTTAAAATACGGTAGCGTTGAACCTTTGGCTCATTCAATTGTGACTAATGCAACACTGCAGCCACGTCAAATACAAAATAATGAAGTTTGTCAAACAAAAAGAATCACTTAAATTAGAATGCATCTGTCATGTGTCATCTAACGAGCCGAAACGGCATGGAAATTTGCTACCGAACACAATACGTTCCGTTGTTTGTGGTCCGTCAAATAGTGGAAAAACTAATTTCGTGATAAGTTTATTATTACATAAAAATGGACCAAGATTCCGTAACCTCTATGTGTATTCAAAATCTCTGTATCAACCGAAATATTTATATCTTGAAAAGGTCTTGGATATGGTGCCTGGAACATCGTTTAGTAAATACAATCATAATGGCGAAATTTTGAGTCCACATGATGCTTTGACTGATTCTAATATAATTTTTGACGACGTTGCTTGTGAGAATCAAAACAACATAAGAGATTATTTCGCCATGGGACGCCATAAAAATATGGACTGTTTTTACATCAATCAAACTTACACGAAAATTCCTAAACAACTTGTAAGAGACAATTCTTATCTCATCATTGTTTTTAAGCAAGATGACATCAACTTGAAGCACGTTTATGAGGAGCATGTGGGGTCTGACATGTCATGGACCCAATTCCGTGAGATGTGCTCTGCCGTTTGGAATAAACCATTTAGCTATCTTGTTATCAATAAGGATTGTGATAAAAATAACGGATGTTACAGATCGACTTTCGATACATTCATAGTGGTCGATGAACAATGAACGTACATAAAGGACTGCAGTGTTGGTTGATCAATCACTTTTATTCATGATTTGGAACTAAGCGGAATACTTTACAATGAAGAAAAAATCTTAAAGAACAAATTGTAAAATCAGCAGCAGCTGTTAAAAGAAAAGTTGAAATGTTAAAAGATGTTGAAAATACAAACAATAAAACATTAGAAACAATATTTAAACCTATTGTTGATCCACTGACATTGCTCGCAAATAAAAAAAATGATACTCCTAATAAGGAAGAAAAGATCTTAGAACCAGTGATAAAAAAAAATAAAAAATACAATTACCAGTCTTCTGACGATGAAAACCAGTCAGCTTATGATGAAGATTACAATGAATCTGTCAGTGAAGATGAAGAGGAGGAAGATAGAGATGAAAATCAAAAGCAACAAATGGACTACAATAAAACACTCGTTGTTTCACCGTTTGAAGCCCACAACGTAAGCGAGGGGTCTTTTAAATCTCTTCAGTCATCGCCTAGTCTCAAAAACCAATCCATGTCATGGTCAACATCTTCTGAAGTAATGAAAGATGTACCTTTTGGTGTCAGAAATGAACGCGGTAAATGATTGGTAGGAAAAACACGCTTTTATGATGATGGTTGTACCCTGAAAATAGGAACACTAACTTTTAAAAAAACTGATGGCTTACAAGAACTCTTGTACAAAAAAAACCGAATCTAGATGTCGTCATAGACGATGATTTACAAAATTATAAGTTACTACTAATAGAAACAAATGAACACCATCGAAATTGTAATCCTTTAAAACCAATAAATAGCAACAAGGGATTTAAATATATAAATATAATTAAACCATTATTTAAATTCTCTCGAATCCCTACTACAAGTGTAGAGAGTATTTCTCAAGGAAAAGGCATTTCAGTTTCAAAGACAGTCAAAAAAGATACTGATTTAGTTTACTGGGATGATCCAAACAAGTTAGTAGAACGGTTAAAGTTACTACTTGCATCTTCGACAGTGGGCAATACTGGTGTAAATAATGAAATCATTTCAATAATTTCGGAACTGCATGAAGCTGGTATCATAAATGTAGAACTTATAAAGAACACACAAGGTGAATTTAGCAGTATTCTTAAGGTAGTCAACAAATCAAGACAGCAATGAATGTAGACAAGTTTGGCCATCATGTCCACAAGCGTTTACGATTAACAGAATATATTGAAAACTTCAATGATACATTGGTTAAATCTAATACTGGACATTACGATTTAAAAAAATCTAAATTAAAAGGGTTATCATATCCAACCGAAGACGACGAAGCAGTAAGCAAAGCATATTTGGATAAAACGGTTCAAGAATTAAGAAATAAAATTCAAAAAGTGAAGCTTGAACTAAAATCTTATTTGAAGAACTTGGAAACACATTCATCGGAACATTTAAATAAATAATTTTACTTAAAGTCAGAAATAGACAATCTAATTCAAGTAAAAATAAACCAAAAATGAGCAAAAAGGACATAATTGACGAACTCCACAAAGCAGCCAGAAGAAACTTCGCTCGTCGTTGCACAGTGATAAAAGGAATTGATGATCTATGGCAAGCTGACCTCATAGATTTACAAAAATTTTCACAGTTTAATAAGGGGCATAAGTACATATTAGTAGTGATAGATATTTTGTCGAAATATGTATGGACGAGTCCCATAAAATCTAAAGATAAAAAATGTGTTACCAGTGCAATGCAACAGATATTTAAAAAATCATCTAGAAAACCTAAACATTTATAAACAGATTTGGGCAAAGAGTTTTATAATGATATGTTTAGTCAACTGTTAAAAAAATATAATGTAAATCATTATTCTACGTACTCCGTGAAAAAAGCCGCCATTGTTGAGCGAGTAATACGCACGTTAAAATTACACATCTTTAAACTTTTCAGTTTATACGGCTGCTATCGATGGCTGGGTAAATTATTAAATACTGTAGTAGAAAACTATAACAGCACTACTCACCGTACAACAAAATTTAAGCCTCATGATATTGATAAGACAAATGGAACGGTTGTAATGAGTAATATTAGCAAAGCTTATAGATATCGAACACACTTAAAACCAAAGTTTCAATTAGCTTTTTCACTTGTTCAGTCTTTTTCCTTAGCCTTTTCTCCCGCAATCTTTGAGTTGTTTGAGGCTTGTCCAGTATATCCTGACAAACCTGTGTTTCCCATGGATCAAACCTTCCCATGGATCATACTGAAACTGTGATAACATAATAGGCGTGTCATAGGAGCTCTCCAACGGATCTTGAGCACACTGAGATAAAAGTATATCAGAGCGGTCTGCCATTATCTGTGAAAATAAATACATCGTGTCGTGTAAAAATATAAATTTATTTTGTTGAAGTAGAAATTCTGTTAATATCCATATAAATATAAAAATTAATATTGAAACTTAACAAGTTATTATTCACGCTGTGTCTCCGAACGAAGAGGTTTGAATAATGACTCAAATGCAAGGTTTACATAGTGTTGACTTGGTGGGCTAATTGAAGAGTCAGCAAGTAAGCTAAACAAGTTTGTGCCTGTTTTATGTAATGTATTAAATAAACGCCTACATTTATCAAATCGCACCTCCCCTAAAATAATGTCATAAGACAAGAAATAAGTAAAAACCTGTTTTTAATCTGTAAAATAAATAAGTAGCGTTCTATACCTAAATTATTGATGTTGAAGTTTGTGACAGTGTTTTAGAGGAAGTGCGAATTATATGACCTAAAATAAATAATTTTTTACCTCGCAAATGTTGACCGAA